>VZTD01003599.1:2388393-2798123 GCA_013397725.1 Rhagologus leucostigma
CGGGGACACCTCTCGCTCCCGCTCCTCGCCGGCCACGGCGATGCCTCTCCCGCTGCCCCTCAGCCATTTTTCAAGTTCGCCAACCCCCCTCGGGGACATGAAAGCCAGCGGCCTCCCTCCACCTGCCCTTCACGTGGAGGCGGTGGCCGGAATTTTGGAGCGGCTGGAGGATGCGCGACGACACGAAGCCGTCGGCCATCGCCACTTTAGAGCCGTCCGTGTCGTTTCTCGGAGGAAAAATGCCTCCCCATGGCCGCTGTCGTCCCTGCGGTGCTTACCTGAGAGACGGGGAACGTGTGAAGGTGATGCCAAGTGAGCCGAGCTGCACCTTTACTGACCATCGGCCTTCGCCGGCCATCACTGCAGAGCTCCTCCTGCGCGCAGAGCCCCGGTTGAGGAGCTTCTCTCACAGCAACCCGGCCATGAGTGACCTGAGCCTGGACATATTCAAGAATGGTCTGGACGTAATTCTGTGCCGTGTGCTCTAGGATGACCCCAGAGCAGGGTGGTTGGACCAGATGACCCACTAGCATGGCTGATGCTGTGAATTGGTGATTCTGTGAAGAGGAATGAGCTCATGGTGATGGGAAGCCCCACTTTGCACCGGTGATGGACTCTAGAGGAGGCAGGAGCCGGGGTGTGGCAAAGAACCCTGAGCAGGATGCCGTGGCCACTGTAAAGGTAAGGTCTGCTCCCTGTGGAGGCTGATGAGCACCACGCTGTGTTCCTGCAGCTTTGCGCTGTGGAGGATGTGCTTCTCCAGGTAAAGTGTTGAGCGTCCTCTCGGTATTTTATCTATTGATAGGAAAGAGCGCCATGAGGGTGTTCTCTGACCAGCTCTCCACACCTTGGCTCCATAGCCAGCCACTTCTAGTTGTTACTGGGTTTCAGACTCACTGTTCTCACCTCCCAGCAGACTTGTGGCAGCCATTTCCTGTAACCTGGGATCAGTGGTGGATGTTGCATGGTCTGGCTTTGCCATGGTTGTGGCTTCTGTTCGTCTTCTTGTATTTGTCATTTTTCCCCTCTTGATTTTCCATGTGAATGTGAGAATTGGCACTGCCCGGACTGTTATGTGAATGCAGGTTGGAGAGGGTTATTGACTGTGATAATCATTAATAAATGTCGCTGGTATTGAGTGCTGAATATTTCCAAAATTTCATTTATGACTAAAAATCCTGGTGTGGTTCAAGTGATGTGAAGCCAAAGACTCTTCTGGCTGAGAGGATTCCTTTTTAAAATATCAATATTGGGTGTTTTGAACATTGTCACTTTCTATCATGAAAGTAGGAAATCACACATGAACATCCAGCTCTTGCTTGACCCCTTCTCCTGAACGGTGAATATTACCTCTGGTGATTATGAACTTGCCAGCTAACCAGTTTAGTATTGACTTAGAGTTCAATAAAAACTATCTAATGGTAATTTGGGGCTCAAAGACATTTATGGTTTATGTGGTCTACAGGGGTGTGTGATGATGCTAGCCTCCTAAGGACAAGACACTGCTTACATAAAATGTAACTATTTTTTTGTCTTGACTGTAGTAACTGGAGAGTTGTCCTCTGCTTTCCAATTTGCCAGCAATATTTGGATTGTTGGGATTTGATATTTGAGGAGTAAAATGTTTGAAAAGATTAAGAAATACTGTAAACTACCCATGCCTAGTAATTCAATAATTAATGCAGCAAATACTTCTTAATAGCCAAGCAATGCATTACTTAATAATCACACCCCATGGTTTCTTCTTGATAAATCAATTATTTTGTCTTATTGTAAAGTGATGTTTATTGTTCACAGTAGCAAATCAGCTCATTGAGCCGAATATGAGAATATATCCATCAATAAGTAGGTGTTTTAATACATCTCTTCAATATCTGCTTTATTACAACTGCATTTTGCAGCTTTCCACAGCAGTAAACAAAATGGCAGTCAGAGCCAGTGAGTCATTTTTCAGATGCATACTGAAATATTCTTTCTCTGAAAGTGTTGGCTTCCTTCATAGTATCAACTCTTTCCAAAGGTGTCTTGAATGAATTAAAAAAAGTCCCTTTCCAAGCTGTAGAAGAGTATAAGTCTTTTACTTTGAGACAAGTCTAATAATCAAACTGCTCTTTCTGGGCTTTGCTCTTCCTGGATTCCCAGACAGCTGAAATGAGACCAACTCACCCTGTGCCACATTGGAAGAAGTCTCCATGACCTGGTTTATATTTTAGGCAATTTCATGTACATTGTGCAGTGTTTACGGTAACATTGTCAATATTGTTGCTGTAAGATTTACAACCCAAACAAATAGTTGTTTGGAAGTTTTGAAAGGATGAATGCTTCAGTGAATACTTTGAAGAGGGGAAACATCTTTTTCCTGATTACTCACTCCTGGTTTCAGAGTGCACAGTCCCTTGGGATGCGGTGGTTTGTGAGTCAAGAGTGAGGAGAATAAAGAGGACTTTTGCAATTGTCAAACCCAGGAAAAGTTGATTATGGTTTTGGTGTATTTCCTTGTGATTTAGCAGAAGACAAAGTTTTAAGTTTTAAAAAATTCAAGTGACCTTCATTTGCCCAGCAGGTCTTTATTGTAACTAGACAGGGCAGGCGGTGTCCCTCTGAGTCTTGTGTAAAAACTAGAAATGCTTAAATTTATGATAATTTTTTCAGGGTTTCTGATAATAGATTTTCTGAGAGTACATCTTTTCCAATTTTATTTGCCTTTCAGTGGTAATATCTATGAAATGAAATTGCAGCAAAATCCAGATGGCTGTACAAATTTCAAACTCTAAACTTAATGGTTTTCCTAAGTATGTGATTATTCATTACTCTTATTGTTTTGCTGCCTTCTCCTATTTCCCATCCCAAGAGAGTAATGCAGGCAAGGGAGGCATTCCAAGCATGATACGTCACATTTGAACACTTCTTTGGGTTTGATGGATGCTCTGGTTTCCACTACTTTATTTGAAGGAATTGTCTCTCAGTCTGAATAAACTTAAAAGCAAAACTATTCTATTCCAGAAAGCAAAAATACTGCTGTCATAGCTGGGCTATTGATTTGTTATTGACTGTTTAGTCAGTCAGTCCAGGGCTATACAAATATGTGGGGACTGTACAGTCACTGATACAGTTCCCCCAAGGAGTGCAGATGAGTATTTGAAAACATCTTGCATGAAAAATTGCCATGAGGGGCTGCGTTGGCTCTTGAAGAGGAACCAGAATGATGGGCAAGAATAATTAATAAATGGAGAAATTCAGAGAATTCCTGTGCTAAGGTATGAAAATTATATCAGAGAAGAGGGGAAAGCAAGGCATGAGTGAAGAACAAGGAACCAAAGGCGAATGCAAGGAGAAGGCTGTGCAAAGCCTTGGTTGTGTGAAAAAAATGGGGGAGGCAAAGGAATATTTTAGCAGCAGCATCAACTGAAGCAAAAGCAGGAAACAAGGTAGCAAGATGTCTATTGCCAACCTAAGAAGGGAGGGTGATCAGAACACGGAAAAAGTCAGTGAGTGAAAATGAAAAAAAAATGTGTTAGTGGGTTCATAGAGTAGCAGACGACAGGAAATGGTCGGTAGCTGCAGCAGGGAAAGGAGAATCTCTTGTGGCACCATTTTTCTGGGTGGGTGATTGGCAGGATCAGGGATTTCCCAGGGCTTGGGACTGTGATGGCTCCATACTCACCTGTTGGTCCGAGGAAGCGCTAGGATACCCCAGGAAGCTTATCATGAAAATTATCCAAGACGTGACGTCAAAAAGGAACTGCAAAACAAGAGCAGGGTGTCCTTGGCATACATAGAGCATCTAAAAACTAGAAATTAGATGAACGTGAGAAAATTAAGAAAGCAACATGGTTTTTTTAATAATTGATTTACATTCTTTTGTGACAAGAAGTACACTTGGGAAAAGCCCAATGTACTTTGCCCTGTGCCATGCTGTCTTTGGAAGCAAACAAGTAGTTGTGATCATTTGATTCTGATGCTAAATTAATGTCTTCCTCCAAACCCTTCTTTGGATCTTATAACATGCAATTACTTATCGTCAAGAGGAAGCATTTGAAATAGAAGCTGAAATACCACAGTATAATGAAACAAACAGTAATGTATGGAAAACAAAGTAATGTTTGTTTGTTGCACTACATCCTATGCCGTGGAACAGACTTTTCTGGGGTTGACAGTACATTTTAATGGCTGCGGTTCTGAAAAGTGACTTTACCTCTTACAACTTTATGAGTCTATTCTGTTCTATTTAGTATGGCAAATACCATTTTGCCTTAATTGGTGAAGGGGGAAAAAAGAAACTTCGACGAAGGATCAAATTAAGATAACTGTCTTTCTCTGAACACACTGAGTACCTCCCAATATAGCACCAAAAATAGCATCTTTCCACATTCTTCTCCCTCTTGTTTGCAAATGTCTTTTTTCCCACTTGACATGTTGTCAGAGATAATAGGAAGGTGCCAAAACATTCCTGTTGGACAACTTGCTGACTTTCCAACTAAGGCAAAAAAAAAGATGAAGTGTAGATCACGTATGTAGAAGTCAGTCTCATTTGGGAACTCTTGTCTGCACAGAGCCTTCAAAATTGCTGGCTCAGCAGTTAAATTTCAACTGATTTAGGAAATCATGATGTACATCAAGCAGGAGCAAATGGCACGCATTGTTTTCCTATATTCCTATATATCCTGAACATCAGGAAAGGGTCCAGTATTAGAGATTGTGGGTTATGGCCCTAATTTTCATGTGGGTTGAAACTGAAGTGTGAAGTGGAGCTCCAGTGGTTTCTTCTGTTAAGCGACAAATAATGATGTGAACACCTAAGAATGTTGTAAGTTGTGGTAGAATATGGGATTTGAAACTTGCCCATTTGAGAGTGCCAATTAAAGAAGGTTGGGATATGGTTTATTAGTGCTATCTGGGCAAGATGTATTAGAACCGTATATTATAAAGAATCCATAAATAGCAAGACTATAGGGAACACAAAATAATCTGAGTGATTCTCTTAAGTGAAGACATCTGACATGTTCAGTTTGGTTTACACATAGAGTGCATGTGATATTCAGAGTGATCACAGTGTATTACAGCACATTAGTAAGCTAATTTTTTGAAGCTGATTTTTCTCCCTGAATCTTTGCTTTATAAAAATTGCTCTGAACTAACAATATCCAGCATACAAATATGCAGGGTTTTAAGATCTAGGTGCATAAATTGTATATGTTAAGCAATACTGTGTTTTGTGACTTTTAATCATGGACTCAGCTTGTTCCTCTCACAAACCCTCTGTGTATAGTAGGCTGCTCACGAGGGTTGCCCAAGAAAAGGAAAATCACTGCATGATTTTAATAATAACTCTGAAAGTATGCAAGGACACATAACATTTCAGAAAACTAAAAGAATTATTCCTTACTAATGAGAAAAAGTATGGAGCTGGATCCATCCATGAAAAGGATTATATAATGTTGATATTTGTGAGGATGGAGAGCCTGAAGCCACAAGGTGCCTTCAAGTCTGTTTTTCTGGGTTTACAAGCAAAAACTGAAAGTATTTAAAAATACATACAATTATAAGAAAGTACAGAATAGCAATGGCTGGAGATAAACTCTGTTGTTTGTCTACTTCAACCCTGCAGCTCAACCCTGAGTCATCTCGAGCACATTTGCTCACAGCTGTCTCCAGTTGGGTTTTGAGTATAGTTGCATAGTCAGGGATGAAATCCATATCCTGACTCTGAGGCCCTTTCTCCATCAGTTAATTGCCATTGTGTGGCATTGTTTCCGATGACATTCTTTAAGGAGAGACTCCTTTTTGTGCTTGTAGGATCCTTGGGCCTTTGTGCATTATGTTAGATTTCACTCAGGAAAATGAATATACGTTGTATTTGAATATCGTAGCACAGCCTAAAATATTATTATGAGCTACTCATAAGGATTAGCTACTCTTTGCCTGGAAAGTTAAAATAAGAGCTTTTTAATCTTGGCAAAATGGGAGAAACCGAATGTAGTCCAGGGAGAAGTAGCATTCATTTTGTCTGCTGGTCATTCAGAAATTCTTTCTGTGCCAAGTTAGCTAGAGTTCCTAATGGCACACTTTTTTGAAAGATGTATGTATTCACGGGAGGTTTTTTTTAGGAGGATGTAAACTAAATTTTAAAGGAATATTTTTAGTTTTTATTTATTTTGCTAAGATGTTTTATGTTTTGAAATAATATATGTTCAGTGGTGCCTTATCATACAGTGTGTGCTTTAAAAATGTGTAACTATATCGCACATGTTAATTATTTTTTATTGTAGATGCCTTTAAATACAAGCTAGTGGAAGTCTGCATTTACATACAAGGGCTGCTGCTGGTTTGGTAGTGTCTGTAAGAAGAGAATTATACCCACTGTGAATGAATATGCAACAGGCTCTGCATTACAGTACATACGTAGCTATGCTAATCATTAGCACTGCTTTTTAGGGTAAGGGCTATAAACTTGGTCTTATGGGACTTAGTATTTGCATTACATTTATTTGCAGGAAAAGTACCCTTCCAAAGCGTTACTCACACAATTTTTCATAAAGAACTTGGAAACTGGTAATATCTTGTTCTTAGACATTATTCTAAGTTTTTATAGTCTCTTTTTTATTTTTAGACATTAAATATCCTCAACTTCAGAATTGTCAAAAATTTAACTCTTTTTAGTTGTTGCATTAGAGTGATTTTTAAAAATTGTAAATCCGTTTGCAATATTGATTTCCAAATAACGAACCATTTAACTTTTCTTTAGTGCCTCTACCAGAGTGCATCAGTACAGATGAGATGGCAGCCAGCTCGCTTGTGGGAGGCATGACCTGGTCCACAGCCTCCATAACAGGCTTTCTTGAGCCAAGATGGACTGGCTTAGAGTGAGAGTTTAGAGAGCTTAACAAAAAAAGCGCCTAGTTTTAATTTGAAAGGCTCATTCATTTATCAGTGTGAATTGAGAGGAATTCTTGAAAAATCAGGGAACATAAAACCTGAGGAGAGATGAGAATCAGGTCTGTACCTTTACACTCAACCCCAAATTTCCTACATGGTCTGGTTGGAACAAAGCAGGTTGGAGCATATTAAAAGCCATCACCTGAAAGGTGAACTTTCAGTGAGTTTAAAGTAATGATGTCAACATACCAACAGCAATTCACCTTCCCTGAAGTTTGACCTGGACTCTTTAGCTGGAGATACAGCCCATGTTGGCAGGAGCCAAGGATTATCCCAACTTTGTCTCACCACTTTGTCTTACTCAGTGTTAATCTAGTTCTGTAAGTGTGCATTAATTTTGCTTCTTCATCTGCTCTCTTGGCAAGACGTTACTTCTTACTTCTGGTTCAGAGTTCCCTGAAAGCAGAAGTTGTGACTTTGTTTCAGCCTGGCATTCTGGTCAGCTGCAGTTGTACTTCTCACTGACTTGTATTCCTGTGTCTTCTCTCTGTAGTTAACCAAACCAAATCAGCCTGTCTAAACTTACTGTATGGAAATGGGAGCTGAGCTTTGTTTATTTGTGAGTTCATGCAACTTATTGTATATGATACAGATAATTTTTCATTCAAGACAGTGCAGAATATTGGTGCTGATATCATCAGATGACAGTCTTGGTTTGTTTTTTGTTATCTTGAACAGCCTCTCAGTTATGCTCTTTTTTGTGCACAAACCAGTCCATTCTCATTCTAATTCTGGGTAATGAAACGTATAATTTTCTGTTCTAGTTTTAATAACACAATTTCAGAGCGTGTGTCAACTAAGTATCCCTGTGAAAATGGCTACTCAATTCTTTATCAGTGGTCTTGATTGTTTTTGCTCTTTAATGCAAAAATCTTTGGCACGTGTTCTCCACTCGGTTCATCCGCTGAACCGAATTTGAGTTCTGATGTGGCAGTAAATGCAGAGGTTTCAGGTGAGCACCTGACTTCGCTGCAAACTTTAAACTGATGTTGAGACTGGGACCTCACACCTGATGTCACTGTCCTTGATAGGGACAGTTTTCAACCCTCCCAGCCTTGTTGGTGCAGAGCAGGACAGTGTGCCTGTGCTGAGGGCTGCGGTGTGGGAGCAGTCTGGTCATTAAGGTGGCTGGGGGGACTGAGAACCTCATAGAAGAAGGGGCTGAGGGACAAAGCTTATTTATTCCAGAGAAGAGAAGGCTAAGGTGGCTCTTATAGCGGTCCTAAGGGGTGGTAATAGGGAGGATGTACCAGACTTTTCTGAGTGATGTATAGCAAGAGGACGTGGGGCAATGGTCACAAGTTGCAAGAGGGGAAAATATGACTGGACAGAAGGAAAAAAAATCATAATGAGGGAGATGAAGTGCTGGAACATATGCTCAGAGAGTTTGTGGGTTCTCTATCTTCAGAGACTTTTAAGACTCAACTGGACAAGCCTTAGACTGCTTTATCTAGCTTTGAAATTAACCCTTTGAAAAAGAAGGTGGACTGGATGACCTCCAGAGCTCCTTTCCATGCTCAGCTATTTTGTAATTTTATGAAACCAGAGGGAGAGATCTGAGATTTTTCTCCTTGATCTGTAACTGCAGTTCTAAGGATTTTACTCCTTGATATTGCAACTGTTAACATCGTGTCAGTACATAGTTAGACGAAATAAAAGTGTTCAAATTACCTTGTGTGGGTGGAGGTAATCTGTGCAGCCTTGAACTGCAAATAGTAATTAAATAGGGTGGTAGCAGAATGTATCCTGTGCTAGAGCTCCTGCTCTCTGCATTGCTGTGAGCTCTTTCTTCACTGCCTTGTGTGCAAGTACCAGAGTGGCTTCAGCCAAAGGAAGGCAGGAAGCAAGAGAACTTGTGAGATGATTGTGGTCTTCTGATTGTTGTGATGCTGATGCTCTACTCAAATGTGTAGTAAAACAAACAAACAAAAGGTTAGTAAAACACACCTGAAGCTGGGCATTTGGTATTGCTGAGAGGACAGTGTTTTCTACGTCTTTGTGCTGTAGATCACATCATACCCCTTTATGTTTAGATTTCAGGCTATTTCAGAGTCTGATCCTTGAACTTTTCCAGAATGTTAACAGTACAGGGCACTGCAACGCGGGGATGTGGTTGTTGATGGCTGCTTGATGATTCTGCCAACATTTGACATTCAGAAAGGGGTAGAGTTGGCTGATGTCACGCTCTCTGCCTTGGCAGTCTGCTGCTGTTCAGTGAGCAGGAGCTGCTGCCTGAATCAGAGTTTCTTGGAGGGTCCAGTACTGTTACAGGGGGTGTTCCCTTGGTTGCCCAGAGTGGCAGAGACAGGGCTTGAACTGAGAGCTGTACCTACAGTCCCGCTGGCACCATCCTGTGTGCCACCCTCCCATGCCCAGAAACACCTCCTCTCCTGTCCACAAGTCTCACTCCCTCGCTGCCTGTCTGTAAATGCTGCCTGACCCACCCATGATGTCTCACCACAGCCACGTGTGCTGACTCTCTGAATTGCTGGCTGCTGTCATGGACTTCTCAGAGGTCATGGACAAGGTGGCCCATGGACTCTGCTTAACTCATGAGATTCTTCAGTGGCTCTGCTGTCACATGGTGGTGACAGCAGCAGAGGCAGGAACTGCCTTTGGCTCCTTCTGATGCAGCCAGTCGTGCTCAGTAGCTGCCTCCTTGCTGACTCTGTTGGTGCAATCGAAAGACTGAAAAAGCTGCTGAAGTGGAGAAAGGCTCATAAAACAGTAGTCTGCTCCCAACTAGAAAAGGAAAATATGTCTGTGAAATACATTTGGAGTCTTGAGTTTCAAGTCTAGATTAACTGTTATTCCTGTCACAAAACCAGCCACTTTTTTCTGTTGGTCTCAAAAGACTAATGCTGGTGGGTATAAAGCCAGAATGTCCCTGTCACCTTCAGATGTGGCCTGCTTAGCCCGAAGGTTATGTGTATCAGCTGTCTGCTCCCAGGAAATCCATGAGTACACTTCAGACTTTATGGCTGTTAACTGTCACCTTTCTTGTGTAGTAAAATTCCTTACAGAGCAACCTTGCTTCTACTTTCACGTGATTAATAGGGCAGAAGTAACTCTCGGTTCATGAGCAGGCTTTAACAGGACACTGAGAACACACGACTGATGTTAACTGAGTTGCAAGGTGGCTAAAAAGCAGTATTTCCTCTTGACAGTTAGAAAACTTATTTCTGCAGATGTGTAGTGAGGAAGATTAATTTCAGAAGTTGAAGATTAATTTCAAATTCAGCTATTTCCCTTCAGACTCAATAATATTTCTTTCTCTCAATTGTATCTCATGAGTGCAAGCAGACATGGAGGAAATTTCATATATGGACAGAGAACATGTAAAGTTACAAGAAGAAACTGTATTTCTTATTAGAGAACAGAGGCTACAGAGTCAGGAGCCACTGAGTAGTTACTGTTGGGACCTACAGCAAAATTGAGCAATAACAGATAAAACTGACTCAGGAGGACTTCTAAATCAAATGAATAATCAGTTATAATCTCAACTGCTCCTTTGACCTGTGGTTGGTCTTGAAAGCTATGCAAGGCCTGATGGCCTTAAAGACTCTTGTTACATATTCTCACCCCTCTTGTCAGTACAAATAACTCTTTTTCTATTTTTTTATTAAGAGGTAAATCTGCAGTGCTGCAGATTTCAGAGCTACCCAAGGAGGCAAGAAAAGTGGTGATATGTTGAAAAGATGTACCAACCTTAACCTTCAGCTAGGTTAGACCTTGGAATGTAATATTGAAGCACCAAGTCTCCTGCTTGGTAAAATGTATTGCTGTTTTTGCGCTGTGACGTCTTCAGAATGTATTTTGTAAAGTCAGACTGAACTGAACCACAGTAGCGACACATTGTGCTGGCTAAAACGACATATAAAAGATTAATTTTCTGATTTATGTGTCTTTCTTTGTGTGTGTCCATGATGGATGCACAAGAGTGTCCCAGGTGCACTCTGAATACTAACTCATTCATAAACGCTGTTGATGAGTGTTCATCTTTTAGGCTGGCAAACGCACTGGTTCCCTTGCTCTCACTGCCTTTCTCCAGTGCTTCTCAGCTATGGACTTACACAAAGGGAATGGTGGAACAGTGTTGAGCCTCCTCTTCCTGCTCCAGGGCATCAGAAGTGTTCGCTGTATGAGAAAGAGATGTGGTGCCTTTCTGATCCATCATCCTGAACTTCATATATAGAGAGAAATTCAGGGTGAAATTTATAAGGAAATTTATTGTGTAGAACACAAAAAAAAAGCTAAAAAAACCCGACAAACAATGACCATGTCAAATCCTGAGAAATAAAAGACAGAAAATACAGAGCATTAAAATGCTTTCTGTCAGATCGACACTACTTTGTTCATCCAGTGATTTTTGCTACAAACTTTAAGACTTTCACTGTTTTGCAGTTTTCAGGCTCTAGGAAATCATGAGCTTTTTCTAATACTCAAGCTAATTTTCCATGTGGGTTTTTTTTTCTTTATCAAAATCAACATTGACTCACCAAATGTCATTATATAATCTCTGTTTTTTCTTTCCCATTGTTGATGTTGTATTTTCCCGCTTCTTTTCCCAGAACTATGTTTATTGTATCCACCAAGAAGTCCACAGGCAACATAATTACACCAATCTTTGTATACTATGTTGTTGCAAGGACTATGTCCCATTACTTCTGTTGTCTAGGCGGTCACTAAATGTTTAAAACCTACCCCCCATTGGTTAAA
The DNA here is from genome assembly GCA_013397725.1 of Rhagologus leucostigma. Taxonomy (NCBI): domain Eukaryota; kingdom Metazoa; phylum Chordata; class Aves; order Passeriformes; genus Rhagologus; species Rhagologus leucostigma. Next base: position 2,400,049 of record VZTD01003599.1, read on the forward strand.
AACCTATTGAGAGCTTCTAGAAAATTCAGACTATTTCAGTGGCTTTTTATAGGACATTAAAAAACCCGTCTTGATGTTTTCTGGTTTTGTCCTTAGATCAAATACTTCCGGAGCTATCAATTCCAAAAGAACCTGAGAAATAAAAAACCTAAGCTTGCACCAGTGCTGTCTTCCTTTTGTTCCCTGGTGGTGCTGAGCTCCAAAAATAGGTGTGTTGCAGGAGTTTTGCTTAATTCATTTCTTAACTGGAATTATTGACAAATGCTCAGTGATTTGGTTTGGGGAAGAGTGGTGTGGCGGCTCTGGGTTAGTCCTGCCAACCTGGCCCTTTAGGATGCCCACGGACAGTTAATTTTTGCTGTGCTCCTGAAGCTCGTTAGGAGAGTGGAAGGCTTATTTTAGGATAAGGAACTAAAAAAGACTTGGCTTATTCAGCATAGGAGGGGAAAACCAGAGACAATATGAATACCTGAGGGAATAAATACAAATCAAGGAAAAGAACTATTGAGCTAAAGGGCAGTATTTGCTTATGAAAAAAAATGGGTCTAAACTGACTGGAAATCAGAGGAAGGCTTTTTTATTTTTATGAGGTTCTGGAACAGCCTGAAAATGAAGTAGTGGGTTCAGAAAAAGAGCAGTGGCTCTTAAGGTGGAGCTCGGTACTTTTATGAAAAGAATTATAAAACATGGTGCCCACGGACTGCAGCTGATGACTCAGGAGATCCCTTCTGGTCCTATGTTCCTTAATTTTCCTGAGAAATTCAAGTATAAAAAGAAAATGTCAATTTTAAACAATTTGTAACTCGGCTCAACTTGAGTACAATTCAGTGGGATGAAGAAAAGGCACTTTTTTAGCTTAAGGCCATTCTGCCTTCTGCATTTCAAAGGCCTGTGGCAACCATGGTAGCTTGTCCAAATGGTTGTAAGAATCTTTTAAAATATAGAGTTTTAGACATTATAAATCTTGGACTGGCCAGTAACTATAATATTTAGTGTCTCTTTTTAGACTTTCTAAATCCTCCTCCCTAACCTATAGGAGGAGAAAGAAGAAGCTCCATTTTCATCATGTGTAGAGGGAAGGATTGGTATAATCCTTTCAAGGGAAAATTATTGTGCTAATGTGGGTCAACTGTGGCCCAAGACTGGTCTGTAGCAATCGCAGGCCCAGTACACAAACATTGTGAAGACTGGACAAGAAGTTTTAAGAAATACTCTTCTTCCTTAATTTGTTGGTAGAACACTTCATGTATTTTCCAGAGAAATTTTGCTACATTTACCAGGTCCGGAGCACTGGTTCAGTAACTAAATTCTCCACGCCCATTACTCAGACGTCCGTTATCAACACAGATATCTTGTTACAGATTGGAAATGCTGTAGAACTCTAGAGTTGGACCAAAAAAACCGGGAGGTGATAAGATGTGTATCAAGCCATGTTCTTGTTTGCGAGCTTTTCCTTCAGCATTTGGGATTTTCTTGTGCATTAGGCTCACTAGAAACTCTTGCTTTGGCCTAGATTAATCCCTAAAAGCAGAACACGAATTACTTTGTACTTGTGGATTAAGAGTCAGTTAATGAGGACAGTTGGTATTGCCTCTCCAGTCTGGCTGAGTTTCCTACGAGCCAAAAGCCTCTCCAAGATTGCAGCTCTCACCTGCAAAAACCTATCTCGGAAATAACTAATCAGTGCATTTTCTTCCTGGCCTAATTGCATTTCTCACGAATCAGATAAACCTATGCTGGGACTTCGGCAGCTATTTCTGGGTCCCTGAAGGGAGGTGGGGACTGCAGGAAGTTTGCAGCATTGCTGTGCTACTGCAAGCAAATTCGTCAGTGTCAATGGTTTCCAGGCTCTTAGGTTGAGCATTAAAACCAGTGGTTGCAAGTAGGACATTTTCCAGTAAAACTTTTTCTTTTTTTTTGCTGGAAAGAAAGTGGCTTTTCAATTAAATACCACTTTGGAGATGGAAGAAGAAGAACTTTTGTTGGACCATCTATTTTTTTACATAAAATCTGAAAACATGCAAATGTTGGCAATTCTGATAATCAAGAACAGGTTTTATACAGATCCCTTTCCCAAATTTAATGAAATGTTTTTGTCTCTGATTAAAACTTCCCATGAAATAAAAAATATGGCTTCCCAGCTGCTTTTGCTCTATATTGTTTGGGTTTTCACAGGTGGAGTTTGTCTGTGGGAATTTTGAATTGCCTACATCTGCAATAAATTGGGTAGAAAGCACTTGTAACATTTGCTGAGTGTCTCTCCCTGCTCACCATTAGTGAACGCTTACACAGTTGCATTTCAAAAAAACCCCGATAGAAATGTAATGTTTCTGTTGTTCTGTAGTGCAGCACTGACATTTCCTACTGTGAAAAGGTTACCATTTTTTTTGATATGTTTCTATGTGAAGAATATTCCTGTTTTCAGCTAAAATGCACTGAAAAAACTCCAGCTTGTCTTTTAACATCCATTACTAAGCATTCATATTCTCCAAAGTGCGGGAGGATACTTTATGCTGGTAATGACTGACTGACCTTTCTATTAACACCACTTCGAAGGCAGTTTAGTGGCTTACCTCTTAAGCAAGATTAATAAATTCAGGGGTTCCATTAATGAGTATTTTGATTCATAGTTCTGCTTTAAAACATAATTGTATGCTACTCATATTGTTGCTCATACTCCTCTATATTCTCCTCTTCATTCAAAAGCTGGCCTGTGATGTAGCTGCATTTCCATTCTTTCTTTTATCCCTAAAGCCACATCTTGAGATCAGTGGGGCTGCATCATTGCAGCAGAGAAGTATTTGGCACTGCCTCGTCTGAGAGTCTCGTCTCTCCACACATTGTTCTTGTTGTAGCTGGAAAACATATGTCCCATTACTTCTGTTGTGGAAATATCAAGTAAGATGTAGAACGTCAACTACAGTTGTTCATGGAGAGCATAAAGGCGGGGGAAGCCTCTGGAATAAATGCTGGAACCTCAGGAAGAGCTCTCCGGATCGCTTACTCCAGCATTCCAAATGATGGGAAATTCTGAGACCAAAGACATGGCAGACATTGGTTGTTTACTGGTACAGAACTTTACACTTTCTAAAATGGTGAGATTTCTGTCACCTTTTCTGTTTAGAAGTGTCTTGTTTGAGAACATAATTAATATCTTTCCTTTTTTCGCTGTCAGCAAGTAAAGCTCTCATTGAGCTTCTGGGTAGGCAAGAAGGTAGTTATGCACTTAAATATAATAATTATTTTTATGTGAGTAGAACCATAGGAAATTTTAATTCTGCTGTAGCTACTTAACTAAAACAATTTCTTTCAAGCTTTTCTTTCATACAACTAAACTGAAGCAGCCGTGAGTCAGCAGTGCACCCTGAATGACTCAGCAGTTTATCTGATTGGGGGTATGGGTGTATGACTGGTAAAAAAAAAAAAAAAGGCAGCAGAAATTAAAGTATATGACTCCGTCATTAGTACTTCTTTTGTCAGTGCAGGCAGAATGTTGTCTGTAAGTTCTGTGCATTCACTAAAATCTGAAAGGACCCAGATATCTGGGTGTTTTTTAATACTTGTGTGTGGAGGTTCCAGCACTTCTAGTCTGAGACATGTTCATGGTAGAAGATATTTTGTGTCTGCAGTCTGGGTATGGCTTAGTTGGAAGTTGAAAACTAATTTCATTACTAATTTCATGTATTTTAATCACTGTTTCCAACAAAGACATTATTTATTTTAGATGTACCCAAGTATTTTCTATTTGAGATTACTTCTCATTACCAGGCTAAACCAGCGATGCTGATCTGTGATGCCTCTCTCTCCTATTGCCCTGTCCATGATTATGTTATTTGGCATCCAGCATCACAAACACTTGCCCTGGAAGTTATAACAATGTCACAACAAAGGCCAACTGCATTAATCTGTTATAGAAAAGAGTTTTTGCTTAAGTCCAGGCATTTTCATTTTAAAGGTCACATGATGACATCAAAGATCAATAAATGGTTAATGTGTTATATTTCTGTGGTGAGGAAAGAGCAGATTAAGAACTGCTATAAAAGGCAATTGTACTTTTTCAGTGGTGCAGGTTTGCATTTTGACTTTTATTTATGCAATTGCCATATTCCCATGACTCTGTCATAAACGAGTTGGGAAATTCAATAGTGTATCCTGGCCAGGTAAATAAATGGGGACAAAACATGGTAATGGCTTTCACATTTTGTATCCTATGTGTTTTATCTCAGATAAATAGACTCAATAAATGTTACAGTATATGCACTTGTGCCACAAATATTGCATTTGATTCCTAATGGGTCATAAAGTGCCTTTTGCAAACCTTCAAAAAAATGTCAGCCTGTTCTATGGAAAATATATTTCAGTACTAAATTTGCTTTATACTATTTGCCCTACTGAACTTGTTCCTGTCTCATGTTTCTAAACTATGTAGATAGTAAAATTTATGTTTTGGTTTTGATCTGCCTCTTGGTTACAAAGATCTTAATTTCACTGAAGTGGTACAAACTGGAGCCTTTACATCCTGTTGTGTTTTAATGTGTTCAATATTATAGTAACATAAGAATAATAATATCAAAACCTATTATAAGCTACATGAATTTTATTATTTGAACATATAAACCAAAAGTAATTTACAATATTGCTTCAGAGTAAGTCTAAATTATGTTACAGAGATCTGCATTATATAGAATGGATCCTCTGTTGTATTTAACATTTTGACCTTGTGGGATGTGAGTCATGGTATAAACTGAAATAATGATGGTGAAATAGAGGATAGATGCAGTATCAGCTATAGTGTTGTGACTTTTGATCACTTGAAGGAAAACTCAATGAAAATTTTGTGTTAAAATCGAAATCTCTAGCTAAAGTTGTTTTAGATAAATTATCTGACCATCATCACAATTAATGCATTAATGCTTGATTTTGGGAAGTTACAGAAAAGCTGAAAATCTAAATTTGTAAAGTAATATTCCATAATTGGTCACTTTGGAATAAGCTTGTTTCATCTAAGACCAGAATTTTATAAACGTCCTTCTTGAAAATTGAAGAGCTATTTATTCTGAGCAGAATATGGCACATATTGATAGAGCCAAATGTAGCTACATCTAGATGGTGGTATTTGTTCCGCATTTATTTTAGTATTTAGGATGGTGCAGTCCCAGATGATTCTGTTTATGTATAATGGGAAGTTACTGTAAGTTACAGAGACAAGGCTAATATATAATTTCTCTTAGTAGTTGCATACAGGCAAGTACCAGAATAACCAGTGAATGGCTGCAAGATGTCAGTAAATCTGGGCTACAGAATATTAAAACTGTAGAATCTGAGTTAATTAAGATTCTTCATATTCATATTATTACATATGTGTTACTGAGGATTCCATGTGCATTATATCTGGGGTCTTTGAGCCATTTCTGGTCATCATAAATCTTTGAGCTAAAGAGAACGGATGGCTCAAGTGGCAGCGTAGTGAAGCTGGAGCTAAAGCCTTCAGCTCTACTCTATCCAGAGTTCCAGGAAACTCCAAGGAAGTTTTCTTTAACTTTTATTAGTTTGTAGAAAGTTATTTAATGTTCAGGGTTTGTTGACCCTAAGGAAGAATATAAAATGTATATTGGCACTTAGGTAAATATTTGTGAAAAAAGTGCAATGAGGGCCGGCCAGCTTCCCCTTAGACCTGCTGTTCCTTCAGGGAACCATTAGGAACCCATGCACTTCCAGCCAAGTCTTTAAAAGACTTCCCATCAAATGAGATGGGATTGAGCCAGACCTTTTGGCTGAAATATTTAAGTGTGTTCTTCAAGCAGTAAATTTCAATAAATGACGGGAGAATTAAGTAGAAAAAAGGAATATACTTGGGCAAATAACTGAATTCACATTCAAATTAAGTTTTTGATCAGAATACCAAAGTCTAAATGAGTTAATTATACTGTTAAATCAGCTCAGGTGTCCAAAAGGCTCTGGAACAAAAACTGTTAAGCAATCAAATTAAAACATTAAAAAAGATCCAGAAGCAAACACTGACAACTGAGCCTACCTTGAACCTGTTCACCCCTGCTCTACTCCGCAGGAGCTCTCCAAAGAAGGTTTACGAGGCAACTGCCATCACTATTGCTCCACAGCAGGATGGTGATTGACTGGACTGGCTGTTCCTAGATGTGATGTCTTCCACCACACAAGAGTAATTTGTTTAAAACCTGTCAGAAGTTCACCACTTTAATAAGAGGAAGATTCCTGTAATCTGCAATAATAGTAATTAAAGATTTAAGTGTTGCGCACTTTTATATGTCTTACACACATATTCAGAAATAATTTATGTACAAAACAGTGTCTCACACTGACTCGCCTGAGGCCAGTGATGTATGCGCCATTCCCTTAGTGAGGTCAAGACTTGGTAAGAGAGAGTGATTAAAACGAGAATTAAAATGGGAGTTGTAGGGAGTCTTGTGTCCTCTCCAGAGATAATGCGGTAACGCTGCTCCATCAAAGGAGGAGTAAAATGATCCTCAGAGATGCTGATATTTGTCTAAAAACTGGAATAACAATTTTTTTTCCTGTTTAAAATCAAAGAGTTAGAAAAGCTCTGTTATTTTTTGTTCAGAAAACAAGCAGATCTCTCACCTGAGTTTACCTGTCCCAGCATGTGGTGCTCCCCAAAACGTGAGGCACACGTGTGTCCAGGTGGGAGGATGGGAGGATGAGGAGGTCTTACCCAAGATGTTTTTGAGTAGGCACAAACCCTCTGCAAGGTGTGACAGACCTTTCATCGTAGCACCAGTGCACTGGACATGCTTTATGTACTTAACTAGTCCTGAAAAAGTCAGTGACTCAAAGTCTTTTGTGTAGAATGCTCTGACTAAAAGAGTTTATGAGGTGTATAATGTCTCATGCTCTTCCTAACTACCGGACTGACTGTTGCAGCTCAAATAAAATCTGACATGCTGGATCTTCTGACACATCAGCAGCCGAACAGCTCTCGGGGGCTGAGGCCAGTGGGTTCCCAAACTCTGCCCCACCTTTGTGTAGCTTAAATGCTTCATGCACAGGGAGGTCAGCAAACACCAGGTTTTAAAAAGCAAGTGTAGAAGCCTGTTCAGTTTGATTAATTTGATTGTACTTTCTTCTTCTGTTTTAATAGGCAGAATACAGGCTGTCGTTTTGAATTTTCTGACCTAATGTTCAAGGAATTTGTTGTTGTTTCCATCCATTAATAAGGGCCTTTATTTGAGGTAATAGAACAATTGCTGCTTACCTCTGTAAACATTTGTCACATCTCCTCAGAAAGAGTTAGCAACTGTAATTTCTAAGTCATTAATCACCCTTTCCAAGAGCTGTATTTCTCTGGGCTTGTCCTTCTTTTTTAAATATAGACAGTTCTGAGACTTCTGAAGTTTTTCCTCATTATATTGTTAAGAATTTTATCCAGAATTTGTAGAAAGCCTCTCTCTGACTTGTTGCTATAGCTCATAGATTCAAGCTGCATATATTGCACTTGAGATAGATGTGGATAGAGAAATTTCAAGTGTCATACTCCATTACAGTCTGAAATTCCATGAAAGCTAAAGCACATTGTAAAATTGCATTGTCTCTCCCATCATTTAGCTTCAAGAAAGAAAGAGCTCACAAAAATGTCAAAACTTGGTAAACTCCATATTAAATATAATGAGCTTTTGACTTTGGTACTGCCAGAATCACTGGCAGATGAAAATGTTGTTTAAAACCTTCATAGAATATTTCCCCTATTTTCTAGCTTGAGTTTTTCCCGGAATTGTTCATACACCTGGACAATTTGTTGTTAATTCAATGCTGTCATATAGCTAAAACAGACATTCTATGTATTTAGCACTCTAATGTACTTCAGACATCAATCATAAACCTTTTCAGGCTTCAGTCTGCTAGGCTGAACCTAGGTTCATTTAGTTTTCTTGTGGAAGATAAGCTCTGCCTTTTCCATTCATCTTAGTAATGATTTTCTGTGCTTGATCCAGTTTGTGTTCATTTTTCTTGAACAGGGGCTGCTGAGGCTGTGCATAACCCTGGGACAGGAGCGATTCCAGTGTCTTGGACAGTGGCAAAATAGAAATCTTTCATCTGCTGTCCCCTAAGCTTGAATCACAGACTCACTGGGTTGTTGAAATTGGAAGAGACATTTAGAGAAATTATTCTCCCACACCCCTGCTCAAAGCAAGGTCAGAGTGTCACTCGGTTGAGTGTTACTCAGTTCAGTGTGTCAGTCTAATATTCAGGAGTGATCAAAAAAGTGGATATTGAGAAAAATCAGGAAAAATAAGAAACAAACCAGAAAGCATTATAATGTTGCTGCATGTTGTGCCCTTTAATCCGTAACACTGTGTACAAAGTTTTGGTTCTGTGCCTCAAAGGAAATGCAGTAGAATTCCAGAGGAGGGAAAATCATGGAAACAGCATTCCAAATTGAAGGAATGATGCTGCATCCTGTTGGAGAATGAATGAAAAGTGGGACTTTTTAGCCTGTAAATGAAGGATATTGTAGATATCCATGAAATCAGAGTGGCATGGAAAAAGTCTTCCAACAAAAAGTGGGGCATGAAATGAAAGTAGCGTCAGGCAGGTTCAGAACAGCAAAAGATGGTGCTCCTTTGGAGACGTGGGGTTCAGCTGTGGAACTCTCTGCCACAGGATGCTGTGGAAAGCAAAAGTTTTCATAAATTTAGAAGCAACTGGACAACTTTATGAAAGAAAAATCAATCAACAGCTATTAATAAAGAGACACAATCTTTGGCTTAGTAATCTGAAAAAGTATTCTGGGGGAAACACCATTCCCTGCTAGCCTTGTTCTTTGCAGTCTTTGTGTGATAGTGTGCACAAACTTTTAAAAGCATTGGTTTTTAATTTAGAACGAAGATAAATTTTAATCTTGAAGTCCTGTGTAAATATTTTTCTCCTTAGAGGTCTAATTTCTAGAGACCAGTCACTGTGAAAAGTTCTGTTGAAGAATACCAGTTTTATGCAATGTAAGGATATAATGGGTCTGATACTTGTTCTCTTTCACCACTATTATTTTACTGAGTTAATAAGGATACCTCTAACTTATATCAGGGGAAAAGAAATTATGGCTTAATATTATGTCTTAAGAGGATGAAATTACAAAGACATCAGTAGGCACAAGAAACGTATATTTCCTCCAAAAGATAAATGTTTTCTGAGATGTTTCAATTAGCTCACATCTGTGTCCTCCATAAGAACCAGGAAAATTGTACATGCATTTAGTGTTCTGAGTTGGCCTGAAAAAAACAGAATAAGAGCTAATTATGTTAATGGCTGAGGGCTAAAATCTCCTTCACTTGAGTGTGTCTTCATGGCTGTTACAAAGGCTGAATATTGTAATATTTAATGACCACCCAGAAGTCAGACTTGCCAAGAGTGAGGACTGAATATTTTTATTAATTTCACAGTGGTCAGATGCGGCCCTGGTCACTGAGTCTCATCACAGCAAGAGTTCACTGGGATTGTGTTCTGGGATGGGGCAGGAGCCACAGCCTCGTTCACATAGCAATAGCTCCTCCTCAGCATCCTCCTGCTGGTAACTTGGTATCTGACCTCACAGGAGGGAGATTTTAGCAAATGTTTATGCCTTGTACTTTGATAAATACAGTGCAGCAATGTCTTCAGCTTCTTGATAATCTTGTGTGAGGGAAGAACATTTTTTTGCCTAAACCCAGTTAGTACAATCTGATCCTTCTCTTTCTCAAAGACATGTCCTACTCAACTGTACTTGCAATTATCAAGCTGAGTAAATATCTACTGTTTAGAGATAGCTATTCTGGAAGTTTGCCTTTAAAGCTAATGGGAAATTTTTGATTTTGTTTTGTGAAAAAAAATTAAAAAGTAAACGGTGAAAATACAAAAATGTTCAGTCAAAAGATTTCAGTTTAAAATCTCAGGTTTTGAATTTGGAAATGCTTCCAGGGTATCTTATTTTTGCTATTGTCTTCTTAGAGTTATGTTTCAGTTTTCCTCTCATGGAAGTACAAGACTCAAACCACATCTCTGTTCTAGAACCTTGATACACTTTAAAGCCCTCTGTGTATTTCTCAATGATTTTTTTTTTATTTTAGTTAATCAGCATTTTACCAAGAAAAGCCAACACTTTATGGAAAACTTTTTTTCTTTTTTTAATAGGAAAAAAAGAGTATTTCTTTTAAAACCAGATGTAGCCATCCACTTTATGGAAGGATAGGAGAAAGAAATCTTTTGCTTCCATTTTAGATATTTTAATGTCACCTTTTGACTTAAACAGATTAATTCTTACCAAGTTAATTTGTGATTCTTAGGGTCAATGTTTCCTGTAGCTTATCAGATCAGACCATTGTAGTATTACATCTCACAGTGAGTGGGGGTCTCTTCCTTAATTCCCGTTTCCTCTGTTTTCTGTTAACCTGTATCATCAGTGGGATTGTCCAGAGCCAGCCCAGCAGCTTCTCCCAAGCCATCTTGCTTGTTTCCTGCTGAGGGTCTTATAATGGCTTTTCACTGTTTGCCTGTTCCAGCAATTATTTCCTGGTTTCTAGCCAAACAGTGATTCACACAGCATATAAAGGTTTCATTCCACTTCTGTTTTCAGTTTCCAACTTTCTGGTGTTTTCCTGCAATTTCAGTTCCAGAAGACATACTACCTTTTTTCTTCCCTTTTAACCTCCTACTTCATTCAATTTACCGTCATTTGTCTACTCCACCTCTTCCTTTCATGCTGTTAGAACTGAGCTGTGCCGCAGAGTTCAGAGGCTGCAGCAGCTTGCATTTAATTCTTCTTTGCTCTTGAAGATTTTTCAGATTCATCATGGAGTTTTAAATTTCACATATTCTCTTCTGTATGGAAAAGACATTCCAGGAGAAGACATTCTTTTGATGCATGGTCTTAGCTGCGCAGAAGAACACAAAGAACAGCTCAGCTTTGCAAGATCTCTTTTATGAGGCCTCATACCCAGCGATGAAGGCTGGAGCTGGCGGCCATAAAGAACAATACTGCACACTTTTTTTCCTTCTCTCCTTTGTTTTAAGAAGCAGGACTTCACTCACATGCAAATAGCAGCTGTTTGCAAGCAAAAAGCAATGAATAATGATACTGCTCTGTTCAGGAAAAAAAATTGTGTTCTAGAATTGATAATGAATCGCAGAGGATATCTTAATAAACACATCTGCTTTAGTGTAAGGCCAGAGCTTTTAAATGCATGACCTTGTAGTCAGAAGTAACATGGAGAAGTATCAAATCCCCGTGATTTCACAGACATCAGGAGCGATTTCTTTCCGTCATGTCAGAGTTCTGCTACTGCAGGTGGCTTTCAGTGGGTCCCACTTCATCCCTGCCCAAGTAACTTTTGAGGGGAGGAAGAAACATCACTAAAAAGTGGGTCCAGATGAGCATTGTCCCTTCTGAGTGAGAGGGTCTTAACTTTGAGTCTTCTTACCAAAGCACACGGGACTGAGGGCTGTCCTGGCACTCCAGCATTAATTTAAAAACTGACACCCCCCTGCTGTTGCATCAGTGCCCATGTGTGTTTCATCTCACGGTAGTGACTCACCTCTTTTCTCACCTTTCTGGTCAGATTGCATCACTGGATGTGCTGGAACCAGATATTGTGATGTGTGGGCTGATCCATAACAGAAATCAGCCCTATTTTGCTAATTGCCTGCAGCAGGTGGACTCCTAGTAACAAAACTTGTTGGTGCTTCCCAAAAGCAGGCTCAGGTCTCAAGGGGCTCAATATCATCCGTACCTTTGATGCGTTTGCAATTCCTGCTTTCTTTGCAGTAAGTATTTTTACTTTCAGCTGAGTTAGAACCTAATGCAATAACCGCTGGAAGATGCTTTTTAGGGCCTTGGTAAGTTGAAGCAGTTTATCAACCAGAGCACGTGCTAGTGTGGATTCAGTCCCTCATGGAATGGTGGCAAACCAAACACGGGTAAGAGTCCCTCCAGTGCAGGAGCAAGCCTTCCCTTCCTGTGAATCCCCTTCCTTTTGTGCACAGGAGTCTGGACTGAGAATACAGTGCTTAACGAATTCTTAAACAATGCTTTCCATTTAGGATTGAAAAGCAAAATTAACTTTCATATGACGAAAACCACTGGAATTATTTCCTTCCAAGGGGGATAAAAGCAACACACATATACAGCCTGTGAGTTTACTGGCATTAATTATATGGTAGTGATATTTTGTGTGTGACAGAAGAATGAAGTCACGCTTTTATCAGTGGCATTGATATTAGTGTTCTTTTTCATGGGAGATGCATGGGTGACAAAATGTTGGTGTTGCTTAAGCTATTGTTTTTATTATGCCACTGGTTTTATTAATGTACTGTTGTTATGCTAGTGAATTACTAGGGTTTGTGTCTTTGAGGTTTGTTCACAAAATATACCCTGAATGGAGAAAGTGCAGGAAGTACAAAAGTGTCATATATGCACGTCTGTTAGTTTTATAATATATACGTAAAAAAACCTAAGAAAAGTACTGTGAAGTGCTTACTCAGCCAGTGAACTTTCCTACTGAAATGTATTTTTCAGTAACAGGATCTCCTCATTTGCCCTTGCTTGTTATTTTACAGTAAAGATGTTTATTTTCAGCTGTGTTACAAGTTAATGATGGAAACCAAGGGTCACTGAAAGACTTTCTGTTGATTTCAATAAGAAGTTTCTTGAAGTCTTTCTTAATTTTGTGTTGCAAAGAGTGAGACTTTGCAGGGAAGTTTCTATTGCAGCATCTCCTACAAAACACTGCAGTTCCATGTTCTGGTAGAATTCTGCACAGGGTCTTATTTGTAGCTGGAGATGTGGGGTGTGGCCTGCCCTGAGCAGTACACCGCAGACCCCTTCTTGTTTTGATTTCTTACCACCTTTGGAAACTGTGATCCCGATATCTGAAGAACAGGACTATAAATCAGCAGTCCCTTTCATCTTATTTTCATTTAAATGTTTATTGGAAATCTTGAAAATATATATATATTCAGCATCATAACCCTGTAATTTATACTGCCTGTGAGGGCATTCTTGGGTTATTATGCTGAAGGTGGCTGCCTTCTGTGATCACTGCAAAGCAGATTATGTGTAATGCCTGTGAGTTGCGCTTTATCTCCTTACTTTGCTGTTATTATCAATAATAATGAATGTATATGAATTTTTCCTTCACTTGAAGTAGTCAATTAGTTCAAAATGTGAATCTTGAGTTCCCTTTCATAACTTCTTGCTGCTTGTCACAGTATTTTCACAGTATCTTCCCAACTGCCATTTGAAACTCGTTGGGTCAGTCCCCTTACGATGCTCGTATGCCGGTAAAGAAAATTTAATAAATTCCCCGCTCTTGAGGCAGGGATGGAGCCAATTAAACAAAATTAACAACGTGATCAAAGGGGCTGGGGAAGATTTTAAATACTCTCATCAAATATACAGCTTTCTGCATGAAAGGGAGCAAGCACAGAGGAAATACCACTTTTCTCATCTGCTACATATTTTTTAGAAGTCTCCCAGTCCAAGATAAGCCCAGTGAATTCCAACCAGCAGGCACACTTCTCTCAGTCTTTGAGCTGTTCCTTGTGAAGTTGCCAGAAATGCAAAGCAAGGGTGATAGAATAATGCTGTAACGGAAGATCAAACTCATTCTTTCTGCTACATTACTCTAATTTTTGTAATGCCCTCCCAGGAGCATAAAAGATCCTTGATGCATGGAGCAATGCTGATATAAATTATTAGCTCTCTGCTCCAATTTGTTCATCCTGGATAGTCATAAAATGTGTTTGTTTCAAACTAAAACCTCTGCTTTCCAATTTCCAAGCTAAGTTATTTTGACTTTTAAATTTATATTTTCAAGGATAGGAGTTTAGGATCCAGCTGTCTACATCAGCATGAAATTATTGAGATTGTTTGTTGGTGGTAGTAAACCAGTTCATAAAAGACTTGGAGCATAAGCTTTGTGATAGATGTTTCCAAAACTATGGTGATAGTATTTACTGTTAAGTCTGGCAATGTGTTGCAAATTAATGATGACTCAATTTTCCCCTTTAAATTCATTCATCAGAATGTCCAAATTAGATTATACTGACTCCGGGCTTTTGCTTTAACAGGCTGTGCAAACCCCTATGGAAAAAGAGTAGGAAATTTAATAGGAGCAAGAATAGTAGGATTCTACAAGAATTTAATGAAATCCCACCAAAATTTTTAAGATTACCCCTGGAACTAAACAGTAAGTGACACCTCAGATAGACTTTTGCAATAGCTGGTAAAATTGGATAGCAGTGACACAGCTTCCTAGAAAATTGTGTAGGATTTTTGAGGGAAAAAAACTCCCAAAGAATCTGAAGACTATGATTTTTTAATTTCCCAAAGAATGTTTCATGCAGGACTATTCAAGTCCAACCTATCATTAAGATATCAGATCTGTAATGGAAAAACCCCAGGTAGAGCAGAGTCTGCGTCAGTTATTTTTACATTCCAGGCATTGCCACCTCTTTTAGAATGGGGCCACACCTTGTGGCCAGCTTGAAACGTGGAACTAACCTCTGGCTTCAGCTGAGCCCTCAGAAAAGAATTTGATGCTTATCACTTCTGCTTGAGCTATTTCCCCACTTGCAGGGAGATTCCACTACCCAGACCATCCTTTACGTGTGACTGGGACAATTAATTTAGGAATTATTCGAGGAGTAGGAAGGTTTCAATAGAAAGAAGAGAAAGAGCTGCAGTGTGAGAGAGGTACTTCCATAGAAAGGGTTGGCTCCAAAGAAAGGTGAAAGAACATTTGTATGGGGCAATGCAGGTGGCACCAGAGCACTGGAGTTTGGTCCTGAAGACACAGCATTCCACTCCTCAGTGGAATTCCTCCTCCTTCCAGTGCAATGCAAAATCCCTTCTCCCTGGCTGAGCATGTATTTTTCATTGTGATACAAGCAGCACTGAAGACATGAGTAAGAAAGCAAAGCAAAAATCTTTCTATTGCCTGGGGTGAGTCACCCATCTGGATGTGGAAAACTTCCTCTGACCTCAGAAAAAGAGGCAAAATCTCAATTTTCAGTTAAGTTTCATTACTGTGAATTTAGGGGTAATTCCCACAAAATTTGATAAACGAAAGGTAAGAAATTGCATATTTCCTTATAGTGCCTGAACTTGTTTATAGATGTATTTTCCAGTCATATTCCGTACTGGTGTAAAGGAAAAGTGATTCATGAGCTGTGTCATGCTTTCAGAGATACAGTGTACCATGGAACTCAGTGGGTAAGTGATTCCAGTCCCCTGCTACCCTGAGCAGTTCCTTTCCAGGACATGCTGCTTGAACATTCACAAAAACAACAATTATGTTCCTTCTAGACAAACGAGAAGAATTGATCCTCCCCTGGAGAAGCAAAGACTTCAAGATACTAAAAAATATGATGACAGAGAGGTGCGAGGGGATCTTAGTTATGGGATCAGTGATGAGAGGGGAGGGAAGAACTCTGTCCATAAAAAACATCTGCATTTATTGGAGCAAACTTTAACCCTCAGCACAAGATCCAAATTTGGATACTGCCTTCACTCAAACTCACAAATTGCTCCTCTACCACTTCAACATTAGCAGGGCGGGAAAAAATCTACAGAAGCCAATTTTCTTTTCACATTCCGATGCCCTAGGAAGAGTCCAGTCAGATACCAAGAAAACCAAAATGACACAAAACGAATAGGCATAAGTCATGACTAAAATACACCAGTATGTTTTGTCAGCTTCACCTGGATAGACTTAGGGGGCCAGAAAAGCCTCTGCTAAAATCATGTGGGTGTTTTGCTCTGAAAACCTTCATAATTGTAAAAAAATAGCTGTCACCATTGCCTAAGAAAATGGGACACTCTCACTGTTACAAGCCAGTCACTCAAGCCTGCCTTGCAGAGGATCTTTGCACACACAGCCCACTGTGTTTGTCCAAAGGCTGGCATTACTCTTTGGTTTCGTAGCTGGAAGTTCAACCCAGCTGAAAATTCATGAGGTAGAAAACATAAGTCCAAAGTTCCTTGCTTATTAACACAGTTCCTGATGAACTGGATCCATAAGGGAATTAAAGAGTTTGATCACACAAGACATTTTCAAAACATGAAGAGTCATTTTGAAGTTGGCGTCTCAAATCTTCCTTTCAGTGTTTGATGGGGATGATTGTTGACGTGTTTTGGGTCTGATTTCTGGTGTCCTTTTGGTATTACCGAGTCATAAACACCATGATTTTTTTAGCTTCGTCATTGCTCATATAAGATGCATTTTGCCATCATGTTTTTAGTTTGCAAGATGATTATGTTGCGTTCTAGGACATGAATTTTATTTCCCATTTAGTTCCACATCCCTACTTTGAAAGGTCCTTGAACAACTGTTCCCAAACTTCTTTTTGTATATCCCTAATCACCTTTTTCTTTTCTTTGCTATGATTTTTGGATTTGTCCGCTCTTTCCTGTGAACAGTTTGAATTCTGAAGAGGTGTTAGAGCATTTTATGCTCATGTTATTTTTATGTTGGAGTACTTCAGTAGGGCTGTGGTTTTTTGGTTTTTAAATTACAGCCACTTCTATTGTTAATATTCAGAGAAGATGGTTTGACCTATGAGTTTGACTTTTGTGATTGTTTCTGGAAACTTGTGAGCCATCTGTTAGGTACTTTAAAGGAAAGTAGATGTCCATAAAACTTATGGAGGCATCACTGATGTGCGCAAATCTGTTTCTTTACTTCTGTATCTTAAAGTTCAAATGATTCAATATTCTGTATTGCCTAAAAGAGAAGCTACACCTGAATTAAAAATTTAACATGTAGCAAATTCAGCAAAAATTGAAGTCCGTTATGAAAACAGAAGGTGTTCTGATAAAATCATTGTGCTGCTGACTGGAATGGAATTGAGTTACCTTAGCAAAGGTCAGCCTTGAGTACAGCTGGTTTAAAGGGTGGCTCTTCCTTTCCGGGCTCTGGTATCAATAAAAGTCATTCTCGTGTGTTTTGCCTGATCCTGCTATGCTGTGGAGGACGTTACACCGTAACCACGGTTTACGCAGTAATTGCCTTCCTTGGGATAGTCCCCGTGTACGAAGCACATTGCTCACAAATAAGGGTTTTCACATGCTGAGAGGAAATTGGCAAATACTTTGAATACATAATAGGAGCTGTACTGAGGTTTCCATTAACTACTTCAGTAGAAAAATGTTGCAGTGGTCAAGTGTTTTACTATTAAAGGACTGACTAACAAGAAGGAATGTGATCTTGTTAGATACGACATTTATTTATAACTGATTAAAAAAATGAGGTGCCTGCTCAAAACCAAGTGTAGGGGATGGTATTTGCGAAATATATTTTTTTTAAATTTAATTTACCCATTAAGCCAGTGGTAGAATACAGAGTATTTTAATGTTAGCAGAATGCATCCAAACATGGAAATCCTTTAAAAAGTTACTAAGAAAAAATGTTCACTCCCTCAAAAGCTGCAGCCAGTGTGAAATTACTTTTAATATTAGACTAAATTGCTGAGGAAAAATATGCAGCATAATAATTAATTATAATTAATAATTATACAGATAATCTATTAATTATAAAAGGTGAAAATAAATTTAAATAATTGAAAATATCACAAACAGGTTTTTGTAAATAAAACATTTGAGAAAAGTGGTGAAATACTCAAGTTCTCACATATACTGAGAATAATATTATTGGCATTTCTAAAAACACGGTAGAAATTAATATTTAATTATGCATGACCTACTCTTTTATCTTGACTCTGCTGCAGTCCTGCTGCTTGGAACTAGAGAAGTAACCTCAGAGGAGGAAGTAAAGTAGACTCTTTCGTACTTATTCTCCAGCAAAGCCCAAAGCCTTCACAAAAAACCATCAGCTTTAATAAAATATGTAAAAATGAGTATCCTTGTTAACTGTTATCTGGCAAAATTCTTGGAATGGATTCTGACATCCTGGTCTGTGTGTTCCATTATACAAAGGACAGGGGGTTTGGCCACAGCTGGCTGGGAAAGAAATCCTTTGCTGTAGGAGCATTCCCTGCTGGGGCTGCAAAGCTGGACCTCAGCCCAGGAGCTCTGTCCTGACCAATATGTGCTCTGCCTCCTGCACCAAGTGGAGCTCTGACGAGGAGAGGAGCTGTTTCTGACCAATAGTTTCCTTACTGTGTTCTTAGTCTGCAATACAATTGGAAAGCTATAAAAAAGGAAAGCGAGGTTCAGAACAGTATGTCTCTGACCTTTTTCTTTGTCCAGTTGTGAGTATTGAATATCTTATCCAGAATTCTCATGCCAAGGTTAAAATAATTTCTTCTTGAGCTAGTCTGCAGTGATGAAGTAGAATTTTTCAGGAGACGAATTGCTCTGAGAGCGGAAGATTATTACGTGCAATTCACTCTGTTAAACTGAGCAATAAGCATTGCTAAATTGAGCTTTCTCAGTGCTAGATGGTCATTCTTCTAGTTCTCTGGTGAAAAGAGGGGATTGGAACCAAGTTCGCTTCTTGGATCTGATCATCATACCAATCCCTGCCATCTGAGCTCCTAATTATGATTTACTAAAAACTTGGCATGGAGCCCAGATCTGCTAAGGAACCAGGAGTGAGTGTCCCTGCTGGAATCGATTCACATGTCAGACCATGCAGCAGTCGTGGATCCCAGGGTGTCACCCCACTGGGTTGTGCGACAGCAGCGCTTTAATCCCATCATCACCATCCCTGGCCCTGCTGGGTGCTGCAGGCAAGGCCTGCGCCAACAGCCTCTGCTGGGACGTGTGGTGCCCTGCTTGGGTGCGCTACCATGGCCACCCTCCTGCCCCACAACCCCACATCCCCAGTGCAGCTCAGGGCTAAAAGAGGATCCAGCTGTTTGTGGCTGAATTATGGGATCAGGGAGCAGGGAAGGAGCAGGGACATTGACCTGAAAGTGTGCATAGCATCAGCAAGGAAGCATGAGGCAAAGCCCCGAAGGTGAACTTTATATTCAGTACGTGAAAATAGATGTCTAAAAGTATTGTAACAGGACCACTTTCTGCTGTTTGTATTAATGATGGAGATGTTTTTCTAAGTATTTCACTTCAGCAGCTTTCTGGAAAAATGAGAGTGAATGCTAAATTGTGCTATATTATTGATGATGTTTCAGTCAACTTTCAGTCATAGAATTATGGGATATCCTGAGTTGGAAGTTGGGACCCACAAAGATCAAGTCCAACTCCTGGTCCTGCACAGAGCAGCCCCAACAATCCCACTGTTGTCCAAGTGCCCTCAGTCCCTCCTCATGTGGCTTCTGCTCCAGATCCTTCACCATCCTCATGTCCTTCCTTTGGACACTCCCTAAGAGCTTTAGATCTTTCCTTTTTGTGGTTCCCAAAGCTGCACACAGGGCTTGAGGTGAGGCTGCACCAGAGCAGAGCAGGGCAATCACCTCTTGTCATTCTTCCTTCCAGTAAAATGAAGCAACATGGTATTTTTGGAGAATCTTTTGGTTTGTAGTTAATTCTAAACAGCAAGGTTGGGTGGTTTTCAAAATATTCCTCAGTCAGACACCTAGCAGCTCACAGAACTAAAGAGTCATTGTCCTCATTAGTTATTAAATTCTTGGTTACAGTGTTTTTAAAATTCCTTCCTTCACTGGTGTAATGATGTTCACTTAAGTTCTCCGGAACTTATTCTGGGGACTGCACCATTAGTGTGAACCTTCCAACCTGTGTCAAGCTATCAGTTTCTCCAGTTAAACAACATTTATAATTTCTGACTGCATTATTAATGTATTTGGAGAGGGAAGGACAGAAAGCTCACTGTAATATCCTTTTATGAGACAGAAATATCAGAGTTCCTTTTGGCCTAGTGTCAACAGAAGGAGATGACTCCATCTGAAGGAGTGGCTGTTCACTGATCTAAATATTAACCTACAAGACTTGGCAGCACAATAAGAGTGTTCAGCTGACTGATGCAGGACTGGTGTCTCGCACTGAACATATAGAGAATCATTGTGTATTTGAGGTAACTTACAGCTTTTGCCATCCTTTAACTTCATCAGCCTTTAAAATAATGAAATAATTTTACTTGCCAGAAAATGTCTTGATGGGCAAAGCTTGCTAAGATTTCTAAATGCCTGCCTTTTTTTGTGGTTCTAGATTAGTTCTGGAAGACTCTTCAAAGACTGGGCTCCTCAGATTTAAAAATTTATAGAATAACTTAAGTATAATCACGCACTAAGTATCCAAAAGCTGATGAAAAATAAGGTTAGAGGTATTTTCTTTTCCTACCACAGGGCCAGTTCTGCCCTTTATATGAAATGCAGGTGACCTCTATGCAGCTGCAGTGGAATTTGACCTTCAAGCAGTGTTTTCCCAGCAATGATCAGGCACCTTCTTTTGTTTTTAATACAGTCATATAAAAGTATCACCTTAATTAAAAGGAAAACTGTAAGCACTCAGCCTTCTGCCTAAGTTTCAGAACCCTCTTGTTCCTTGCTTTGTGGAATGAAGATACTGTGCGCCCTCTCATACTGCAATATCCTCTGTGTTTAGTAACCCTTCCTGTTCCTTCAGACTGGAGTTATTCAGCACAATCAGAATTAGGGCTCACTCATCAGTAAACATGGATTTTATAAATTCATTACGTTTCCTTCCTCAGATATGATTACATACTTCTGTCTTAAAAAGTTCGATCTGTAGAAAGAGTTTCAATTGTAATTTGTATCTGTACAAAAAGCAACATTTAACATCACTGTGAAAGTCCCTGGATGCAAAAAGTCAGGAACAAATAGTCTTGGAAAATGTTGGTGATGCCTACAAAAAGATCCCCAAACTGCACAGTACTTCTTTTATCAATAATTACCAGCCTTTTTGTAGAAAGTTCATTTAACCCGACCCTTCTCTCTGTGGCCCTGTAAGACTAAAATGTGGTAAATGGACAGAAGTTAAGAGATTATCTAGCAGGAGCAGACTAAATTTTTGAAGCATAGCCAATAATAAATAGAAGGTGGATTGTATTGATGCTATTAACAAAGGCATTTTGGGCACTAGCTCCTAGATAAGCTACAATTTAATATTTCAGTTTCAGCACGAGAAACTTAAGGAGTTTCCTGCATTCTTAAGTGCAGGTTTTGATATTAATTTTCAGAACCATCCACCTCTTTTACAAAATGCTGTCCTCCTACACAACTTAGTTGTTTCACAATTGTATTGCGCAGCAGACAAATTTCCTGTAAGTTTAGAAATAATGCAGGTCTTTGGTGCTTTTGGAAAACAGCCTTGAAGTCTGAACTTTTAGCTCCTCTGATGATTTCATTTTTTGTGGATGAAAATTGTTTGTGGACTTTTCCCTAATTTGTCAATGAGATGATCAAGTAAATGGTGTTAAAAACCCAGCAACCCTAGAAATAGTTTATTTCACACATTTAATTGCATTTCTTGAAACCTGTTTGTTGGCAAAGTCTGCGTTTGGGGCTTTGAATAGGTGAAGATCAAAGTAATGCAGAATGATCATTGCACTCTCATACTTCCTTTTTTCCTTTGGAGCATTTTTTGTGTTAGAAATGTCAGCACTTGAAATCAGATGTGACTGTGCCTCCCTTTCTGAGCAGGTGCCGGGTGGAGAAGAGCCTGTCCCAGTGGGAGCCTCCTGTCCCCAGCTCTCCCGGGGCCGGTGCTCCCGAGGAAGGGCAGAGCCAGCGCCTGACCCAGCCGCCTAAAATTAGATCCTGATGTCAACCCCAGAGTTAAGCCCTAACTACTCAACTTTCATAAAACTGCTTTTGTCATTGCTTGATGCCTGCTGGTCCACTGAGCAAGCAGGTACCAGGGCTAATCCTAAAAATGCATGGTTATTTTTACAGTGACCTTTCGAAACAACCTGGAACTGGTGTCATTGGGATCAAATCAGAGCTGATGGTAGTTTATTAGGCTCATGTCACTCTGCATTTGCCTCCAAAACATTTCATTAGGTGTTCCAAGTACTTGGTTAATGCACTTAATTTAACCCAAGACGACCTTCTTTTCAATTTGAAATAAAATCATCAAATGTTTTGGCTTTGAAAAAAAAAAAAAGAAAATGTTTAGCTTTTTAGCTACTTTGATTTTTTAAGGGTTGAAATGACAAGGTCTGTCTTCATCAGAATGGAAAAATCACTGTTTAGCTGTCACTTAAACTTTACCCTTTAAATATCCCAGCATTACTTTTTCTGATGCTGTAGTTATTTTCAAATTACTTTGGTGGGAGTAAAAACACGTGTAAGAAAAACATGTAATATTTACAGAAATAACTTAAAACTAGTAGTATTCTGAAAAAAACCCCCGAAACAAGCTACCCTGTACTTGAAAGCAGTTTGATAATTAAACAGAACAATTTAAAAACTAAAAAAAAAAGTGCAAAGCAATTTGGAAAGGAAGTAATTTGTATAACTAGCAAATATTTAAATAGAACAGGACTATTTCCTGCAGCGTAGGATCCTTTGCAAAGTGTTTCAAACAGTTGAACTCACAACAGGAAGTAATTTGCTGTTGAAAATAAGATCACATGAAGCTCACTGCCTATAGTGATAAAAGGGAAGTACTTCACTTGGTGGAACTGCTGGTTAATGCGAGGCATCAGAGCAGGTTAGTGGCACTGTGTGTTTTAAATTAGGTTGGGATGTCTGAAACAGGAGCACAGAAGATATGACAATCCCATGGAACAAGCATTAAATGAACAAAGGTCCCAACGGGCATCAGATTACGTGAAATAGCTGTTTGAAAACATCAAAATCTTTATTGTAGGTGCTGGGAGTGTGAAACCAATCAAACAAAAATGTTATAGATCCGTGCACAGTCACACACAGGGAAATAATTGATGACAGTGAATAAAATTTTTTCTAAGTTCCTGAGCAGGCCAAAGTGTGGGTATGGACCTGTAAGTAGAAGAATTAAACAACTTGAAAACCCATTTGCATATCTCCTCTACTGTCAGGATGATGTTTGAGGATACCTGCTCATGCCCTTGGAGACAGTAAACCAGAATACTTCTAATTTTGAGGTACTGCCCTTTTAGGTGGCAATGGGGCATTCTTTTTCAGAGGCTGAGGAAAAAGTCAATTCTTAATATTAAACAAAGCAGAAGGATTAAAATTTTTTTGGAGCTGATGCACGAAGTCACTCCTGTCAGCTCTATCAGCTGCTCCTTTTGTCCAATCTACAAATTGCTTCAGTAAAACAGTGTATTTTTATAAACCTCTATATATTTGATGTTGTGCCTGTCTCATGGGGTTTTTTTACTATGTTGTCACCCTTGAAGGACCTCTGAGACTTTCAAGACTGAAGCTGCTGCTCAACCCGCCATCCTTATACTCCTAGAGAACTTAAGGCAGGGCTTTTCCAAAGCAACTTCTTTTCTTAGGGCCTAATGCCAAAATCAGTAGGAATTGTTGAGTTGACTTTGGTGGCCCACGTCTGAGACACACTCGATCTGTTGGTCCATCTTTATAAGGAATCATTCTTAAGAAATACTTACCCTTATTTATTCATTCTCTGGTACTTCCAGGAATCTCTAACTGGGTTTGGATGATGTACTTGGGCATTCAACAGCAGATACAAGAATGTGGTCATCTGCTCCAATCTGCACCTAATTCCCCAGTGTGATAGTGTGGTGTGTTCCTGACACATCTGTCTGTGATAATGAACCCTTTTGAATTTAGCAAAAGAAATTTAGCTCTATGCTTCAGTGTTAAATTATTATTATAATCTGAATTTTAATTAAATCTTTGCTATATAAACATGACATTTTAATGCTCTCGGTAATAAAATAGTATTTTATTTTAAGTAAGTCACTAGAAGGATGTTATAATAGTTGAGATCAAATGTGTTTGCACTCATTCTAGGGGGAGAAATGATATAACGCAGTGGTATGATTTATCTTTTTTTTCTGAACTATGTCCAAGTATGCCCATACATGTAAAATAATTGCATTCCTACATTAGTCACAAGTGCTTTCCCAGTGGAAGTGGTGTTGCTCCGAGTCATGTGGCTCATTTTGCCAGGAGAGATACAGTGTCTTCCTTCCTCTCACTGAGATCAGCTGGACTCTGGCAGTGAAGTCACTTGGAGTTACTTGACGCTTATTTAGCTGCTCCCTGACTTTGTCCGGGGTGTTAAGCCTGGAGGGAGTTTCCCCTGCTTCCCTGGGACACTGCACTGTAGATTTTCTGTACAGCCAGTACAGTGCAGGATTGCTCTGCTGGGAGCTGTGGCTCTAAAAGATGAGGAGTCCGCTGGGGAAGTGGGCTCCAGGCCAGGCATGAATAGTTTGTGCAGTTTTAGATATTTGTCTCTTTTTTTTGCTTTGCCCAGAATCCCAAAACAACAGGCTTGGATTCTGCTACTGAAATCAGCTCAAAATACACATGATGTAATGGTTTAATTCCCAAAGTCCTGCACACTTGGGACTCTCATTAAAGTGGGATGAAACTAGTTGAAGTTTTGCTTCCCACACCACTTGTTAATTTTGCAGTTTCTATTCAAAATTATCATTGTCCAAATACTTTCCTTTAATCACAACATACCATGCTGATACAGTTATTTACTTAGTAATCATGCCATACCTCAACATTTATGCATATTCATGGCACCACAGAAAAAAATTATGGTAGAAAAGTTGCTTCAGACCAATGCAATCACATACACTCATAATTTAAATGGGTATTGCACAATTATTTATTCAGCCTTTAAAAGGGGAAAAATCAGTTACCAAAGCAACTGCTATATTGTGTGTAACTAATGCTATTTTTAAGATAAAGGACATTGGTAAGGCACACATATCAGTATCTCTTAGAAACATGTACACACTTCGCAAAGGGGAAAAGCACCAGGACTATTACAATCACTGAATTTGTAAAAAGAAGAAGTTAGGACCTGTTCGCTAAGTATTTCCTTGTAAGTGAGTTTTATCACCATTCTTACAGCATTGTAAAGTCTTCTGACAAGACTTTTAAGTAATATTCGGGAAAAAACTCCAAGGAGAAATAATAATATGCAACAGCAAGGGAAATATGTTTGTGTTCAGGGTGAGACTGGTAGTTCAAACAGCATTTGCAATCCAAAGTGTGCAGCCAAACACACAACATTTATACCATTGCAGAATACTCTACATAAATACAGGCTATGGAGAATCATTTTCTTCCTTTCTTTTCTGTTCAGCCAGTAGAATATTGCCCTATCCTTGCTCTGAGAGTTGGGAACATAACGTCCTCTATATTCCTTGTCACAGAGCAAATGCTTGAGGCTGAAGATGTTTGCATATCACTGTTATGGGCTGAACAACCATGATTCTGTGTCAGAGTGGAAAATAATAGCACATGACGTAAGCTTCAGTAAACCATTTTTGTCCTGAGTGCACTCATAACCAACTTACAGACTTTTAAAATGCCTGGTTTTACTTTTTATTCTGGCAGTCCAAAGGGCACAGAAGAATACTGAAGAAGAGCTGGGTTTTATTCATCATATTTCACATTTTTCTGTTAATATCCTGTTCATGAATAGACTGACATTTCCTTGCACTTAGAATTGTTTACAAAATAAGTTTCAAAAAAATTCTGGTCCCTATAGCTGATACATTGTGAATGCCTAATGTAGATCCAAGTCCTTCAGGTGGGATAAGTGAAGTGATGCTGTGCTGAATATTATGGCTTAGTTCAAATGCTTTTTGTGAACCTGTAGGGTTATGAATATGAATATATCCTTCTCTTAGTGTTACACAAAAATCTGTATTCAGAAACCCTGGAAAATTTGGCTTGAAGAACGCCTGCAACTTGAGCCCTGCAAAACGTTCTGTCTTTGAACAGCCAAGATACAGCAACAGCGAAACTGGAGCTAGTGGAGGTACTCTGATGGTCTACATTAAAGTTATGATGTTCTGGAACAAGCGTTTTTCTTATAGGGAAAAAAATTAAGAACAATTTGCCCAAAGTCTGTCCTTCTTCATACTTACAGAAGGTGTTGATGCACCTCTTTGAAAGATCAGACCGTTCAGACTCTGGGTTACTCAAATAGTTGCTGCTGTGTTTCTGTAGCTGAAGAGCAGAGCCCAAAATGAGCAGCCAAGAAATGCTGAACTGATGCAAAGTAGGGACCCACCTCACCCAAAGGAAATTTTCTGGATTGCAAAGGAGCATTCACCCAGCTCTGGGTGTGATTTTCAGAGCTGTGTAAATAAGACAACTTTCAATGAAAGAAGTGCACCTGGGTTTTCCTACAACTCATGGTGATCCAGTCTGTTCAGTTGGAAATAGAGGTGATTTATGTGATGTTATTAATCTATCCAGTAAGTTCTTCAGTCATTTCTGTTGCTGGCTGAATAAGGCTTCAAATCATCTGCTGTCCAATTTGATGAATAATGGCAATGTCTGAGCCTGTGGCTAATCCAGCATTAGTCATTTCTCCGCTCAGGTGTGGTATCAGTTTCTCAGTTCAGGGATAGTCGTCTGTGGAGAGGTATTTTGGGAGAAGCACGAACCATGGATCAGTGCATGGTTCCTTTTTGTGGCTCAGCTCTGCAGAATACTGCAGGAGAACTGTTGTCTCTGATATCAGGATCAGAGTGCGAAGCAGGCAAGTCATCCAAGTCCATGCAGAATTCTGTTTTCTCTATAAATTGGATAAATCCTGTTGGTCTCTGATAGAAAGCGAGTTGAAATATTTGAAGATAATTCATTGCATTTAATATGCCTTCGCAGTAGTGCAAGTGGATAATCTGGATTAGGAATCCAGGAGTGTGACACTTTCACCAGAGAGAGGAAGATGGGAGAAACAGTGTTAGAAAAGATGCATCTGTTTTAATTTGTCTTTATTCCCTAACCGTGGATATGAAGGGCTTTTCCTGGCTCCCTCTGCTGGCTATGAAGCTGGTTCAGCTTTTTTTTTTTTTTTTTTTTTTTTTTTTTTTCTTTACATTTTTTTTTTTTTTTTTTTTTTCCATGACAGTATTATTTTTGCTGATTAAAATAGCTATGGCAGCTTTTTGTCTATCTCAGCCTCCCTCCCCCCCCATCCTGTTCTACACATTCTTCTCTGCTTAAATACACAGTTGTTTTTATGACTAATTCCTCTTTTCCCTTGTAAGATTACCATGTGATTCATGTTTAAAGATGAATTGATCCTTTTAAAAAGCATCAATTACTCCAAGTACATAAACAAAGTTGAAAAAAAAAGAGAAAAACATGTGAAAGTCATAAAATATTAAGCAGTAATTTCCAGTAGGACCTAACTTTTTTGTTAATGCTGAATTTAAATTGTGAAAGAAAATAGTAACGGCAACATAGCAGCAGCTACCCCAAACATGAAATGTTTGTATTATGCTTTATGCAATTTCTCTTTCCTAGTCACCTGAGATTTGAAATGCTGCACCTGCTCTGTAGTACTTAAGCAATAGTAGTGCTTTGGCCTGACACTGAAGTTCTATCTCTAGAAAATTTAGGTATAAACTGATTAAATCTGACAGTTTTCTTGTAGAGCAGGTAGTAACTACCATCCCAGATGGATCCCAGAGCATCCCCAACCCACAGAAGGGGACGCTAATCTGTTAAGGTTTAGCAAAATATCAAGTCAAAGCAAAACCCAACACTTGCTCAGACATTCATTTTTTGCTGTGAATTCCACTATCCAGGTGTAGTTTTCTACTTCATCAGTGACTGATCACAGTTATTATTGTCTGGCTGGTCTTTAGCACACCCAGAGTCGTGGTGTGTGCTTGGGTTTGGAGTTTGCTCCGACAAAGTCACAGCCCCGTTCCAAGGCTCTGCTGAAGGAGCACCAACAGGGGCTGATCTTTCATGGAAAAATCTCGAACACTGTGGCCACTGCAGCAAGAACTGCAGTAGCCAAGCAACTGCATGCCCCAACTGCCTCTGCTCCGACCTGGAGTGTGGCTCCAGGAAAAAGTATCTTCCAGTTAATGTAAACCCTTCCTTTCCGAGAGTCACCTCCCCAGAGATGGGCTCCAGTCTGTCTCTGTCTTTGCTGAAGCCCTTTGTGTGGGAAACAAGCTCCTGGGCTAAAGTTTTTTTGTGTGCCATTTTTAACACTCCCTGGTGACTCAGCCCAAGTCCTGTGGGAATTCCTAAACCACTCTTGAGGGTTTTGAAAACACTGCCTTGTACCTGTGTGGCTCCCTGTGTTTCCAGAGTTAATGGGCAAATCTGTTAGCAGTAGGCAGAAAATTCTATTAAGATTCTTGTATTAGCCTTGCTGTTATAATATATGGATGCTGCAGGATCTTGAACGTTTCTATCCTTACAGCTTCCTGCTGAGATGATATTATTGCTTGGGTTAAAAGCTA
This sequence comes from Rhagologus leucostigma, assembly GCA_013397725.1. Classification (NCBI taxonomy): domain Eukaryota; kingdom Metazoa; phylum Chordata; class Aves; order Passeriformes; genus Rhagologus; species Rhagologus leucostigma. The sequence continues at coordinate 2,428,329 of VZTD01003599.1, forward strand.
AGTGGCTTTGTGTATGTACACACTCTAGTCAAATGTATGATTGCTGATAATCTGTGTAGCATGAATGGAAAAGAGTTTCAGATGTGATAATGTAGAGCATCACTTCGGTGAGAAACTCACGTTTGGTTTGGGCTGCAACCTGGTTGAAGATTTCACTTTTTTCTTGAATTTAGGCTGCCGTTCTCCTGGCACTTTTTGGTTGTTTTTATCCTCATTAACAAGGGAATATAAACTCAGCCTTGAAAGTGCCTCTTGAAAATTTTATATACAAAATTTTTCTAGAGGTAAAAGTGAATTTTTTACTGAGTGAAAATATTAAGTTTTTAATAAAGTAAGAGAGCTGCAATGAAAATTACCAAAATATAGAAAATCAATTAAATAACTTGAGAGTTTTAATTTTTTTGACAAAAAGTCTACATTTTTAGTGATTGGGCTAGAGAGAGAGAAGACAGCAACTCTGAGATGTTCCAACTTCTCTTCCACCAGCTATGGAAACTGATTTTGGGTTTTGCTCTTTTTTATGACTTGTGTCCAGGCATAAAATCAGAGATCCTGACCTGATCCTGCAGCTCTGGTTTGAGAGCTGTGGCAGTGTCAGCTGGGCATTGCAGCCCAAGCTCACCCAGGAGAGTTTTAGAAAAGTGCTTGGTAATATTGAGACAGGCTTGGCTTTCTAAAAAAGGACTTGATTTCTAGGTTTTCACCAAGAAGACAGTGCCATCAGGCCTTAGTAATCACTGTCCTTTCTAATTGACTGTAAACCTCCCTTATCTGACCTTTGACAAGAACAGATCACATATTAGAGGTGAGTTTGTATAGTAAGGCCTCCCAAGTGTAGAATAAATATCCCAAATTCACTTCTGCTGGCATACAAGGAATGATTTTAACATCTCATTTGGAATTTGATAATAATCCAAATATATCGCGCCATAAATCAGTTTTAAAATATCAAAACAAAGTTAAATCAGTGAAGTTACATAGCTGAGTTGTTACTGCTGTACAGATGCTCATGGTTTGGTCAGGTGTCCACCACCCCATCTGGTTGCCTTTGCCCCTTTGTATCAGGCATTTGCTGCAACGACTTTTGCTGGGAGAGCTCCTGTGTTTCCAGAGCCCAGGGTAATAGGATCCTGCCTGCTTAGGTAATGAAAAGCTGAAGCTTGATGGCAATTTACATAAAAACCATTCACATCAGTCTGTTCAGATAAAACATCATAAATGGTGAGAATTTCATGCAATATATTTCCTACGAAGCTCAATAAAGAGAGATTTAACCTGCTCATATTTTAGCGAGTGTTTCTAGTGCATCTTTCCCCTGACTCTGCTTACAGACTTTCAAACCCTTATGATTCCATTTTCTGTTCCAGACGATGTAAGGAGCACAGCCTGTCACTTGGTTGAAGATTTGCATCCGATTCCTTGCATTTTTTGAACTTCTTATCATATTAAGAGTGTTTCTGATGGAAACAAGATGGCTGATCAGGAGCGAGGGCAAGAATAGGCCACCTCTCAGAAAAGTGACTGTGCCTATAGGTGTGTGTGTGTGATTTTGTCTGAATTTTTATTCAGGAGGGGAATCTTTGAAATATTAAAATACAGTTCCTCCAGCTGCTGGGCTTTTTCTGCTTTTCATGGGTGCTCTGTGTGATAGAGCTGTCTTTTCACCAAGGCTTCTCGTGTGACAGATGATATCTATGTATTGCCCTGCTGTTTAATGTGAAGCAAATGGGATGGCTTATCTAATGTGACAGGTACAGTCGTCTGTTGTCAAAGCTGTGACAGGACTGACCAGGATTATCTGGATGAGCGGTCATCGAGATGCTGCAGCATGGAAAGTGTGGGGCTCATGGATAGACTGCAGCAGTACAATGAGGTCTGTGGCCATTGGAGTGGAAAAGATGAGGCAGGCTAGATGCTAATGTGATATATAAAGACATCAGGTACTGACGAGTGAAATTAGGATAAAGGTTTTGGGGGTGGAGGTAAGTGGTAGAGGATGTATGAAATACGTACCTCTTGGAAAATCTGGTAGGCATTATTTGCAATGAAACAGGATGCAAGTTCATTTTTCTGCAGTTAGGCAGATGTCTGTGCAGACTGCTGCTCTGCATTTTTTGGGACTCAGTGGAGGATTCTCCCAGTGCTCAGGCTAGTAAGGTGCAGAGGCAAATGACTGAGCAGCCAACAGAATATTTTCACTAAATATAATTGTGAGCAAACGAACCAAGCGTGTCCGTAGTTGAAAAGTTGGTTTATTATGTGGCTGCGCTGTCCAATGTAAAATGAGAATGACATTACTGTAGCATTGATAGAACATAAAATTTTGCTGTTACAGCTGTGATTTTCACAGGGGCCTCCCAGTGGCACATTATGGACATTCACTGGGGAATGATTTTTTCAAATCATGATCTACATTTCAACAACAGAAATGAGCAGAAAGAAGAAGATGAACATGCTGCTGGACCTCCTGCAGCACAGCAGAATACACTCAAGAGCAGTTGAGTGTGACAGCCCAGTAGGCCGCAAGGCCTTAGCAGGTGTTTCACAGTATTTTCTTGAACCTGCGTCTTCCAAAGCCATACAGGTATACAAACCCCAAAGCTTTCAACTGCAGGAAAGCTCACAAGGTTCTTCTGTAGGAAAAATTCCAGTGTTCAACCCATCAGGTGTCTGTCATGACGCTTAAGCTGAACTGGCAGCCTGTCTCATACCTTTTCCAGTGAGTGGGACTGGCAGCACTGCTGTAATGGTGTAGTTGGAAGGGTACATTTAGTTTCTTTCCAGAGAGCATCTCTGTATCACCATATAGAGACTTTTCATGGTTTGTAAACATGGAAAGAGCATGTTGGGCATTCAGAGAAATGGTGTTTCTGCCTACCCTCGCTATCCTGAGGAGAATTTATCTACATCACATCCCACTTGGCTTTTCTTGGGAAATGAAGACCTGAAGAGTAGCCTCAGTCGTTGCATCCAAGCACTCTTCTCTCACTCTGAATTATACAGCCTTCTCTTTAGTAGCTGCTGTTTCTGTGTTTCAAGGTCCTGGGAGCTGTGGGTTGCAGTCAGTACCAGCTTGCTGTTCTGCTACTTAGTTAATTTTGCAATAAAAACAGTGTGATTATTAAATACAACTTCCTTATACCTTAGTGACCGGAATGATGGCAATGTGCTGTGATTATACACAGGAGCATCTGTGGGGTCTGGGAAAAAGAGATGAGATGCCTCGCTGCTATTTTTGGCACTGATGCTTGGTATTCCTTCCATTTGCAGACCCTCTGTGCCATTTTCTGATGACAAAACTGATCCCTGAGGGCTCAATTGATATTAATGAGATGCAAATGGCAGATGAGGTGACAGATGACAGTGTCATCAACCAAAGAAATAAAGAACAGTACCATGAATAAGCACAAAACACTCAGAAGACATAAATGAACTGTATATAGTACTGTTGAACAGGTTATTTTTTTAAAAGGTAACGCATTGGAAAAAAAGATAATCAGAGCATGAAATATTAGCATGAAATGACTATGACTATTGTAGCTCTTAGCAAACATTTTTGATTAAAAATATTGTAGGAGACTGAGTAAGAGAAAGATTATTCATTTATTTATTTAAGAGTGACAGTGACAGAAGACATGTGACAATGGAAAGCAGGTATTATGCACTTGCTGTTTAGGAAAGAAAGGTTTGATGTTTTCATGGGTCACCACATGAATAAAAGAGGAGAACGAAAGATGATATTTAGCAAAGGTCATGAAAGCTTTAATCTGGAAGCCTAAGACATACGTCTTGGCATGTTAAATAGTATTGAAGCCTTGTTCAAGATGAGGTTTTCACAAGAACTCTGTCTTGATGTTTGCAGACTGATTCATACCTGTCCAGCCACTGACAATCCATCTAATTTTTTAATCACTAAAACATGTAAAAGCTGCCGTCTAACTCACTGGTGCCCTTAGGAGCCCAGACTTGAAGAATGGGCTGAGTTTATGAGGATTCCATATGGATAATTCATTTCCCCCTCATTCTGGCCTAGATACTCCAGACGTTTTGTCATAGTGTTTTTTGGTCTTTTTTTTTTTGTCACTGATACCCCATTGGGTTTCTACAGATTTCTGGCTTCAACTCTGCCTGGTTAGAGCTGTTAATTCTCCCACCTGCCCTTGCCACAGTGCTCTTGTCTGCAGAGAGTTATTTTGGGAGCACAGCTGCAAAAAGTGAACAGAAATTTACCTTTGCCCCACACTTTATTTGAAATGTGCTGTTCTGCCTCACTGGGGCATGGGAATCACTTCTCTAGGGTGACATGGAGTCTTTCCAGCTCAGCAGAACCTCTGTAAGAACATCTCTGTGTATTTTTTTCCTTCTTTATAATCTCCTCCTGTTCTCTTTCCTCTCAGCTCAACTTTGGAGAGAACACTTCCAATGAGCCATACAGGAAGTTAATGCTCTTGGCTGTACATGACAAAATAGTGCTGTTATTATTAATGGGAGGGGTATCAAGCTTATAACATGTTCTTGTATCAATTAGACAATGTATGGGATTATAACTGAGTTCTGTGCACATGTTCTCTTAATTATTTCCTTAATTAATAATGACTGTCTTCAGTGCCTCTTTGATGCTCTTGTAATAGCTCCCAAAATTTAGATGGGTAGCACACTTGATTGAATTTATTTTCAGCTGAAACTTCAGTGTGGTGTAACCTAAAACGTGGATTTTTTGGTTAATATATATATAATTTTTTTTGTTTATGATACCCAATAATTTATGTTGCAAAAATATCTTGCAAAGTTCCAAGTGGGGAAAGACTGATACACTTGCTGTTATGTAGGTTTATGACTCAGCTTCATTAAGGTCTAGTGGAGTTCGGACACCATTTGTGGCTCAATAGAAGGAAAAAATTCCCTGTTCCTGGATTTAGCCAGGGAGCTGCAGTTCTGTTATTTCCCCAGGAATGGTATCAGTTGGATCCCCCTCCTCTTAAGTCACTGGCTTGAATCAGCTGGATCAACTTCTTCTGGTGTAAGTGGGAGTTAGAGTGGGTTGGAGTTGCATAAATTACTACATGTGGATGACAGTAGACGATAGAATTTGAATTCTTTTTGTATTATTTTTCTGCTAAAAACTAAAAAAAAAAAAAAGATTAAAAATACTATGCCATTAGAATTCAAATATTTTAGTGTCAGGAAAAATACAAGCCATGTCTTATTATTTCTTGATCTGCTTCTTGTCAGGATTCATTGTTCTTATTTGGCATTTGAAATTAAAACTGTACTGCTTGCACTCACAGGTCACACCAAGTGTCTATCTGATTAGAAGACCTAAAACTTTTAGAGGCTTGTTTCTGATGTGAATGCTTAAATTAAAAATTCATAGTTCACTTTCCTCAGCAACTGTGCAACATTCCTTTAAAATTCAGTGTTCCAGTGAGCAATCTTCATTTGATACAATATTCATGGATGGTAATCACAGAAGGTTGCAATGCAGTCAGAGCAGATTTGTTTGGAAGTTCAGTGGCATTTGTTTGGGAGCCTTTGCTGAGTGCTTGTTCCTCACTCCCCGATGCTCTGTGGTAAATTCCCCAGTTCTGTTCCTTGGCATGGAGAGTTTCTCTTGGGCTGCTTATTCTGGCACTAATGTGTTATTCAGAATCCTGAGAATCTGTCCTTTAAAACCGGGTAGCTGGACTAGTTTGGCTTTTCTTGTGGTGCCTGCAATAAAACCTGTTTGCTTTGGTTTGATAGCACAGCGTTGCACTGATAATCTGGTTCCTGATTCAGTCCATGTATCTGTCACTCTGTGGACAGCAAAATTCCTTAATTTAGTTGTCATGGGTTGGATTAATTCAACAGGCTTTGGCACTAGTGCTGGATTCAGGTGCAACTATTTATCTAACTTGTGTGCTCTGGAACTCTCTTCTGGCACAAGTGGGAAGAGAAGAATACAGCAAAACACTGTGCTTTTTCCAAACAGCCCTTGATCTTATGATTTGACAAAATTCGTTTTGAGAGAGTTTTGTTGCAAGCCTACAGAATGAAATTGGCAACTCATCCTCAGTTCCCTTAGGGTGATATCTTCAGTGATTTATGTAAAAGTCTGTGTAGCTGAATATGTGGAGAGATTATTTTTGACATTCCTGGCTTGGATAAATGATGCATTTTGAATGGCTGTATACACTAGTTCTCAGGTGGCACAGATTTTTTCCCATGTAAAGAATAACGATAGTTAATACATGTTTTCACATTTAATTATTCTAAACATATTTCTATTTGCTTTTCTAATCAGAAGTATCATTTTCTTGCTACTTGAATTTAAGCGATTGTGAGGAGTTTCAATCACAGGTGTTTAAAGAACTGCGTAAGGTTGAAATAAATGAATAAAATGGAAAGATTTATTCTGTTCCTCCTTTTATTCTGTAGGAAGTCACCTGTTTCAATGCTGGAGTTGCAGAGGGATTCAGTTGGGAAATTCTGGCAGGACATTCAGGTACAGACCTGATAAGTATCTAGAAATCACAATGTGCTTGCCTAAAACTTCCTAAACCAAGGCTGAACTCAAGGGCATTTTTATCTCTAGATATGCTCTCCTCTATAAAAGTATTCATAGACATATTTATCTGAAGCCAGTATTTACCTGTATTCTGGTTCTATTTTTTAAAAATTATTTGTTCCTTTTCTATTTCCTTTTGGAATATGTAGCATGGGCTCTCACCTCCCCCATTACAAGTGATTCAGCATTTCAAAGGACTCAGTGTTTTCACTGACACCACTTCATGTTCTACACACAGGCTTCTAGAACTCACCCCACTCTGCCTGTTTTCTTTTGCTGCCTTGCTCACTAACAGCCCTGCCCCTGATTCCTCAGAGGCTCTCGTGCCCTAATCAGGTTGATTTTTTGATCCAATTCACTCAGTGAAATTGCCAATAATGTCATTTAATTTGGGGCACAGTACCATGTTCCTTTCCCTCTGGCACTCTCGCTTACTTTTCTTCTCACCACTGTGTCATGAGCGGGGCTTGAGAGCAGCCAACCCCATCTCGTGTCCCAGTGTACATTCAGGGGAGCTCCGTGGTTTTCTTAGATACCCACCTACTACCCCACTCCTTCACTGTGGTTCCCTCATCATGCCCTGGCAGGACTCTGAATAAAACAGGCTCTGAGTTGAATGGAGTGGCTGCTTTTAGGAAAAAGAAGCATTGCAGAGCAGCACAATATGGATGAGGTATAAATGAGTCATTGAAAGCCATTCCTTGTCTCTTTTTTCTGTGAACCAAATGTGTCTCTGAGCTGAGAGAATAAATGTGACATAAATCTGGAAAGGAGACTCTGGATCATTGTGGCATTGCCTGGTTTCCCTAGCATGGCAGACTGCTCATGGTATGGTTTCTTGACAGGAGTAAGTTCTTGGTTTGCCTACACACTTGAAACTGAACCAAGTGACTTTCCTGTTTTCTTAACACATGATCAGCAAACATAACTCTTGTTACACTACATACCTAATTCCCATAATATTGTCAGTTGTGCCCTGACATAATGTGTAAAGACACAGAGGATCATTTCTTCAGTAAGATGTAAGCGGTTGAGGATGAGAGGTATTCTGACAGCCAGGCACTGGCATTCCAGAGCTCTCTTCTCCACCCTTGAAGCAGAAGAAGCTGTGCTTGTATGAGTTCCTGGGTAGGTAATTTTTAGGAAGGGCAGAATTCTGGCTGAGACAGAGAAAGCGTGTGAGGACACAACTGAGAGATTTCCAAGGAAATGCTTCTGGTGGAGTTGCATAATACCTGTTAGTGGGAAAAAAAAGTCATAACGTTTCTCGCTCTTTCTCTTCAATGGGGGTAGTTTTAGCTTTCCAGTATCAACTGCACTGACCAGATAGTAATGGAGCAACATTAGTGTGCCTGCCAGGGAAATGCAGGATACAATCAGCATTTTCTGGATGGACTAAACCAGTTTACACAGATAATAAGGTAAGGACAGGTCCTGGAGTTTCCAGCTGTGGCTGTGCCATGCACAAACGACCAAAGGAAAGCTAAATGTGCTGTTTCACACAGCATGCCAGGGACACAGCTGAAGAGACAAAGTAGTCTGTTCACTTATGGACTGCTCTGTTCTCCCTTGGACCACTCTATCTTTGCCAGTAAACAGGGGCTGCAGAAAGTAATGTCTGGAAAATAGGTGCTTCCCATGCTTGTGTCTGTAGAACTGTTTGCAAAACAAGTGAGTCCAAGTAGACAGACACACTCTTAATCTTAAGAAAGAAACAGTTAAGGCTCATTCTGCTGGTAGATTATCAGAGGGGATTATCTCCCTGTGAGAATCCTGGTTAGCAGTGAGGGCTGCAGCAGTGCCTTTGAGCTGTGTCAGGATGTGTGGATGTGCTGGCTGGGCAGCTTGGTTGGGATATGTTGGCTTTTTGTGAGAGTACAAAGTCCTAAACCACTTCGCACAATTAGTTTAAGTACTGGCTAAAATAAATAAATCTATTACACCACAGTGATTATTTACTGATTTTTTAAAATACTGAGGTCCTGATATTCCCTTGCTTTGAAAGTTCAAGAAGGCACAATGTGCATTTCTGACATTCTTTTCTAATTTTTAGAAAAGACTGATGAAAGTGAGTGATATCTGGTGAGAATAGAAATATTAATGTGTTGTTCAAGACAAGTTAAAACAGGGAAAGGCAAATGATAGCAGTGAGTCAGCCTTTCAGAGAAAATAACTAGTACAGACCTTTACTCTGGGTGACACTATCACAACTCACTCAACTAGAAAACTTCTGTACCAGAGGCCTTTTCTGAAGATGTCAGGGAGATAAAAATGGAAAATGTAGTAACCATATATGCTGAGAAGGATCAAGGGAAGATTTAGGAAAAACAAAAGAGGTACAAACCTAATTTCAGATGTGAGGAAAATGTTAGACCCATAAATAAATTATAGCTATGGAGCATTTAGAACTGTAGAATTAATTATAGTCTTAATAGGAGTCTGAGAGCAAGAGCCTGCTGTGAAAGCATTACAGGGCTAATTAAGGCCAGTCTTGGAAATACAACACTTAACAAAAAAAATTTTTTGAATGATGTGAAAATGCCGGTGCAGAAACCTCTCGTGGAGTTACCTGTACAATCACCTGTAGAAAGGAAAGAAATTTTATTTTCTGTGTTGAGCAACTATCCTAAAATTGAGGCCTGTTTCTATGGAAATGTTAATTTCAGATGTTTTTCTGACGTATTTTCATATTTTTACTGTCTCCTTTAGTCGAAATTGTTGTTCAGATTGGTTGCTGTGAAGCTAATGTGGATTTATGGCCTATATGAACAAACTGCAGTTGGAATATAACACCCAGTAGTTGGGGAATAAATTTAAAAGATATTCTGTTTCAATCTGTCTGAAGTAAGGAGTCATAATTTTTGAGTTGATAATTTTTTGTGAGCAGGAGAAGAACTATTAAAATAGAAATTACACTAGGTTTTGTGAACTGGGTAGCAGGGACTGTTTCTCCAAAGTGTGAATTCAATTACAGGCTGTAGTGAGAAGTGTGATGTTACAAATCTAATTGATAGGCAATTTGTTAAGGAGATAGTACTCGTAGATTTGCTCAGTTCTTTCATCCTGCAAGTACAATATGTTTGTGTGTAATTTTACTCAAGTGATCAATTTAAATTATAAGATTAGAAACAAATAGACATCTGTGGGCAGTATTGATGTGTCATACTCCCAAACCTGACATCCAAGATGGGAGGGTGGTAATGATGGTTGGTATAATTATGATTCAGTTCTGCTGGTTTATTTGTGAGAGGTTAAATGATCACAGACTGGCTGGAGTCTGGTGCAATGGGTGAGATGTGGTCAGAATCATCAGTAAATTTAAAAATAGTTTCGGATTTAGCTGAGCTTAGTGAAGACAGCGTTAAGGCTGACGTAACTCAGTTGCTCTCAGCCAAGGTTCATAAACATCCTGTGTTCCTCTGAAACCATTGTTGTGGTGCTGTGGCAAACTGACGTGCAGAAAATGCTGTAGATTTTGTGTCTGCAGATAATTGGAACCGTGCCATAGTGCTTTTCCCTTTCATTTGTTTGAGTCTAGAATCTCCAAGTCAGGAATATTAGAATATCTGGACAGCAGTTGCTGGGATTAGGTGCTGTTGCTCACAGCAAAAGCTGAAAATCAGCATAAAACATTTTGGGTTCTAATTACAGGAGAACACTCACTCTGAGATAGAGTTGCACACGCTGCCCTGCTCTGTGGGTTTCCCATTTTCTCAGCTAACATCTGTAAATAACTTTCAGCTTGTCCCTATTGATTCTCCAGCTGCTCTATCTCCCTTGTTGCTCATGTCAGAGACAGATGAGTCTCGAGGGGAGTGCAGGAAGGCTGGAACAGAACTCCTGCAAACGCTCACAGAGCAGGCAGGATGTTCCAGTTGGTCACCACGAGGATCCTTCTGGTGCCCAGAGAGTCTGGAAGTTTATTGAGATCATACAGGTTTTCTAAATATGCATCCTGGACAATTACACTTGAAGAGAGGAAAATCTAAGAATTTACTGTGTCTTCAATGGTAAATCGTCTTCCTCTTCCTTTTTTTATTGTGTTTCCTCTCTGGGTTTTTGCTTCCACTCATTGAATTCAGTAGCAAAACTCAAGTTGGCTTAAGTGGAACAAGATCAGTTCCCATGCCAGGAGGAATTATAATGTAGTGTTGATAATCTGACATTTAGTTCTTTCTGTAAGGATGGCATGGTATGTTCAGGATTGTATTTACCTGTGATGTCTGTCTGATGTTATGAAACTTCTGTCTGATAACATTTTCCCGTGTGGTTGTGTGATTATCCACAGGCTGTGCATTTCACAGTGATATTGGAGGGTCAGTAAACATTAGAACCTATTCCAGTCTGAGCAATGGACAGCTGTTGGTTAAATAAACAAAACTTCCAGGTTTGTCCTCAGCTATTTGGAAGGTGGTAATTCCCCTGGAAACTGGATTATAAGACTGTGCGTTAAGGCTTGATCTTGTACCACAGATACCTGCTAGGTAGGAATGCAAATAATCTCTGAGAAAGTGAACAGACACTGAGGACTTAGCTGTGTTGGTAGGAGGAATGTTTTTAGCTTCAAGATCAGCTGAAAAAAAAGAAAATGCTTGCCTAGAAAGGCCAAAGCAAAGGAAAGGGAGGGTTTGTGAACCAGGGATCAAGGTATATACAGGGGAGGAGAATCACGTGCTTCAGAAAGGCCAAGGTAAAAGCAATGCTGGAGCCCCCTTGGACTAAGCAGAGCTCAGCTGTACCTACCAACACTGGCAGGTCCAAAAGCATCATGTTCAGAGCTGGCTGCTGCACAGCTGATGGATCCATGCAGAGCGAATCCGACACATCCCATCTGGGGCAGCCCTGCTGCACATTTGCACACAGCCTTGGCAGTGTACGGGCAATGGAGCTGATGCAGCGGTTTCTCTGCATATGTGATTCAGCATTCTTGTGGAATGGCCATCCAATGCAGGATACCCACACATCCAGCATTTGGAAAAGCTTATTCAGCCACTGCTCAGAGCAGCAGAGAGAGAGCTTTCCTGCTGTAAAGCAACAGACAGGTATCCATGCTGGGAGATCTGCGGGGTCTGAGGAATGTGCCTGGATCCAATGCAGCTGGGACCCAGACAGCTGTGCGTGAGCTCTACCGGGAAGATACAGCAATTGAACTACTCCCAAAGTTTTCAACCTGCATAGAATAACAAGATTGGGTTCACAAAGCCTAGTCCTGTTGGGAAGGGAAGAAGAAAGGACTTTTGGATGAGGGTCAAATGGAATAATACACTATTTATTCTTACAGGTACATTTACTTGTTCACATTCATTCCCTACATTGTCTCTCGAATTTGTCTATTCATCACTTCCAGCTTGCCTACTCCAGCTTTGCTCTTTCTCATTCCTTTCTTTCTGGTTTCCACTTCCTCTGTGTATATGTAGATCCCAGCTTCTCCTTTTTATGCTTGTCCCATGAGAAAGTATTTCTGCAAGCTGCATTCTTTATTTAACATAGTTTTTTTTCTTACCACACCACTAGAAAGGTGAGTCCCAGTGCAATTAGGGATACACATGTCAACAACTGGCTCTCATGAAAACTGCAGAACGGAAGGTTTGCTGCATCTGTGTTTTATTTTATTTTAAGCAGTGTAGTGTCTTGTACAAGTTCCTGTGAAAAGTCAGGGTGTCAGTTCTTGTCTTTGAGTTTCTTGGACACCTGGAGTTATTTATGTGGCTGAATTCTGTAGTTTAAGTTCCTGGGTGAAAGAATAATATGCAATTTATAAAAGGTGAAGCAACATGGATAGTAACCGAAAATAACAGCACAAAGCAGTTTTCCTGGCCTCCATCCAGTACAGAGTCAATGAGAATTTCTTCACTGGCTTCAGTGGGACTTTCATCAAATCTGTTGAGGGAATACTGTACAAGACATCCACTTCAGACAGCAAGGTTAATAATACCTGAAGTCATAATCATCAGGAAAAAATACTGGGCTGAAACCAAAGGCCAGTGGAAATCAGTTGTCATGAAAGTCTCAAAGGTTGTTCAGGCACCGTGTAGCCGATAAAGTGACCTGGTGATTACATGTGAGACACCACCTGTTTAGCTGGGCTGCCTGAATTTCACAGAGTACTTGTGGGATTGCAGTGTTTCCTCAGGAATGGCTGGGTGTGATGAGCTCTCCAAATGAGACCTCAAGTGGAAGGTGCTTTAGGTGTCATAGCACTGCCAGCGACATTGGAAATCTGCCCTTGTTTTCTGGTTGCACAGTTCACGGTCATTAATGGAGACAAACCAAAAAATCTGTCCGAGTCATTAGCAACAAATTATTTCCAAAGCATTTGCAAGATGCTAAATGTCTTGAGATGTTTGCAGAAGCAAACACTGAAAGCAAAATAATGAAAATTAAACATTTCCTTGCTCATTCAAGATTAATGATGTCAGGGTTAATCACTGCCATATAAATACCAAAATAAATAGAATAGATTAGGCAAGTATTATCTGAGTGTTTGCCTGGCTATCTGGCTTTCTTAAGATCATTAATTATTGACTTTTCAAAACTTGTTTCTAGTTGACTTGAAATTCATACTATCAAGGAAGGTCTAGAATTTTTCGAATCACTTATCAAGTTTCTTTCCACCAAATGCATATGTAACACAGAATAATCACCATCAGATCTGACATACAAGAAATGTGAAATAAAAATTGAGAAACTGTGATTAGGCCAATTAGTTTAGAAACACTGCCTCTAAATTATTCCCCTATCTTAGGAAAAAGTGAGAGTTTAGTGCAGCACCTATTCTCTAACCTCTCATACCAGTTGGAAAACAGCATCACCAATGAAGAAAACATTTAGCCTGAAAAAGGAGTTAATTACTTTTTTTTAAAAAAAAGAAATAGTCAGTGGTAACCATAATTTTCCCTCTGAATATTTTGCATAAAGTTTCTATTTATGCGAAGCTGAAAGACTAAATGTGGTGCTCTTTCTTCAGAGTGCCTGGAGATGCTTATGTAGTGTGATGTTATCTTACATCTATGATCGGTTACATCTGAATATGCCTCACCTGCTAGTCACTTTTGTATTTAAACTAATGTTTAAATCACCTTTTTTTTGGCTTAGAACCTGATGATGCTTTTGAAGGGTTAGACCTCTGCTATTGGGTAATTTATGGGTGTATGGAAACGAGTGCCAAGAAGTTTAAAATATTGTGTTTGTTGTAAAATGCTGGTGTTAGGATCTCAACGTACAAAACATGCTAAAAGGCCTTCTTTGAGTGGTGTGTGTGCAGTGTTTGGCATACACATGTATATAAAGCAGTTTATTGCTCTTTTGCAATGGAGAAAACTGAAGCACAGACAAAACTAGATTAATTTCCCACAGTCAGACAATGAGTCAGTGACAGAGCTGATAAAAGAAACCACCAGCCCTGATGAGGTGGAGGGAGCAAAAGCTGTGGCTTGGGGCTTTCACAGACACAACACCGAACTCGGCACAGATGGAGGTGACTTCAACGTGGAGGTGGTCACTCCTTCTCCAGCATGTTCAGCTGGGACTCATTAGTGGGGCAGAAGCTGCTGCTCAGCCAAATCTGCTCACTGCTCCTGGCCCTGCGCCCTGTGGCGGCTCAGCATTGGTGTCCACGAGTTGTTGAGTCACCTCCCTGCATACACCCTGCCCTGTATTGCCCTTGTGTGTGCAGCGGGGTGGTGGGAGAAGGGAAGGGATGGATGGGGAATTGGTGCCAAGGACAAGCCTGTTGCTGCCTGAAGGGGGTTAGTGCCATGTGCAACACACTTAAAACCCCCTAAACTGCCCTATAATTTCTTTTGGTCTTTCAATTATCCAAAACTGCAGTGTTTACTGGTCATGACTCAAGTTTACATTAAACCAGGAAATCTTATTTCAGACTACAGCACAGATTTACTTGGCTTCTAGATAACACATGGAAACATCAGGTACAATTTTGTAAACAGAGCACTTCAGATTTTTACAGCGAGGAGTAATTCACACAGCACATCTTTGTCCTGTGGAGATTTTGCTGTAATTCAGTGCACAAGCGCTGTAAAAAGTCAGTAATAAAACACCGGGCTGGTGAATTGAAATTGGAATTTTGAAGAATGAACTCAGTAAAAATTACTACTACCACTGAATTAATTTGTATTAATATTTCATTAAAAGAAATACTCTGCCTCTCTTCTAGCTCCAGGTAACTTTTTTCATGATGTGCAAAGTGCAAATCACAGATCTTAATCAGCAGATGCAAGTGTTTCTTGTGGCATAAAATTAAACTGCTCAGATAACACGGCTAGTGGTAGCTTACTGAATTTTATTGTTCAGACAAGTGAAATTTATTTAATAAGAAGCTAAAAAATTTAACAAGTATCTCTTTTTTTTTTTTTTTTCGAATGAGAAACCAATTTCTTTTGCCACTAGGTAGGACCAGGCTCTAACTCTACAGTCTGTCCCAGTACAATTGCTGCTCCAGGCACAGGATTGAATCCAGATTCCATCCCCTCTCTCAGGGAAGAGGTAAAATGCTTCATCCCTTCTCCATGAAGCAATGCATTTTCCTCTGGGCAGATAGCTTAGCTCGTGAATGGGAATGTTGTTTTCCACGTTGCAGAGTGAGTTGCAGCAGGACACTTTTGGGTGCATGTCCTGTGCTCTCCCTCCACAGCTGTGGTTATTGGCTGAGGAGAGCTCATCAAAACTGGGGCCCAGATTTGTCGTTGCTTGGTGTTGTGTGGCAGCCACGTGAAAACCAGAGTGGCTGCTCCTGTGGGAGGGTGCTGACTGGGCAGAGTCAGGATGGCCCAGAGTCAGTAAAAGACCTATCAAATTACTTCTCCATGGACTGTGTCATTGCGTTATTATGATGAAAAATTAATTGTTCAAAAGCTATTTTCTTCCTCTCGCAAACCAAACAAACATCCTGAAAATGAGTGCATAGCAATGTAGTGGTAACCCTGCTGCCTCCTTTCATACGTCACCAACCCTTGCAGCAAGCAATGGTGTCGCCCTCCCAGATGTCTTGTAGTGCCTTTCACCATTCTCTTTTGCTTTATCTGCTCGATAACATCTCACCTGTCTTAAGCACTTAGGCTGCAGCCTTTCCTGCCTTCAGTAATTTCCGTCTGCACATAATTTCAGTCTGAATCTCTCCCATCCTCCAGTAGAGCCGATGTTTTATACACACTATAACTCTCAAAAAAATCTATCCATGGTTGTCTTTCACACTTCCTCACCCAGTTCCATTGCCTGTTTAATGTTTTATTCCTGCTGTATTTATTACAAGATGTCACACAAACACTCTGGTCCTGCATATATTATTTTGCCCATTCTGCTGCTTTTTATTCTACTTGATTTAATCAAGTATTTCTCCATTATTCATTCATATTTTTCTCTGGTAAAATATAACCTCCTAAAAGAAATTATCTTATTTTTTTAAAATGTCTTGTATTGTCCTGCTGAAAATTTACCTTTTTCTTGGTGGAGAAAATTTCCTTGTTTTATGAACTTTTTGCAGTTCCTTTGAGTTTCCTAAAGGAAAATCCAATACACTTCAGTAAAATAAAACTTCTTTTATGGAAAACAATGAGCCTAATTCAGTAATGTTATTTTATGGTATCTTGTATAGAAATGTTTCATGTCAATTCAGTAAATAGATGTTGATTAATTGCACATTGTGAAACCATCCCTTTTCCCACGAAGTTTAAATTAGGAATGGCTGCTTAGATCAGCAAGTTTAGTCTCCTGCATAAGACAGGTCATGCAACTCTCTTCTATTTTGCTTCGTATTCACTAACTTTGCTTATTGTTGGAACAAGACCACATGCTTCAGAAAAATGATGCATGTTGGTTTTTAAATTACCCAGTGTTGGGAAATCCACCACAAAATGGGTAAGTTTCTCCCATGATTAATTAACCTTGCTGCTAATAGCATGTGCCTTATGTCTAATCTGCCTTTGTGTGGCTTCAGCTTGAGCGTTTGGTTCTTTCTTATCCTCCTCTTTTTGCCAGAAAGCCCTTGACAAACGTCTTCCTTGGACAGCTGGAAATCTCTTTGTGATTGTGTGTCAGCCTGAGCAGCCATTCCCTAGAACATTTTAGCATTTTCCACTTTGGTACCATATCAAGGCTTTTTAACAGCTCTCTCACTGTGCTGAGAGCTGATGTTCCTGGTGGGATGGACCTGCAGCTCCTCCTCTCTGAGCACTTGAACCTGGCCACTCTTGGTCAGTCATCCAAGTGCCACCAGCTCCCTTGGCTTGGTTGCTTTCCTGACACAGATCAGCTCAGAATGGTGGAAAACGGTGACACATCGATCAGTCTCTCCTCATTTGGCTGGGGGTCAACATCCCACCAAAATCAGCCCTCAGAGAGAGCCATCCATGGGTGGTACAGGCACAAACCCAGCTGGAGCTCAGCCCTTGAGCCTCTCTGTAGCTGCTGTGATATGTGTGTGTGTAAATGTGTGTGTAGGGTGTGTGACTCCTTTATGTGTCCGGATTATACACACATACCAGCTCTTTGGCACACATATATGGCAAAATAGCCATTCATGGTAAGGGCAGATTAAAACCCAGTTTGGTTTCTTGGAACAAATCAGTTTGATTTCTTGGAATAGGTCATACTTAAAACCTCCAAAGCTGAGTTATTCAGGTGTGC
Source organism: Rhagologus leucostigma (assembly GCA_013397725.1). Lineage (NCBI taxonomy): Eukaryota > Metazoa > Chordata > Aves > Passeriformes > Rhagologus > Rhagologus leucostigma. The sequence continues at coordinate 2,445,520 of VZTD01003599.1, forward strand.
CGTGTCCTACAGGATCACCGTGGTGGGAGCTTTAGTGGCCTCATTTTTGCACTCTCTGAGGGGTGGAGAGCTGGCTGGTTGGGTGAACTCTGGATGCTTCTTTGACTTGCCTTTGAGATCATGAGCGTACAGTAATCACACTTAAATAATGGAGAAACAAACAACACACCTTTTCAAAAGCAAACATAGACACACATTCCTTACTTCTTAATGTAATTTTTAACATTTATTGTTATGCTTAACTACACAACAATTAGAAGTATGTGTAAAACAGTAGTAATATGTAAACGTACTACTACAAATACAGTTTTCCTAAATAGAGGACAAGAAACTCCTGAAAACCACTTTTACATTAAAAAATACCCTTAGAAATAGAGCTCTAAATCAACAAAAACCCTCATGAAAAGTGTCCTAGTCATAAAAAGATAAACTTATTTAAAGGCAAAGACATTGAAACTAGCAATTTCAAAATGAATACCTGTGTAAAACTGCTGGAGAATTTAAAATAGTATTTTCTATTGAAAACCTCTCTGAACTCTCAACTTCATGCCTAAGATAATTGAAGGAAAATTAAATTTACCCCTAGGACTGTTTGTAGGAAACTCTTCTAATAAGGTTTATATTTAGCAGATAACAGTGTGTTTATGGTGGTCACAACCTGCCTAATAGAGCTGTAATAGATACATTTTGTATTTAATCAATATCAATGAATAATAACTTCTCTTCATTAACAGTAATGCCCCTATGGTTAATTTTAGCTTGTACTGTAGGGGTATCTATAATGTAGGGATATCTGTACCTTGTTTTTCAAAGACTATGATTTTTTTCTTAAATAACCTGATATAACTGTTTTTATCATGGCTTTTTAGAAGTTTAATGATGGCCTGTTATACAACAAGTGTTTGATTTTGCTTTCAGTGTAAAGCATATTTTCGCACATAAATGGATATTAAAAAATTGTCAACTAAGTAGAAGTCCATGGGCTAGTAATAAAATTTGGAAAATGCCTTTGTTCTACAGGCATTATAATTTGTAGCTGCCCTTAAATATTTGCACAATTTTCTCAGTTTTATTGAGCTTGTTTTTTACTAAAAATTCTGAGAAGTTACTGTGATATATTTTAGATAATCAGATTACTGTTTATGCTTCTTGGTTCTTGAGAACAAGCTTGAATCAGCACTGGATCTGGTTACTTTCCATATGTCAGGTTCCATCCTTCTGGTTGTGTTCTATGTTCTCAGCTGCTGCTGTCAGTGGGAGGCACTCACTTGCTCTGGAGATGCTGGAGCAGCCCTTGAGGAGGGAATATCCTGGCAATTCCAGAATTTTGCCTGCCGTGCTGCTGGAGATGGGCAGGAGGCTGGGCAGAATTCAAAACCTCCTTGGCTGTTATCAGAGCTGTGTCAAATTTATGGCTGTGAAACTTTTCAAGGTGAGTGACCCAGCACAGTCCAACCAGACAGAGTTAGAGCAGATCTGAGCAAACATTTTAAGAACTGCAGGAAAACCTGGTAAAACGTTAAAGAGGGAGAACACTATGCTAAAAAAATCACAGCAAGACTTTCCACAAGCACACCCTAAAATACTGGCATATTTTTAATACTTTGAAATATAATAATTTAATTTAGTCTGGCAATGAGTGAGACTTTTATCCAAGAGATTCTTTTCCAAGAGTCCTTACTTCCACTGATGGTACTCTCTCCAAGAAGAAATACTTTCTTGCATAAGCCCTTTTCTGTGGGTATGAAGCATTCATGGACTAGCCAGGAGTAGCTGTCTCAGCCTATTGGTGTTGGATTCTATTCCCATGGTTAAATTGGAGAGAAACTTTCGTATTTATTGATTTACCATTCCTGCTTTCTAGAGGGAGGTATCCCTAGTGAGATATCCCTGTGAGATCCCTGTCCTGTGAGCATTCACTCCAGGGATGGAGTCAGTTGGCAGATCCAGAGACACCAGAGACTACGAGGCTGCTGGAAGTGTGCCAGTGTTAGTGTCAGACCCACTCCCCTGTCTGAGTCTCAGCTGATGATATGAGAATCAGGACAACCAGATTTATATTTGCAGTTGTAAATTACTGCTATTCCTGTGATCTATCCCTTTGTCTCCAGTTTAGCTCTAATAATTTGTATACATTCTTCTTAACAGAAATTATGCTTATAACATAGTGGAAGATAAAGGAGGCCTTTAGAACAAACTGAGCAAGTCTTTGAGATTTCAGTTTCACGATCAATTTAAGTGATGCTGTTGCTGGCCTTGTAGCCCAGCCTCACCCAGTGTATGGAAGCGGAGCCTGTGATGTGCTGCTTTTGTGCTTCCTACATTCATGTTCAAGGCAGTCCTTTGTACGACTGAAATGGCAGTTATCTGACTCACCTCTGCAGCTGATATTATGTACCTTTCCTTGCCATCTCTGTTAGAAGCTCCCACATCAATGGAAGGAGCAGTATTATCTGGATGAAATGTGAATGTCACAAGAATGGGCTGTATCAGACCATCTTCTAGTTCTGCATTTTTAGTATTCAGACAACATCGTTGGCAACAGAAGGCAGGCGTCTTCCCTAACAGAGCTGTTGCAGTCGAAGCAGAAATGCTGACATGTGTTTGTGGCATTCCAAGGATGTTTAAACTCACATCTCAGTTACATTTGAACTTGGTTTTACTCTTTGGTTCAAAGGGAAATCAAAGTTGAAATTTGTGGTTATGATATTGCTGAAACTCCACATCATTTTTAGTGCTCAGTTTACTCTTGTAGATGACATAGAATTCATGGCATTGGTAATTAATAATATTCCTCTTATTAGATTATTAGGGAACCAGAGAAGTCTGGTGTAATTTTATTAAAGCTCATAGGAAATAACTTTGCTAAAACACTTTTCATTAAAGACCAGGGGTAATGTAAGGCAAAGTGCTGTTAACCCATCTGTGCTCAGCTCTGCACTGTACATGAGTGCAGTCAGAGATGAAGTAAGATTGAAGAGCTTTGGGTTTAATTCCTTGTTTCTCACAGATTTCCCATGTGACTTTGAACAAATCACTTACTCTTTTGCTTCTGTCTGGAAAATGGAGAGAGCAGGATGTTCCTGCCTCACAGACACACTGTGAACATGGCATATACTTGGATACTGTGGTGTGGTGGGCTGCAGAAGTGTGTAAAGTAGACAGATGTGTTACTGCTCTTCAGCAGCAGCTTCAGCAGAGAACAGCCTGCTCAGGCTTTCCACAGGACTGAGTGAAGAGAATGTGTTTTCTACCTCCCATTTACATTCATTCTTTATTTATTTATTTTTTTAAAATCAGCTATACTGTACACAATCTGTTTATTTACTGGTGTGGATTTGGAAAGTGGTTGCAGTTTAAAGGATGAAGGTATGTGAGGATGTAAGAGAGCAAGATTTTCTTTAATTTGAATTCTGACAAAAGTGGACACGCTTCACATTCTCCCTCATCTCACTTCCATTGTCTCCTGTGGCAGCCCCTGGCATTGAAATTTATTGATGAGAAACACTGATATAGAGACTTATTAAGAGATAAATCAGCACTCACACAGCATCCAAACTGAGCATAGCAGGGAACATAATAGCCAAAAATTAAGCCTATTGCTCAGGAAAATAATTCAGTGATAGTGAACTCTTAGCAGTCAATTTTAACAACCATGAAAAGAGATAATTTTACACAAAAAATGGGTGGCTTCCACTTTGTGCTTTAGGATATATAACTGGTTGTTTTACCCAAGCAACTCACATGGCAATTTCCCAGCCAGGAGATTTCTCACGCCATTGCACTCTTAATTTTACAGAGCACTGGATCACTGCCTCTGCCTCCTTGGGCTACCTTGCACCACTGCTTTTCCGTGGTGTGCAGCGTCAGAGCAGAAGTGTTTGTCTTGCAGCATAAGGCACTTGACAACGAGACCAATGTCTGTGGCAGTAAAGCCAAAACAAAGAAGTGGAACTGTGCTTTTATTTGGGATTTAGATGGACATTGCCACAGCAAGAAAATATATCGGGAAGAAAAAATAGGAGCATTCTAAGTCTTGCTAGTACCAGATTAAACTGCTGTTAATGCAAATGACCTAAAAAATGTGTGTCGTTTTCCTCTTGTTGTTTAGTAGCTTGTGAAAGCATGGCCTGATGTTCAGCCAAGGTTGTCCTGAAAGATGTTCTCTACAAGTCTGATTCCTACACAATCCTAACGTGTATGGTGGGAATTTCTTCTATGCACCTGTCATGGAGAGACAACTGAAGCTTGAAGGGATTTAGTGACTGCTTCAAAACATGCTTGAAATCCATGCAAGGATGGCTGTCAATTCGGGTTGTGCCCTAATGACCTGTCTGCTGTTGTACAGGAAGTTTGAGCACAGACTTGATCTAATTTCCCTTCACAGGATCCATGCCCTCTCTTTGAAGCCACTGTTTGAAAAAAAATTGTCTATCACATTAGTTAGGTGGGATATTTCAGGTTCTTGAAAGGAGTTTTTTAAAAATCTGCCGAAGTTGTTTTGGTTTTAATGTAATTTGGGCAGATGTCCTTGACAGGACTTTTGATAGCCAGCTTGTATGCATTGCTGCTATATTGTATCTATAGCTGACCTTAGTTTTGCTATTTATAGCACTGGTAGAAAACAGTAATTTCTGTTTTCCATGGTTTGGGTCATATTTTATCTAGCAGGAAGTCTTATGGGAAGAGTTATGATTGTCAGTTAAACCAGCTGATATAGCTGTAAAAGTGGACAAGCTCTCAAAGGAAGAGTCTTAGCAATTAGAAAATGAAAAGTACCACGAAAATCTTAGTTGCCCTTTCCTTTCTGAGTCTGAGAAAATGTCTGTTATATAATGTAAATCATAATTTTCTCATGTAGTCATAAATCATTCCATGTTGCTGTGCTAACATGTTCATACGTGTTCCATCTCCAGGCTCTTTTTATTAATCACTATACACATGTGGGATGGCATAGACTGAGATATGATCAAATTGATATGTTAAACTGTGGCATCAAAACAACCATGAGCTGTGGAAACAAACCCATGCAGCAGGTAATAAATGTATACAACAGCCACTTTACTTCAAAAGAAGTCTTTTAGCTCTTGAATTAATTTTACAGTTTTGTTGCTTGCTTTACCAGAAATGAACATATAATTCGTGTGTGTTCTGCTAAGCATTACAGATCACTAACTAGTAGACAAATGAGAAAGCCTTCTTGAGACTGGAATAGCTTCTTGGTTTGCAGTGTGTGTGGGCAATACTGGTATTTCTAATGAAGCTGCCAGTGCTTTGGTCATGTGTAGGACTCCTGTGATTGATACAGAAAAAGGCAAGTGGGAGAAGATTATTCTTTCCTTATTATCAAGTTTGAGGGATCTTAATACCTCTATTCCTTTACCAAGGAAATTGGACGCTGCGTCACCTTGCCCAGTGCTTTTCAGGTCCTGTGTAAATTGCAGACCATTTCTTAACAAAATGCCCATGAACCAGCTCCCATTAGACCCCCATGTTTTTACCCCCACTTCTGACATTCCTGGAGGCACAGATGCTCCATTCGCTCTCTGAGAGCAGGGGAAAATCACGGTACCTTCATGCACCGAGTGCCTTTCCTTGGCTTTGCTGATGTGAAGAAGATGGAGAAGCTGGAATACAGCTATGAGCTTCTGGAGGGTTTTGAGTTGGGTGGTGGGCAAGGGCACCTGAAAGCTGAAGAACTCAAGAAGGCTCAAGAACAGGAGCACTCACTCAGAAGAACAATCTGAGCTCCTGCTGAAGAGCTTGCTGCCATCTCTTTACACGTTACTGCTGTTAAAACCCACCACTCTCCTGTGGGAGTCACACCCTGTGTCTACACAGCCACAAACACCTCAGTGATGTTTTCTCACCCCAGAAGTACCAGACTCCTCTTACTGAAGGCTGCCTTGCCTGGTCACACTCACCAGTGGTGCTAAGATTAGTAATCAGGCTGTAGCCTAATGGCTGAGGATTCTCTCTCTGCCCTCTCTTTTCCTCTGATGTTGTTAGTAAATATTTGTATTTCAATATTAATATTTGTACCTGTATAAACCCTATTTTAGCAAACCTGGTGAGGGCTCGACCTCCCAGACCCAGAGCGACCCAGAGCACTCTGTCTGCATGCTGCAGCAGTGACTGCTGTGTCAAGAGTCACAGCTTTCATTTCAGTGAAGTAATGCCAACTTACATTATGTTGCGTGAGATTACAAAGAAAGATTGGGATATTTTATTACACTGTCAATCAGCCTGTAGCCTGGCTCTCATCCGAGCGCTGAGCCCTCTCTCCTCTTCCTCCTCAAACAAAGCAAACAGAAAGCCAGGGTTGTTGAAGGTGTTTATCGTGAAATGTATGAAACATGGTGGCACCTTTGAATACAGCAGAAACCACATGCCAAATCAGTCCTATTGTGCAGTAAAGAGAGCAGGTGGATTTCTTGAATATATATGTGCATTCACTGGGCATGGCAGATTCTTCTGAAAATGATGATGAGAGTAAATCAGTACAAAATAGGTGGCAATTGAATGACTTTCTTTAGAACAGAAGTTTTATTGGAGAAACATAATAATTAGTTTCCACAACTCATAGCTGCAGACACTGACTGTTCTGCTAATGAAAGATGCTGCAGATACTGGCTGCAAAAGAATACAGGAAAATTACAGACACTGACAAAGGGTGTACTTTTCATTTACTAACTTTTCTTCTCTGAATATTCCCTTGAGTTACCTTGTTTTGTTTACAAGAGACTCAGGGGCGGAGGAGGGTGGTGCATTGCCTACATGGGCAATTACTTTACATACTCATTTCAATCATAATCCATTCAGAATGATAAAAATGAAATCAAATGTAATTTATAATCTAGAACATTGCAGCTAGAGCTTTTTAAATATTACAGCTGCAATGTGATTTGACATAATCCCTTGCAGTCATTCAGGCTCTAAAACCAAAACACATTTATCCATAAGTGACAATTATATCTCCACTTTTTTCTTCTGAAAATTTGGTATGTTATTATGGTTTGGGGGCCGATCTTGTGTAAATAATGATTGCTGGTTGCATATAAAGCAGACCCCCACCTACCCTGAACCTGTTCCATGCACTGTCATTTGCTTAATGCTGCTAATTAATATGAAATAACATGCCACTGTTAGGCAGTTAAAAAGAAAGACTTCAAATGGAGCTTAGCCAGTTGTAATGGCTGTCTTGTTAATACTGTTGTCATGTGCTCTAAAATGACACTAAGCAGTAATTCCACTCTGTGAGTATTATGATATAAGTGGAATTTCATTCTGTGTTTAGAAATCCCAAACCAGCATGAGATGATTGTGTATTCCTCCTCCACACAGGGAGAGGAATTCCCCTAAACCTGATGTGGAGTGTAATTTCTTCGTTATTGATTTGTTTCATTTCCAAAAAGCCATTGGTGACAGAATCTCAGTAGCCTGATGCTACTGAGTACATCTGTAGCACATTTCTGAGCAAGCTGCTGCCAATCCAGTTTCTGTTTTGTCCACAGAAGCTGATCTCTTCTGTGTGGTTAATTGCCATTATCTTTTCTTCGTCTCTTACAATCTGCAATGTCTACTTGTTTGTTATGGTTTTGTAAAACAGTGCAGCATTATTCGCTTTGGCAAAAACGTCTGGGTGTGCTGAGTCCAAAGCTGACAGTGCTTGGAAAGACTGATTTCAGCAGGCTCTGGATCGCGTGTGAGTGTTGTTCTTTCTGTGCCTCCCACTGCCAGCTGAAAGGCCTGTTTGCTTCTGGTTCTAGCTTCCTGTCTCTACTTCTCAGAGCAGCCTCATTTCAGGTCTGGTGCTTCTCAAAATTGTGTGATAATGGGAAAGTCTCACTCTGAGGTTTTCGATTTGCTTTAGTTGGATATTGAGGCAAATTCTCTCTCCCTCCTCCCCAACTGGCTGCAATTTCTTCAGGAACAAAAGTGCTTGACCTCTTCATGGAGAGAGTGATCACTTTCACGGACATAGCAGAGGATCAGAGTTCCCCAGCCGGGCTTTAAAATGTTGATGCAATGAGCAAAGTCCAGTAGAGAAGAAGGAAAGCAGAAACTACAAGGCTGGGGAAATACCACGTAGTAGGTACTTGATACTAGGTTGAAAGGGTAGTGCAATTCTTGGTATTACAAATGCTGGCAGTTCTTGGTATTGCCAGACTCAGAGATTAAAAATCTTGAGTTGAGTGTTCGAAAACAGTCAACTGTTTTTCTGAAAAGACACTGAGTCCTTGTTCTTTGCTTTGAAGTTTCAGATTTCTGCAGCTCCTTCATGTGTGTCAGAGACATACTGGTAATGTTTTGAGATACTTTGAGAGGTGTTCCTGGGGTGCTGCAGCTGGGCTCATCTTTTACGTCTGATGACCTGAATCACGCTGCTTTCCAGAGTCTGAACTGGCGCTTTTGCTGTGGCATTATGTTACATGTGCATGGCCCCAAGGCTCTGGGATAGTTTTGTCCTGTTAATTCTATCCGAGTGCCTTCCTCAGCTGTGCCCCTCTGCCTGTTGTAGAGTCACTCCTCTAACCTGCACATCCTCAACCACACTCCACTTTCTCTCTGTGGGTCAGGAAGGCTTTTCCCTTAAACCTTTCCTCCAGTTTCCCCTACAAACATCCTCCAGTTCTGTCCTTCATACTCACCTCTGTCTTTGGGTTTTGTCTTCAGACTTAGCAAGGTCAGCTACATAAAGCATCCTTTTTTCACAACCTGCTCTTAACAGAAAGCTTAGGAATAAAAAGCTTTACCTGCTGCTTTCGGTTGTTGACAAAGAGCAGAGTAGAGCTGATGTGCTGCTTGTCCTGGGAGGTGAGGAGAAGTGGGGCAGGCAGACAAAAGCAAAGCAAAGCTCAAGAAGACATGAATAGAGGTGCAGAGATGGTGACCATATAAAGAAGAAATGGGAAAAATCTGATAGATCTTTTGGATTCAAGTTCACCCTGGCCAGCAGAACTCTGTTTACAGGTATGAGAAATAAGAGAGGCTGAGAGGAATAAAGACAAGAGCCAGGATTTCTATATTTACGAGTCTAAGATGGGCCCTGAGTTAGTATTGTTGTGTTGAGCAAAGAAGACAAAAGGGAAAGAGATCCTGAGGAGTTTACAGCTTTGTGTTACTTTATTCTACAACACAAGTCCACTCAAAAGGCAAACGTTTCAAAACAAAAATCCAGACAAAATCATAATAAAATCAGTCTAAATTTGCAACTAGCTTAAATCTGGTGGAGCTATATATTCTGATTAGATCCGTCTGCCCAACTCTATACCTAATTAATTTGATAATAGTGACACTAATTATCATTCTTTTACTCACTTGCCCTTATTGCTGCTTCCTCCTCCACGTCTCTTGGTTAGTGAGTGTATCCTTTGTGGAATGTAGCACAGAAGAAGACAGCAAAAATGACTGAATAGGAAATAAGACAGAAATTAACTTCACCTGGTAATGTAACCCATGTTTCCAGGCTTCCCACATGGTATGCTTAACTTTCTAATTTGATCATATTTTTATGTTTTGAATATTGTATGAAGTGGTTTAGATAAAAATAGAATGAGAGCTAAGTTAAGTGGAAGTATCATATCATTTGAACTAGTTCAGTCTGAAGACTGTTTTAGCTGGCGACATGGCTGGGTTTTGTTATTTTTAAAATCTTTCTGTATGAGAGAAAAGCAAGATAGTTTGGCTTCAACAATTTGGTAAAAATCTTAAGTAAGTTAAAAGCAGCAGCCATGTTCCTGCAAGTTGTCACTGTAAATTGAAAGGGTTTTGTGTGAATGATTTGTATTGTTTGTAAAAGTGTGTGTTTGTAAAAGTTTGACTGTTTGTCTTTCAAAACCATTGAAAATGGACTATTTTAAGTGCAGATAAAATAATAATTCATTACATTTCTTTATGTGTACACAAGTGGATGTCACCTCAAGGACTGTATGTCATATGCCCAGTGTTAGAAGTTAGGTGTTGTAACATGTAGCCCTTAGGAAACACTCCTGAACAGGATATTGGGAGGACAAAATGAATCCATACAAACAAACTTGCACTCTCTTTTGTTGGAAGATGTAGAGATACCTGTGCCTTTGCTTTCTTGCTAAGGTACTATATCACATTTTGTCTTGTTTCTTCCTGTGTTTCAAAATCAATATTCTATCCACAGTTTCAGTTTTCTTATCTGCTGTGTCTTATCTGCTGTCTTTGTGGAGATGGACAATGAATTCAGCCCTGACAAGTATTTGCAATGCAGAGTTTTTTAATAACATAGTTTTGGATGGTTATTCAAAAATAACAGCATGTCATTTTAATGAGTGAGTCTCAGGGTTGTCAATTTACTTTAAGAAAACCTAAAGCACTGACTGGCTTTATGTCTTTTTCATAATACCATACTGAAAGACACCTACTGAAGACCATTTGGAAGAATTTTATTTGTGTTTTCTGTGGCTCTTACCCACTAGAGAAACTACTTGCAGCACCTGAGACCTGTTAAAATAGGTGCTGTATCATCCCTCCAAAAAACAGCAACAGAGAGAAGACAAGGGAATATTATTTTCATTATTTTATGGATGGAAAGACAGGCACAAAGAGATTGTGGATTCTTCTGGGTCATGCAAGAAATATGTTGTGGAGTTTGAAAAGAGTCTCATATATTCTGAATTGTAGCACAGTGGCTCAAACCAACAGTCTTTGGTTATTTATAACAAAAATGGCATTGTTAATATCAAGTTGAATTCATGTCATCATTCTCTCAAAAATATTTAAGAGAAAACTCAGGGAGAGAATGTATATTAAAGCGAGAACAGTAGCAGAAAGCAACAGGGAATTATATTCTCTGTTTTAAAATACAGAGGCATCGTTTTTAGAAAATACTTCTCATTCATCACAGATCCAGAGCTCTGCTCCTTGTACATGTAGCATTTGTTTAGTAAATAGTGAATGTAAAAGCCCACTATAGTATATCTTCAAAAGCAGCATTCCATTGCTTTTCCACGGTTCCTGTGGGGTATCATCTGGGACACAGACATGTGTGAGAAGTGGGATGTATTGGAAGAGGCACCCACAACAGCAGAGTTCAGGCAGGTGCCACATATGGAAGTGAACTAAAAAGTTGAGTCAGCACAGGACTGAAAGTAGGCTAATAAATAAGCTCTATACACAGGCTCATTAATTAGCTTTGGCACAGCATCAAACTGATACAGCTTTTGGAGCTGAACCTCCACAACAGGGCTCAGAAGGGGGCTGATGCCAGTGAGGGCATCTCTACTCTGTTTTTCATGGCACGGAGCAGACACAGGTCTACTTTCTTCTCAGCCTATGTCTTGGGCGGGTGACAGAGAGACCAGTATATTCTGAGAGGAAGTCTAGGCTTGGTTTGCAATAAACATTCTCAGTCCTGAATTATTGTTTGGCTCCTGATTTTGAAGGTGTGAGTACTAATATTCAACTGAAGACAATAATGATGCAGGTGCTCAGTGCACCTCAGAACAGTTTATTAATTTAATCACTTCTTGCCGATTCTTAGCACTCAGCTTCCCCGGACTGCCTTTCTAGCATGTCTAGACTTATTCACAATCCACGCCTTTGAAGATCATTAACACTACTGAGTAGACGTGTGGGATTGGAGGTGGGTATGTAATGAGAGTGCTCTTGTTTCTCCATGCCTTTTGGGGGCTGGGATGAAACATGATTTAGAACCTTGTATTTTGGAAGATGATGTGTGTAAAACCGGTCTCTCCGCTTACATCGGTGGGGTTGTTTGAAGAACAAATTACTTCCATCTTTATGCCCAAGTCTATGGCAAATGAAACAGAAAGTGCCACCTTGCTTTAATGTGTTTTGGCTGACTAAGCACTGACTAACTGGATATGAGCAAATACCTTGGGACCTCACTCTGGTTTTTTAGAACCTCTCAGAGAAAACATGTATTTAAACTGTTTCTCTCAGTTTTCTTTCTGACTTTGAGATTAAGGCAGCTAAATCTGCCTTAAGATTTGTTAAACTTGGGTGGACTAACTCAGGAATGCAAACTTAGAAATGATGTAGAGTTGATACTTCAGATGTGGCTCAATCATAATTGGGGTAATTTCTTTAAGGACAATGAAGTTTCAGGTGCCTTATGCTTATGTACGTACAAGGAGCAAGAACCAACCAGTAGGGAGCCGAGATGTTGGAAGATGACTCTATCAGAAGACTTTATTTAACCTGTGCCACTCCAGAGAGAAGCCTGAAAATTTTCACTCTTTCCAGATGGGCTCTGTAGTACCTTGCTCTACAGAAATAGAGATGTATTTTGCAAAGAGCGTTGTTAGTGAAAAATTCTCTTGAAGATTTTCAAGATCAATTTCTTTGAAACTTATTTTCAGAACGTATCTCCTGTCTTACTTGTCATTGGGAGAGTCCATATTGGTGAAATACTACCTATGCTACTTCCATACAAGAAGACATAGCTGGCAGCACTCAAATAAATTTAAAATCTATCTTCTTTCTTCATAAATGGGACAAATTTTATGGCCTATCCTTCCACTGTTTTTAAACACCTATTCTGGAGGTTCTGGACTGACTGTGTTTGAGTCTCATTTGAGCTTCCACATACTGAATAAGATATGGAGCAACCTATGATAAAATTTTAATGAGCAGCACAGTCATACTATCCACAGGCATAGATCACACGGCCCACATTCGTGGTTAGAGCTACACACATCTAAAACAGATGCCTTTTTCATCATTGTCTCTACGTTACTCTTCTCCAGGGATATAAAATAGCATTTAAGAATTCTCCCAAGGGTGCATTCGTGGAGCAGATAAGACAATTTCTTCAGCTAGATTGCAGCTGTAATTCTTTTCAATTGTAATTGCCGGCTGGAGAGGTGCCTGCAGGCCAGAGGGATGCTGTTCTTTACATTAGTGTCTTTGAAAAGAAAAGGAAATATGAACCCAGTGGTGGTTTCTAAGATTTTTTTTTCAGGTGTCACCATGTGAACTCAAAAGAGCAAAGCATCTTAGTAAAATAGAAAATAAATAATAATAAAACCACCATGGCTTACTCCTTGTAAAAGTCTCCTTAGGGTTACACATTTGTGTTGGGAAAGCTGTCCCAGATTTGGGAGGATGTGCTTCAGCCAACTGCTCCTCATCACAGCGTGCTCTAGGTGGGAAGATAGCACGCTTCTCCCTTTACTACTCCTTTATTTCTGTGCTTTTTTTTGTTTTTATGGCAAATAATGAAGTGTTCTCTCTCCAAAATTTCTGACATTTGGCAGGGACAGGGGGAGGAAGTGCCATGCCAAAGCAAATCCCTGTGCAAAAGCTGAAGAGGATGTATTATTTTCACATTTTTGTCCTGAGAAAATCTGTGAGATGATGGAGTCATGCTGCAAGGGCTGTTTCAAAAGGTGGCTGTTTGTGTAATGACAAATGGAATCAAATAAATGGATGTTGTGTAATTTAACAGTACTTAGCAAAACTGTGTTGTGCGAGATCTGCACTGCTGTAAGTTGACTGGATGCAGGTGCAAAGATCTGTGCCAGTCCTGAGGCAGAGCTGAGGCCAGTGAGAATTTACTAAAAATCCTGCCAAGTATAATATTTATTAATTTTGCACTTGCTGAGGGACAGCTCTGTAGCTCACTGCTGTGTCACACTGTTTTCAGGCAATCTATACTGCATGATAGTCAGTTGGAAGCCCAAGACTTGGACCGAGGAGCATTTTGTAATGTTGAATATGGAAAGAGAAGGGCAGGGCTGCTGTGTAGCCACACAACAGCTCATGAGGACCATGCCCTGAAGTGAGGCCTTGAAAACACTCATGGCTTTTCATGTTGCACATCCTTGTCTGGTTGCTGGGCTGTGCTCGAGCGGTTCCCTGGAACACTGATCTGGTTTTAGGTTAGATGTAAGACTCACTGGGTGAATTTTTGTTAACTGTATCAGGAGCTGATCAAAACTCTGGCCTTGGAGTGTGAAAGGACATAAGACACTTTAAAAAGCCCGAAGAGAATCCCAGAACTGGGCCACTTCATAAGTGGCACTTCTTCAAGAAAATCAGGTGTTTGTCTTTCCCATAGCAGTCAATGAGAACTTCTGGCAATCTGCACAGTTTAGATTTGGGTTTTAGAAATATTTACACAGGTTTCTATTTTTAATAAGTTTCATCTTTGTTCTTCTATCAACTATTGTATTAACTGCAAAAAGCCCAGTCTTTTGAGATCAGTTAAAAACTGCTGATTTGACAAAAGCTTTTTTCCCCATGATGCTGCATGAGTGTGGTTCAATCCAGTGGCCTCATTCTGGAATGAGAAACAGTAGATTGCACGTGGCATATCTGCTTTACTCAAAGCCTGATGCAGCCAGCCTTGGGCTCATTAATCCACAAATACATTTTCCCTGAAAAATGAGTCTATGTAAATTTTAGAGCTCAGAAGTACAATTCACCTCTGAAAACAGTTTGAGAAATTCACATGAATAGTTTGAGGAATGAGATGAGTTGTCATTCCTCAGAGAAGAGGGGGTTTCTGTACTAATAAATTACAGTGGTGGTTGGATTTTTCATGAAAATTAGCAGTCATGTTACTTTATATACAAGAAACTTCATCAGGAATGTTGGTACTGTGAAATGAGTGTGAATTTAGCTTACATAATGGTTCTTGATATTCCAGAATGAGGATTTTTTGCATCTTGCAAAATGAAATTGGATCAGTTGCCTGTTGACTGTGAGAGAGATTTATTTGCAAGACCCGGTAGGAGTGGGCTGGTTTGCTGAGTTTAGTCTGCATTCTGAAAGATTTGTTGGTTAAAAGGACTGATTAGAGGGTGGCCTAGAGAATTAAGAAAGGTACAATGAGATGAGGTTGTTGTCTTTAGTTTACGCTCCACATGTGTTGTAAAACAGAAATAAAAATATGAAACCACATGAAAACAACTTAAAATTTGTACCCTCTAATTTTTCAAGGAAAAGCATAGCTATAGTCACCAATCCCAGCTGAATTCCATTTGGAGAACTGAGGATGCTCTTTGGAGAATGTTAAGATTTTTATGTCAGGTGGATGTGCGGAGAAAGCAAAAAAGTGTCTACCCGTTTATACCAGCGGACAATGAAAAATGATTCTCCTTCAAATAGATAACAACCTTACCTCATCCCAGCAATACCTAAAATGGTCTGGAATGGCTTTTCATTATCTAGCTTACACATCTGAAAAATGAAAGAGAAGAAGAATAGAAACAGGAAACCAGTTCCTTTTGATGAATGCAGTTTCACTTCTAACAGCACCCTTGAAATGCACATTCTCAGACGCGTTTGGCCAATAATTTTCAAAGCAGAGTCCTTGGGGGGTTTTCCCAAATGGCTGCTACATGCATTAAGAGGAACTAGTGTTTTTCTCCCTCTTCTCTTTCCTGAGGTACATATTTGCGTGCAGGATGCTTTGCCCAGATCTTTAGATGCAAGATAGGCAAATACATACCATAGCTGAAATTTGCCCTGCAGTGATGCTTGTCTCCGTGCAAACTGCCAGCACAGCTCCTTATGTTGTGTAAGGCCAGTTTTAGGTCCTTTATGTGGTTCTTCTGTTGTACATAAGAATTTATGTAGATTGTTCCACTGGGGTAAATTTTCTTTATTTGCAAACAGAAAAGATTCTGATTCCATTGCCAATGCAATCGCAAGCCATGCCTAAGAAATGCTACATCACATACTCCTTTTATAGTTCATAAAATACCAATGTCATCTTATCTTCACTGTCATTATTCCTGCCTTGAATGCTGTGGCTGTGGCTTGGCACTGCCGGTCTCCCAGGTTTTGATAGCAGGCAGTTTGGATGGAATGGAGAGATGAGGTTCTTGGGAGAGACTTCTTTCTACAATACAAACTTCAAACTAATGGATTATTAGTGAGAAAACATCTAAATCACCCTGTGGCTTCTTTGACACTGGACAAAGGCCAGGGAAGGTACCTGGCTGCTCTGTGGGGATAAAAGGAGCAGTCAGGGATATTCTTCAGCTCCATGTCCACGCCAGCAAGCCCCAGCTTTCTCTATTGGATCAAAAAGGAGGATGGGAAAATAAGAAAAGAAAAACTTGCTAATAAATTATCCTACAAGAGCAGCCAGTGTGTAAGATTTTACAACCATAAAGTTGGTTTATCCTTGTACTTCTGCCCATTACAGAACTGTGAAATGTAAAGGGCAGACACCCTGCAGATCATTGAGCATAATTGGACCTTGATCTTGTTTAGAAGCTGGAAGTTTCTTTGAGCACTAAAATTAGGGATTATTCTTAGTTTGATTGGCTTAAGACATGACCCTTTAATATATTCTTTGTTCCTCCATTCAAACGTAATTATTTAAATGCTTAACTTGTTTATACCTTACAAAACCATTGTTGGGAACATTTTCTTGAATAACATGGCAAACCAGAAAAGTTTATTTAAAACTGGAAAGATTTGGACTTCATCCAGCTTCTGAGTTTAGCCTGCTTGCTTGGAGAGAAGATCAGCAATTATGGGCCCCACATGGTAAAATACTGGGGTGGGTTGACCTTGGCTGGATGATATTAGCAAATGATAATACTGGAAGTTCATGGACCGCTTTAGGGAAGGCTTTAAAATACCAATGTGTTTAAGGAATTGTGTAGAAATCCTGAAGTTATCTAAAATGGTGTGGAAAATGCTCATATCAGGAATTTGGATTTGATGTGTCAAAGATGCAAACACTGACTCAATGTCCTCATTGTAATTGCAATAAAAATTTGCTAGATATTAAATACTTGAAAGTCATGCATACACAAAACCCAGTCTGAAGCAGAATACATTTACACTAATACATTTGTGCCCAAATTATTTTTCAAACACATAAAACTGTTGCAATTAATATCACAATATTATTTAATGGCAGTACTATCAGGCATTTTATAGGCTTCTAAGGTCTTCTTCATTCCACTACTGACCTGTTTTGTGTGCCTGTGCCTCCTGCTTTGCTGCCTGTGTTTGATGTGAATGATGCTATGTGAGAAAAGCGGGAGCTGCAGGCACTGGATACTGGGCTTAATGTTGTAGTGGGTGTGTGTATAGGAGAGAACAGGCTATTAAGAGACTCTGGACTAGGTATGCTGGAAAAGCAGAACAATGAGCAAACGCACAAGACACAAATGGTGATGTTTCCATGGAATCATCTAGACTAAAAATTACAGAGCTGAACTGCAGAGGTAAAAAGATTCAGATACTCACAGAAGTAAAATGTCTCCAATCTTGTGGATACCTGTGCCCCCTAAGCCTTCTAGATCATGAGAAACTTTCAATGACAGCTGGAACCTGCCAAGACCTGGACCAGTTCTTGTTGTATTTTGTGTATTTTGTTCTGTTTTATTCTGTTGAGGACGACAAGAAAATTTCTTCACTTCCACCGCTATGCTGCAAAGTGCTTTATTTTGCTGTCTTTCTGTGCTGGTAGAGAGCGGTCATTAAGGACAAGTGACATATTTCATTTACCTCAGACAAGTTATTTACAAGCTTGTCCAGGGTTTCCTGTGAATCTTACCCTTCCCCACAAATAAATAATGTTGGTGTTCAGCCACTGCTTTCAATTTGAGGAGAATTGGGATCCAACAGAGGATGCAATCCGTGGGACAGTAGTTAATACAGCAATTTCTACAGCAACCTTCAGCTTCTATTACTCTCCATGGGTGCTCAAAGTCTCTGATGGTAGAAGCCTGAGGAGACATGGCTTTGAAATGTATCTGGAAAGTGGTCATAAAAAAAGATATATTCCTCAATTTCACCACTTGTAAGACTTCCATTCTCGGGCTCCAAGAGCACAGTTGTTGCCAACATGACAGATATTAGGAGGTGAAGCCACAGGGACACTGGTCTGTAGGAGAGTAATGTAAACAGCCCACAAAATATTCTGACCTTGTTTGCAAGTAATGGAAAAGGTCAGTGCCAAAAGCAGCTCCAGTTAGAGTTACAGCTGGAAAAATCTGGCAGAGAACCTGCTGACTGTAGTTTTACACTGCTTAGCTAAGAAGCTGGGAATGACTGAGGATCACTTCCCAACACAATGGTAGGAATAAATGCTGTGGCCACAGGTGGTAATATAAATTCCACATCAGTGGCAGTAAATTAAGTCTTCTGCCCTGGCTGTATATCTGAAAATCATGAGGTTCAAGGAGTCAAGGCTTTACAATTCTAAAATAAATAATCACCACCATGTTTCCATCTAACAGGCTGAAAATCCACCCATTGTTGAAAGTCAGTGTCAGAGCATTGTTCTGGGCTCACTACATCACCAGGCCTTTCTTTCAGGTGGCTGTCCAGCAGCCAAGTGATTTAAATCTGGTTGCAGTGTTTTTACATCACCTTGTTAAATATAGGTGTGATGTGAACATTCAGTGTATTTCAAACTCGTGAGAAGACCGTCACTCCAGGACAGAAGTATCTTCTAAAAGTAGTGACAGAATGTCGCTTCTCCCACACCGTGTCATCTTCCTTGCCAGCACGGAGTGAGTAGTAAAGAGTCAAACTGAGTTTCCTCTGGGCAGGATTTATGTTGCCCAATTTTAAATACCTACAACATAGATGTCAGTGTAAGAGCTCATTATCCAAACTCTCCCTGCAATCACTGGAGAGAAATGGGCACTTCTAAGGCAGAGCTAATCAATAATTCACCAAAGAAGGTGAGGGAAGGCACCTTTTTTTCATTTGTGGAGTCTCAGGGAATCAATATGCGGGATGTGAGAGTTTCCATTCTTGGTGATATATGCCTCAGGTCTCTAATCCTCTTGTTAGGTAGTTGCAAGTGTTTCAATGTCAACATTAAAACCCCTCCCAAATTAATAACAATCCTGTTTTTCTAGTACAAGCAATAGAATGCCTTGTTTATACTTTCATTTCATTTAAAAATGGTGTTTCAAAGTAATGTATATATATATAACTGTATTATAGAATGAGTTAGTGGTAGTGCTTGTAAATATTTCTTAGGGCTGCTATGCTATTTTAGAGGCTTTGAGTAAATATATACCACTATCAAGAAGGAGCAGCAAAGTTAAATAGTAGAGCAAAAGGAGGCTTTTATAAATAAAAAAGCATCTGGCTCAAAATGGGAGGTGGAAAAAGAGCATAACCTTGACTGGTTAAATATAAAACCAGACCATATATAAATATAAAACCATGGGGCAGACCTAAGACGATTTGGAGGAACAACTTGCTGAAGGCATAAAACTGTTGAAGAAAAAACCCCTTTTCTCCAGAGAAGAGATTCTGCCAGAGAAGCTGCACAGCCAATATATGTGTAAATACACATGCATGAAGAATGACATAGCAAAAAGCTGAATGAGTTATTTGCACTGGTGTTCACTCTGGAGGAAAGTTTGCTTTTCCTTTACACTGCCAAGGCTGAAGACCTGTCTTGTGTTCAGGTGCTGGTAGGAGAGATATTACAATAAATCGAAATGAGAAGCAGATAGAACAGAGATGAAATAAATTTTTCTCGTTTTTCATTAGAAGGAGAACTGGTGCTTTCCTCCAGACATCTGGGTTGGGAATCTCCACTATTTATTATATTCATAGCTGAACAAAAGAATTGATCAGGAGCAGTGAGTTGATCGGGTTTTCTGCTGTTAAATTAGTCTTAAAGATTTTCATCAAAATTAAAGCTGAGAGAAGTTTTTGGACATGAATAGTTCTCTGAAAATGCACCTCAACACTTTGACGCAGTGAAGAGGGATAAGAAATTATTGGGAGTAATTAGGAAGGAAATGGAAAATTATGTAAAAAATTGCTGTATGCCAGTGTACTCAATGGCACACTGACATTCTAGTATGTTCATAGTACAGAGTCATACAATCACTAAGGCTGGAAAAGACCTCCAAGATCTTCGACTCCAATCTTTGGCCAACACCACCTTGTCAACAAAACCATAGCACTGGGTGCCATGTCCAGTCATTTCTTGGATACTTCTGTGGTTGATGACTCCACCACTACCTTGGCCCATCGATCCAGCCTGTCCAGATGTGAAATCCTATCTCTAAAAAAATCAATATATAATTAGGAAAGGCAGAGAGGATATTTGGAATGGTCAGCTACGGCCATGG
Organism: Rhagologus leucostigma; assembly: GCA_013397725.1. Classification (NCBI taxonomy): domain Eukaryota; kingdom Metazoa; phylum Chordata; class Aves; order Passeriformes; genus Rhagologus; species Rhagologus leucostigma. The sequence continues at coordinate 2,465,592 of VZTD01003599.1, forward strand.
AAGGGACACTAACAGTCTTAAGACTCTTCAGCAGGGAAAGAGGGTGCTCAGAAATCCTGGGCAGAGGTTTTAAATGGCCAGGCAGTGGTGGAAATGTTCATTGCTCTGAACACAGCACCTCCAAGGCACCAGATAATCTGTGCTGCAGACTGAGAGCAAGCAAAAGGAAGTACTCATTTTACACAACACACAATTAAGTCATGGGATCCATTGCTACAGGATGTTTCGTATGCCAAAATATATATAGGTTTAAAAAATGATTAGACAATTCATGAAAGAAAGGTCCACTGAGGGCTACTAAACAGGAAGATGCTGATGTAACCTCCAGCTCAGGAAGTCCCCAGACTGCAGATTGCCAGGAGCTGTGAAAGTTACTGGGGGAATGCTCTTAGAGTCTTTTCTTTGTGCATCTGTTGCTGGTCACTGCCCTCCAGGGAACAGGGAGCAAGCAGAGGTTAGTTTTTGCTGTGGTTGTTGCATGCAGCTGGTGACATACTGTATCTTGGAATCTGTGCCTTAGGATATTAAAACTGAAAGAAGAACTGAATTTCATTTTCTTTCTTCCTGCAGTTTGTCTATTTCATGTATTTCACTCAGTTTTGGTGAAGAAATGAGACCACTGGATTTCTTTTGTGTGTTCAGTTTTCTAGTTCTCCAGTGCTACAAAAATTAAAGACTGTGAATGTCTGATACTCCTGGCCAGTATTGCCAAATAAGAGCAAAGAAACTACCAAAAATAAATGGAACAAAATAAAATAATAAGGATATTTCTACTCATTCAGAGTTCTGGATTGGTCTTCTACCAATGGCTATATTTGAAATAGAGTAGTTGATTTTGGTTCATTACTATTATTTTAACTGATCATCTATTTCAAAACAGTGCAGATGCCCATTCCTTGGGAATTCAGCACATTTATGGGAGTTTGGTGCCTATGTACTTTTCTGGTGGGGGTTTTGAACTCTTCAACTGCAACTTCTCATAAAGGTATGGTGGATGTTCCTCCTGCCGTGTTGGGAATTCTTACCTAAGGGCAGGCCTAGAATAGGAAAGAGCAATTATAAAAATTCTATTTTAGGGAAAAATCAATCTAAATATAAGTTACCCAGAATAAAACAAGTTCCCTTTGGTGGTAGTAGCCAAGTGTAATCTTTCTAGCCGATGGAAATGTAATGGGAAATCAATGACCGGACAATTCTTTGTTCTTTATATTTTGCTGCCACACTAATGGAATCCCTGAATTCGCTCAGCCTGTCTGCCAACTGCCACGTCCGTGGAGGAGCAACGCAGCCGGGAAATCCAACCCCAGGAGACAAATATCAGATGGAACACACTGACATTTAGACGCTCTATAACATATTACAGAGATCTCAAGGATAACTACAAATAACAAGCAAAATAGCAAAGATTTTTAGTAATGGCGTTGCAAGACAGACTCACAATCGATACAGGAAGTTGATGCCTTCTAATTAATTCCAGACTTTACAGTTTTCTGTGATTAGAACTATAGGTTGATAGTGTAACAAAATTTCATTTCTCTTAAGAAAATGTTCACTTTAAACCAACATTTAGAACCTTAAATAGCAAGAACTGTCCTTTCCTGGGTAATCTATTGCTTTTGTCATTTGTAAGTCATATAAGTCATATAAGTGTGATGTGATTCGCTGAAGAGGACCCAGCAGCTCAGGTTAGCCAGCCCATTGCTCTTTTTAGTAATAATTTCTATTCTTAAGTAGTTGAATAAAAGAAAGGATGGAATTTGTTATTACCATTTCATTTCAAATCTATGTGATGCTTGTATTTAAGCTCAGAGCTTTTGTATTTGAAAGAAATGGAACTAGAAACACATTTGCTGTAGGGGTAACTTTTGTCCAATGTAGAAAAATAACTTTGAAGCTCCTCGTAGTTTTATTTTTTAATTTTTCAAATTGTTACAAATTTTGAAACTTTTCTTTCCTGCGTCATAGTTGCCAATACCAAATTGATGTTCATTTTGATAAATTAACAAGTATTTTTATTTACAAGAAAAGTATTTTATTTGTGCTCTTTCACTGCTAAAGATCCATAGAAACATAGAATATCCGTTTAAAATCCAGCTAGATTTTTCCTTTTTCCATTACTCGTATTAAAAATTTCTTTCAGAACTTCACTGATTATTAGAAATGTCCTTCAGATTTCTGCAACATATTTATGATTAATGCAAACACTGTCTTTTTGCTTAAACATCTCTTCTTCTTATGTCCTATATGTACATCTGGAAATAGCAGCAGCCTTTGATTTTGCTTGCGTCAAAGAAAACCCAGTCCTTAAAACTGCTTTTAAAAATTCTTCAGACAGATCATTTGCCACCCCATCCATCTGAGCAGGGTTGTTTTTTAATGAACGTGAAATGATTTTTTTTGTTAAAACCAGAATTTTACCATTATCTAGATAAATTCTGTTCTGTACTGTGTACCTAGAGAGCTGCTGTGTTCATCTGACTTCAGTGTCATGTTTTTCTTTGCACAGTACTTGATTAGGTTTGCAGAAGGGGACTGAAGTGCCTTCTTTGCATTATTTTCAAAGATGTAGTTGCTTGAGTGCCCAGATAGTTCCAAGTTAACATGTTTCAGCCTTGTAGCAATTATGTAGTGACAATTAGCATTTCAGATATTTCTGTATATTCCATTGACGGGCTCTGAAGTTTCTATGGAAAATGATGATTATGAGCCCATCAAAATAGCTTATAATTGCTTTCCTACGTCTCTTTCTTTTTGAGGAAAAACTACAATAAAAAGCATCATGATGCATTATTCAACTGTGCTTTTTTATATTCTAAATACACACTGATGTCCATCCCCTGAACTTAGGCTGATATCATTGCATAGAAAACTGGTGTGTCCTGAGGCTCCTCTTGGTCTGCATGGCCAAACACTTGGCCAATAATCACCATATCAGTGATAAAACGTGATCCTGAGTCCTTTCTGCCCCTTGTAGGACACGCTCAGCTCTTGGCTGCACCACCTCATGTTGCTCTGAATTAGCCTTTTTTACAGCAGAGCACAGCATTGTGGTGGCTCTGCTGCAGCCATGAAAACTTAGAACACTTGTGTGCAAAGCAGAGAATATATCAGTGTCAGCCCAGCCTGCAACAGCCTCATTCAGCTCTGGGCCCCACGCCAGGTTTCACGTGGTTTCATTGCTTCTGCCTTGTAATGGATAATAGCACTGCTGTGACCAGCTCGGGAAGGCTTCTGATTTTAAAGTATGGGCTGAAACTCTGCCACAGGCTCAGAGACACTTTAGATGGCCAGATTCTGTTCCACAAAGCAAGTTACTTGATTTCTTAACCTTACCATGAATTTTCCTTTGCTTAGTATGAATATGGTCAATGGTACAATACTGGTTTTAAGAAAAAAAAAATTTTCATGTTCATAAAGCTTCTCCCCTGCTCAGATGGATGGAGGAGCAAATGATCTGTCTTAAGAACTTTTAAAAGTCTACTTAATTGCTTAGTGTGAGACCAGTAATAGTGAATTAATTTCATAGGCAATATGTATATTGCCACATTACCAATTTGCTCTCTACTCTTACTTAGACAAGCTATTTCCTCTTTTTTCAGGGTTTTTGTTTTACTTGTCCTCCAAATCAAAACTTAACCTCCGGCATAATTGGGTAAATCATAGATATTTATATGTGGATGTTTAGGTGTGTCCTAGACTAGGGCTCAAACTTTTCTTAGAAAAATGGTGAGAATATTCTCTGAGGGGCTCTGCCTCAATGAGGATGAAGCCTGGCAAAACTTCCATCACTTTTGATGAGACTGAGATTAGATACTAATAAATATAGTAAATATTTGGATTTCAGAAGAGGTATGAATAGTTATTGAGAGAGATATTTTAAGGAAAAAAAAATACTTAATTTTAAAGAAAAGGTAATATAATTTTAGTATTTATTTAACCTTTTTTTTCAGGAATTTTGCCAAAATCTCTCCACCCTACTTTTGCTATAAAATGCTAAGAACCCCACTAATGTGTAAACAGGAGACAATTTTTTATTAAATGGATAGTTTTTAGAGTGCTTTCTCTAGACTTGCCTGTGACAGCCTCTTGCTGTCTTGCCTGGTAATGTCGATGAGACTTTCTCCATATGGTAACTGGTTTTTCTTATGAGCAATTTGCTTTTTTTCCTGTGCACCTTCTCTTGTGCAGTGTTCATTTTTTGGGAAGTTGTGTCCAGTTCAGAACTCCAGACAGATGTGTGAACCTTTCCTTGCTCTCTCTGTACTTTACAGCCCCAATCCCTGCTGTCTCCTTGCCGTGGCACCAGAGCAGCCTTCCTGTGCAGATGAGGGTCAGGAATGGTACCCACAGCCAGGTTTTGCACGTTTACCCTGTGCCACCTGAGCCAGCAGCTGGATGTGACACCAGGGGCTGCTCTGCTGAGCCTGAGGTGATCCTGGGGTGCTGTGGCACCGAGAGATTAAATAAAGTAGGTGGGGTGGTGCTTCACACCCCCAAGGAGTTTTTCATGGTTTCAGTTTGTGGGCAGGGTTTTAGAAAGGTGTTTTCTCTGGTGCCTGCACTCCAAAGTGCAGAGCTCTGCTCTGAGGGTTAACACAGCCATACCAAAATCCTTGCAGATTCCTGGACATAGGAACAGGGAGAGTCTCCTGGTGCAGCCCAGAGCTGCAGCTTCCTGAGCCTGCTGGGAAGGGAGGGGAGGGGATGGGAAGCAAACATGACTGCCAGTAGCTTCTGCTGGGAGGCTGCCAACAGGAAGCAGCTTTTTAATTTTTAAAATTCCTTTGTGGAAGGCTCGGCAGTTCCCAACAATTCCAGCCATCTTTCTGGGAAGCACTGTCCTTCTTCTAGGCAATCTCAAGAGCAGAGGCTGTGGGGTGTTGGTCTGGATTTCCCTCCTTGAGAAACATGACTAGGAGCTGCACAGAACTGTGTTGGGCCCCTTTAGGAATATCTATATAGGGATGTGTAGGCTTCTATTTTATTTTGGGCTTTTTGTTTGCCTTTGATTAAATTTTCCTCCAATTCTTAAGCTGCTCTGCACTATCCAGGCATCCACAGATGAAGAAAGTGACTAAGCAGTGCCTGGAGTGAGATGAGGAGATGGAAGTCTCCACAGCAGCTCCTCCCTTCCCTGTAGGGTGACAGAAGAAATAGATCCTTGGGTGCCTGTAAGCTGAAGCTGTGGTTTATTAAAGTAAATTACTTTTTTTTTTCTTCTTTTTGAGTTATTTATTATTGTGCTTTTGCTCAGTTATCAAATTGGAAGCAAATGGTGGAAGAATTTGCTTTGCATGTAAATGAGAAAGACTGAAACTACTTCTCTTCGCTGTGGCACTTTGTGTACAGTTTCCTTAAGCCCAAATGGCTAATCTTTCCATAATGAACTTGAGGATGTCTTTTCACATGAGTAGTTTCAGTGACTTTAGTGAGATTTCATGCATTAATAGGCGAGCGAGATTTTACCTTTGAGAGCACCAAATCCTTTTGGAAAAATCCTATAATGTTTAAGTAGAAAAGAAACCAAAGAATTTATAGATTAATGACTCAAGCCTAAAGAACCTAAGGGAGAGTTTTCATAGATTCTTTGAAACATCTGGTAACATTTTGCTTTAATGTTTTGTTTACATGGGGTTAATAAACTGAGCAGCAGCAATAGGAATTGTAGGGAAGTAAGCAAAGTCTAGGGGAAGAGGCAGTGGAAACCACCCTTATTAGCAGTCTATCAAGAAATAGCAGTTTGTAACACTTTATTAATATTTTAATGGGCATATTAATAATTATTCCTCTTTAAGAAGTATTTAAAAATGGAATTTCCATATAAAGCACAATCGTATATCCTGTCATATTTAAGTGCAGGAATAGAATTTTTGTCCTGTGCTTTAGGGTTTGTCCAAGCATCAGTAAAACTGGTTCTCTTTCCTATTGTACCTGCCAAATGTAATCAACCTAACCAAAGGAATGTGGTCTTTCTTGACCTATAAAGATACTAAATATATTTTGTATAACACTTTGCAATTGTGACTTGGGCATGTACCCTGTAAGTCTGGCTGAGAAGGAGGGAAGCTACCTGCTTTCTGTTTAATTACCTTATCCAGGTAATATCAATTTCAATTAAAAGCTGTAACTCACTAACATGGATCTAAGTTAGACTTTTTATAAGTGGTGGCTATTAGGAATAAACCAGCACTGCAGGATTTGGCCTTCTGTGGTGACACAAATGGTGTATTTCAATATGGGCAAATGCAAACCAGGAAGAGCAGATCATATTTGTGCTCATATAAACTTGTTTGTTGGGGGAATTAAGTGTCAATGATTTATAATTCTGCTTGTGCAACACAGAGCACAGAACTACACGAGCCTGTCTGGGAAATCTGCACAACTGCCATTGGAGGAGTGGGGCCTTTTCCCCGTCTCTGTTACAAGGATGAGCAGATGTTAAGCATCGCTTCACTGTTTTATGATTGAGATTTATAAAGGCCAGCAATACGGATTGAGAAGGCTCTAGGTATGTTTTCTGTTAGAGGCTGATAAAAGAAATGAATGGCATCTGGAATTTTAAAGAAAACTAAAAGCAGCTTCATTTAAAACAGCAGCCATAAGAGCAAAATTAACATGCAGAACAGCAATGGCTGATTCCTGAAAGAATGTGTGGATAGTGTTAATGGTTATTGTATGGGAAAAGGAGAACTTGATTTAAAACTGTTGAGTAGGGGAACAGTATATGAATCACTAGGAAAAAAGAGAGACTTGGCTGTATTTCTGAAATGTAACAATTCAGGCTACATAATGAGAACTTTTTCATAAGAGTGAAAATTCAAATAACTTACCTCTGATATCCTCCCTCTGAGTAATAAATGTGCAGGATTCCTACAAAAATTCTGTTCTCATAGGCAGCCAATGAGTACAAGAAAGTATATTACTAATTTTTCACTCTCTATAATGTTTCTAATCATTAATGGCCTTCATTATTATTCAGTTATTCTGTTTTAGAAAAGCCTGCCAGTTATGCCAAATTATGTAGGGATATATGAGATTCTATGGATGTTTCTTCACCAGATACTAGAATGATAAGTGACTATTTGTTCTTACAAGATGAGAAAAAATGATTTGTTACAGATTCAGAGCACTTTATGACTATCCAGTAACACCCCTGGCTGTACCTGCAAACACGAACATTTGAATCACAGAATTATGAAATATAGACTCAAAATGATATAAAACACTGTTCTTGGGTTTATAGTTTTCCCCAACTGTTTGGTGGAGTGCCCAAGCAATCTGTGATTAGCTTTGTCATAAAGACTAAATCTGTGGGCTTATTTTTTGAATCTCTCCTACCACTTTCTAACCAGCACAGTTGTTGGAATTCCTTTATGACATGAATTTTCATTTCCCCATTCACAAGCACACACCCTGTCAGAATCCTGGGGCCCTGATTTAAACGGTTATCAGTGTCACTGTGGCACAGTCATTTTCTGGTGCCTGTTTTCTCCCTGGCTGAGGATGTACCGTCCCTATTTGCTTAATAAATGGGCAGTTAAGGGTCTTCATTTTTTATGCTTGCGGCACATTCATGTTTTATTATTATTTTATGCTTTCTATTTATAGATTTTACATTAGCATTTGATGAATTTTCCACATAAATGGCAATGCTTGATGTAATTCATATCACTCTTAATATGTACAATTTGCATATATTATCCCAAGCAATGACCTAGTAAATGAATTAAATAAGCCTTGGTAATAAGAATGACATATCTGAGCCCGTTTAGACAACAAAAGCCAATATCTCACCAAAACAGGGCAGTACAGAGAAAACACAGACTCCACCTCAGAACATCCTATATATTCTAATTCATCCCAATCTGTGCTGCAAAGGCACAAACACGTTCAAAGAGTGAACCAGTGTCTGAAATAAACTAGTTAAGGGTAACATTTTCAGTTCTTTAAATGAGCCCGAATCATGAAGAACAAATCCTCCAATGAGTTGCATGTGGTTTTTATTAATTTTGAGCCTAAAAACATTAATTATATCAATTATGTAAAAGCAGCAGAGAAAGAATTGTAATTGCTTGTGTTGTGCAAGCCACGCTGGGCCCCTGGCTATTCTTCCTTGAGGAACTGCCACAAAACAACCATTTAAGGAAAAGAGACTTGCACACGTTTAGAGTGATGGAGCAGGAGAGTTAAGAGAGTCTAGGTAGGTTTCTGTGTGTGTGCTTTACCTGATAACCATCAGGATACCATCCATTATTCACGGTAACCCAGATTAGAAAGAGGCATCTTCTGAAAGCTATGGTGGGATCCATTTGGATTGTGTAGCTTCCACAGGATTTGCTGAGACAAGATAATCATTAAGATTTATACCATTCCTGCAAGAAACTACCACCATATGATTTGAATATTATTAGGGAAGTATTTATTCCTTTAGTGATCATTCAGTGTTAATATTAATTTACTATGTTATTAAATCTCTCTGTTGTGGTAATGCTTTTGTTTTTCTTTTCTCACTGATTCATACTTAACTTATTGGACTTGATTCTGGTATCTCACAGATTCTTACTTTAGCTTCACAGGAGCTATTTGTGATTTACATTAATTTCATGCTATTAGAATTATTCCCAGCAATCTCATTGTGAGTATTTTCCCCTGTCCTTACAATTGTTCTTTGCTTTCCCTTCGGCAGCTATGGAAATGTTAGGCTTTGCCTGCAGAAATTAATTATTTCAGGCTAAACTTCTTTGTTTTGATGGGAAAGAAAGTTGTATAGAAGGGTGTACAATGAAGGCATTATACCTGCACCATATTGAGAAAATGTATTTGTACGTTTATCCCAGTATAATTTTGTTTGGTGAAATAACTTGTTGGGTTTTTATTAGATTGTTTAATCTTCCAACACTACTCTGAACCTTCACAGTTCCTTCAGTGACTGGAAAGACACATTGATTCATCACCAGTTATATTTGAAGGATGTGACAATCTATTTCCCTGGGTGCTCTTGACAAAACTTAAACTAAAAATGCAGTCAAGAAAAAATGGATAATAACTCCTCAGAATTTCAAGGGAACATCCCAAACACCCGTTGAAAGCCAGCATGTTGGGTGTTTTTTTCTAACTACTACCTAATTCCACATAAAGTGCCAGCTAGCTTTTGAATCCAGTTCTCCTCAACCATCTAGATGAAGAGGCAGCTTCCTCTGGAAAGGAACAATCCCCAGTCTATTTTATAGCACAGGCAGAAGCTTTTCTACAGCTGAAATCCCCATATGGAGAACGCTCGACTGCCAAATTTCTATCTATTAAGTTGAATAGGATCCAGCATATGTGGCTCCCTTGATTGCAGTGCTGACCGAAATGTGCAAAGAGAAATGTGTTCTTTTAAACAGACAGCTCCTAAGACAATTTGGGCTTGAAGACTTGTAAAATTCAAGTTCCACCTGTGTACATGCAATTATCAAGGGAAAAAAGCCTGAGCTCTACCATTTTCTGCTCCTGGTAAGATGCAGAGCCTACCAGAGAGCAAAACAGTTGCTGCAATCCGCACTAGCCAATTTCTCTAGTTCATTTCAAAGTAATTTAAGCCTCTTTTTTTATCCTTCACTATGCCTCTCTGCTGACAAAACCAGGTTTCTAACTCCTTACTGCTGATAGGGTACATCTTCTCTTCCATCCAGGGGTAAAGCTTATGTTAGACACGTGACACCAGGTCACTTGGGTAGCCCAAAATTGCCACATTATGGACAGTTCAATGCAGAACTGCAAAATCTACCCAAGAAAGGGTGGATACCTGTGGGCAGCTGACCTTCACCTGTATTTGTACTTGAGGGATTTGGTTATAGCTGGGTCTGTTCAGTCTTCACACACACCTTTGACTGTTATTTTAGACCAAGCCACTGGACTGGTCAGCTGTACTGACTAGAACTCACCTAGTTTTGTTATCTCTGAACCCTTCTTACAAGGTCTCTGAGCTGATGGTGAAAGCAACTCAGCAGCAATGTCTTAATTAGAATTTAATGGAAGAAATGCAACCAGTTGCAACAGCAGCTTTACCAGTTAGGAAACCTCTGTGGTGTGACTCTGGTTTGGGAGGAGTCCTGCATGTTGGAGTCTGTGCACGCCAGTTATGTCAGAGGAACACAGAGAAAGCCAAGAAGACTCAAATAAGTGGTAGCTCCAGCAGAGCACCTGGCGCTGTGTCCCTCTGCATCACGTTACTGTTGTTGTACGTCTCCATTCTGTGGGTGTCCAGCATTGGGTTTAGCAGCTGTTCTTGCTCAGGTAACAGCTGAGCTGGACAGCAGCACCTGAAGGGTTTAAGCTTCCTGTTGATTTTAGGGATCGGTTTGAGACCTGGAAGACATTGAACCAGATAGGCACCTAAGTTCAGACCAGTGTGTCAGCCAGGAGCAAAGAGGCTGCCTGAGACTAAGCTGTAGTCTTTAGAACATAAACTGTTCCAGTTCCTGACCAGTACAGAGATGGGGGGACAGCATTCTCCTTTATTGCTGCTCCATTTATAGCGTCAGGTTTATGGAAAATCTTTGAGATTCAGTGGGACGTAGGCATTTAACCTGCTTAAGTACTTTTGTAAATCCCTTTGGACATCCACCTAAACTGGTAGGCACGGAGAGCTTTACATTTTCAAAGGCAAAGTAAGGACATTAAGTAATTAATCCCCACAATGTTTCTGTGATCTGTTACCATCTATATGGACGAGGAGACTGAAATGAAGGAATTAAGGTTGCATGGAGATGTACAGAAATATAGGATCTCTTGATAATCAACCCTACAGTTATTTCCTTCCTGGTATTCTGCCTTACTGTTATTTGTAGATGATTAAAGTTGGATCCATAGACTTCCTGCACAAATGAAGTCTCGACTCTGACTCACCTGCCATCCTATTAAGAAAATATAATAGAAAATGAGGACATATCCCGTGTGTTTTCTCAGGTTTCAATTGTTTCCAGAGGCCCAGGCAGCACAGAAAAGTGGTTTGCAATGCACTAACATTGAGCAAAATCTTTCACAAACCATGTGTCGCTGAACGATTACTTTTTGATGTGATGTGCAAAAAACTTCTTTCTTTTTTCTTCCTTTTTTTTTAATCTGCCTGACTCCACTGATTGAATCTCTACAACAAGAATGTAAGTTCGAGGATTTAGATACAAAGAGGAGAGCAGCAGTTATATGCCATTTTTTTAGGTGGAGAGGTTATTTGGTTAGACAGATGACAGCTGGAAACAAGTCTTGAACCTCTCTGTATTTCAGATCGGCAGCAAAGCCCCAGTCTGCTGCAGTCTGGTGGTTTGGAGAAAGACTGTAGATAAACAATAACCAGGACTTTATCCCCAGCTCCTCTGGGGAGTGGCTGCCCTGGGAAACCTCGTGCACTCAGAGTGGATGGTAAGGCCTCTCTGGAAAGGTTATAAATGAAGATCAGTGAGCAACTGCAGAGATAAAGGACTGTACCTTCCGTGGTGGGTGTCGTCCAGACACCAGCAGTGGAGTCACTCAGTAGCGTGTGGTGCTGGTCAGCCCTGCTCTGCCAAGTCGCCAGTGTGTGTGGGATGGCTCTCGTCCTCAGCAGAATATGCCAAATATGGCTAAGCTCTACAAAATGTAGCGTCAAGACTGATAAATCCCATGTGCCTCAAAGGTAGATATCAGCCTCTGTAGGCACCTACAGAGATCAAGGCCATGGGAGAAATCCCACTGTGAAATTATGAGATGCCAGCTAGAGATACCATTGCACACTGGATCAGGAAAACTGTCCAGTGGTATGGAGGGACTGTGGCTGTTCCTCAGCTTGCAGAAGCAAATCCCAGGTCCAGAGGTGTCTCCAGTCACTGTGCAAGCAGTTTGAGGATATGACTGGATCTAAACCCAATTCATTGTCAGCATTTATATTAAAAATGACGAAGCCAAAGACTCTTCATCAGGAGGGAAATTCAGTTTTTCTCCCATTTCTGGGATACCTAACAGATCGAAATAACCCAATAAAAGACTTCCTTAGAGAAGGAACATCAGAGTTCAGTATGTGTCCTGTGTAGTCTTGAGCTCAGCTTTAATAAATTAATCAGTGCTGCATGAATATTCATTGAGCAGAGATGTGAGGAGCAAAGCTAGACAGAACTTAGGAAACATATTTACTAATTTTATTTTCGTAAATTATTATAATTTCATAATTTTAGTCTCTTTTTTATTAGCATTTGAATATTAAAAATGCTTTATGACTAGTTTGAACTCCTGGTAATACTATTCTTGATATCTTGTCTTAAAGGCATCTTAGGACTTTTGGAATTAATTATTTTTTAATAATTTGTTTGCAAAGCCTTCATTTTCTGGGCACTATACATCTAGGAGAGAGTTGCTGTCTTGAAGGATGACATTGAAGACATCTCTGGTTGTACAGCCGAGTAGCAGCAGAAACGGAACTGAGTCCCAATCCATTTCTCTAAGCACAGGGCCATGCTGTGTTTCCAGTCGGAAAGCTCAGGTTTATTTTTTTCTTAATTTTTCTTAGTATGCTGCATATGTGATACTATTCCTGACTGAAACCTGGTCTGTAGATTCAGAGATTTATTTTTCAGCTTTGTCAGTTCTGCTCTTGCTGCTCATTCAGCCTGGAAGGTCGTTCCCCAAGGATCTGTGGACTAATTTCAGATTCAGAAAGCTTGGATTTCTCCAAAAATTGCTCCCCTACCTATTTTTCCCAATTCTTATGCTTTCCCCACTTGGACTCGCATTTGCCCAGGAGAACCAGAGAAAGTTGGCTTTTTCTGAGCCATCTGTGCAACATAGATAATACTGTCATCAAGACACTTTCAGGATTGCATTGCATTTCATCACCTAGACAGCGTCTGCTCAGTGTTCATCCTGTGCTGTGTTGTCAGCTCCAGGCACGTGACCTCACTGGACTTTAAACGCTTGCAAAATAGGATCAGGAAATAGCTCTGTGGTTTTCTCAGTGTAGAAGTCCTTTCACAATGTCTGAAGAGCTCAGCAACTTTCAGTTGTGCATCCTAAAAATAATTGCTTAAAAAAGCCGAGGTGTGATGACAGGATATTAGTTTAAATTCTTTACTTTTTTTCAGTGATAGACAATAGTGACTTTCCTGGCTACACTGAAGTCAGTGGCAGAACTTCCAGTGACTTTATGAGGCTGGAATATACTGGTGTTGTCTTAACCATCTAAATGGTTGACAGCTAGTAAGAACCAATATCAATTTCTCAAATATTAGTAATGTAAATATAAATAAGTTTTACCATAAAAAGTAACATGCAAATATCTCTGATTGAGGAAGGTCCCTTACTTTAAGTTGTGAGCTCAAATAAGCCTAATATTCAAATATACTGCAGGATTTATAAGCACTGGAGTAGAACTTTCTGAAAGTTATGGCTGGTATCTGAGAGCTGTAACATTTACAAACACTAAATGAACAAACCCATATATTTTTATGCTTGCCATTGCAGACCCATGAAACTTATCTCAAAGGTTACGAGACAAGGGACTGAAAATGATTCTATTACACAATTGCTGCAGGGAGTTGCTGAGCACAGTAATTAATTGCTGGTGTATTCATTTGCGGCAGGAGGAGCAGCAGAAGGAAAATATCTCATTGAATTTGGAATTGTATTTATTCATGTATGCGCTGTTGTGTTACAGCACAATTATTATCTGACACATTGGAAGCAGACTTGTGCTCCATTAGTTGCTGGAGCTATGTGCTATTATCGGATGATCTGCTACAAAAATGCACAAACCATTTATTTTGAGAGATGCAGTCAGGATTATAATTGATGCCTCATAGATCTCAGCCTGGCATTCTCCAAACCCAGCCGGAGAAGTAGGAAGCTCAGCTTGGCATCCTCAGCCCCCAAAAACGCTGAGGTGTCCCCAGGGGCTGATGGAAGCAAAGCTTGGGCTCCCAGATTAGGGTCTCCAGCGAGGAACTCGGGGTTTTTATCTGTGTCTGGAAGGACACACAGGGGCAAAGCCAGCCTGTGCTCCTTTCCAGTTTCCAGTGCAGTGCTGGCACCAATCCACAGGCAGCTGCTCATCCAGCATTCCTGGCTAGAGGATCATTTCAGCAGCTATATAATATGTCAGCCAAGAGGAAGCAAGGAGAAAAAAGGAAAGTAGAGTTATGAAGTTAAACCCAAGAAAATAAAAATTGCAGGCAGCTGTAGTGTGGCAATGGCTTCTGGTGAGGGTAATCATTTATTCAGTGATTCTGCTGCATAGTTTCTCGTAAAACCTCACAAATCCTATTCCAAGACTTTTCCCCTGAATTGTTCATTATTGTTTGCATGAAGCTTGCGAAAACTGACGTGGCAACAGCTCATGTGGAGGTTTATGCTTTGGACAGCTTCTGAAAGAGTAAATATGGAGTAAACAGTGACTGTGGGCAGAACTGTGATGGTGTGCCAGTGTCACCCCCTCCAGGAATGAGGGAAATACTGTGTCCTTTCCATCTCATTAACCAGTGCTCAGTTGTAATTCCAACCCCACCAAAGCTCAGCTGTGGAGAGCGTCGTGGTAGAGTGGAGGTGGGATGTGCACAATCTGACCACACTCCAGATGCTGTATCCAGGAAAACATGGAGTATATCCCACCTTGCCACAGAAGGCAGTGGGAACCAGGAGCTTCCCATGCCTGTCTTTCAGCCACAGCATTGTCCCTGCGAGTGATGAAGAGCTCAGTTGTGTCCTTGTGCTGCAAAGAGCAGTGCCCAGCCCTGGGGAGCCTCACGGGTGCCAACACTGTGGCTTCTAGAGTGAGGTTGTTTTACACAGAAGAGTAGGAGAATCAGGTTTGGGATGATTATTCCCGATTTTAAAAATAAACCAAGAGTTTCCTCTAGGCCTTCTAAACAAACAGCCTAAATGAACATGAAATTAACCTCTCCTTCCTCTGAGTCTGATGGAAGAAACAAATGCAAGCCATGACAAGATTATATTACTCTATTAATATGACAGATTCTAATTTGTGATAAGAAAGGAACCTCATTCACTGCTTTATTACTTTCAGAAATTCTAAAATCAATGCAAGATATGCCATAAACATCATTCTTGGCAGGCACTCATTGAGGTGAACATATAACTCAAAGATAGCTTGAGCTGAATTCTGACCGATTTAGCAAGTAATAAGCAAGGCGATAAGAACATTAAAAAGAAGAGACAGTAACAGAGTTAGGAACAGATGGTAGCCATAAATAATGCTGGAATAATAATAATATTTTATATTTATATATGATGCCTTTCAGTCTGGAAAATCCCACAATGCTTTACAAAACTGAATTTAAAACACAAACTTAAACAGGAATGCACCATTTCTGGTGTGAAATATGACAGTTGTTTGAGAGCCCAAGCAATGCCAAGTAGTTTGGGACAAGAAGAGAATAAGAATTTTAGTTCATTGCTGCTGCACTAAAAGCTTGAGTTGAATTTTACTTCTTTCCTCTCTTCTAATCTGTTTAATCTATCATCACTGGTAGCATCTGGATATTCTGCTGTAATACATCGCTATTATCCATAGAGAACACTCTCTTTATTGTTGATGATATCAGATGCACTGTTGACTTTATTTATTGAAAACTCTAAATAATCAGCAATTTGGCATTCTCCAATGCAAAAAAAAAAATTACTTTCTCAGCTAAAATATCTCCCAAGACCAAGTAGCAACAGTAGTTAGCATGTCCTTGTGCGGCGAGTATTAACTCCCATGTCAGTCTAAATTCTGAAACCCTTGTCTTGCCCTGCAGAACGTAATTGCTCCTTCCAAACACTTATGTAGCTCAGCCCAGCTTGAGGCTGTCTTCTGATCTGAGATAAACCCAGGCAATCCTCCTGGCTTTAGTGAGATTATGCCAATATGAGTAAAACTAAAATTTACCCCACAGTATAGGAGAGCTGATAGGTGCATAAGGCAGCGTGTGACGTTTGAAGGCTGCAATGGAAAAGTGCTGGAGGATAAGAGGGAAAAACCATACGCTGTGTACACAGAGCAATGGAAACTATCTAAAGCAGCTCCAGCCTCAGATATTCTGTGTAGTCCCTTCACAAGGAGAAAGATGTTACATGATAGCCTGGATATTTGAGTGATTAGGCTCTGCATTGTAGAAACAATATAAAATAGAAAATACTGAATGCTTCTGAGTAATGAATGACACAGTCTATTTGTAGGAATGATGAAAAAAAGTCAAGAAGGGATGTTGGTTAAAATTAATTAATCTTTAATATTTTCCAATGCAGGTCTGTAGGAGTCATAGCCAGTGTTTTCCAATCCCAAACTCACATTTTCAATAATGGCACCTGCAAGGACTCTGTGTCAGATGAGCTTTGCATCAAGCTTGTGGCAACCGCCCTGGAAATAGTAGAATTACTGCAGGGTTATGGACACCGTGGAATACTGGAGCATTTCTTGAAAATGGGGTGTTCCCTTGAAAAAACAGAAAAAAAGTTGGTGACAGGGCTTTATCTAAAATTAACTTTTTAACCCTTCTTGGAAGCTTTGCACTCATTGAGCGGTTGTGCCTCTCTAAAAGTGGGATGGATTTTTCATTCACAGGATTCCTGTGCTGGCTCTCCATGTTATGGTACTCTTAGGGCCATTTGTAAAAATGTACTGGGTAAAATCAAATGCCCCATAAATTAGCAGAATTTAAGCTGGTTCCACTGGATTCATGTTCACTTTTACTGTTTTTCAGTTAAACAATGTGGAGTTTTGAATGGAAAGGAAGAAGAGAAATATAGACTTTAAATTGTCACATACAAAGCAAATATTAGCATAGGTATAGCTTCAGGTTACTGAACGGTTGTCCTAAACATCAGAGGAAGTAGAGTTTTGTTGTTCATTACATGTAAGCTACACGTTGAAAAGCTGACCCTTAATCCAGCATGTATCTACTTTCCAGGGAATGCAGGCATTTACTTTAACTATGGCAAATTTTGTGGGAATTATTGGACTGTCATCTTAGGTGACAAACTGTAACTCGTATTTAATTCTTATTCCTGCCAGAAGGATGTGTATATAGGTATATACATACCTATATGGATAGACTCCCTAGTGGTATCTGGGACTATTGCAAAATTTAGATGGTTTCTTAATTTTAGACCTGCCTTTGTGAGGCATTGGGCAGTCTCGTGTTCATTTGTTATTTTACAACACAGTGGATTGGCTTCCTGATTTACTTGATCAGTTGCATATCTGCAATGCACCAGACTTTAGTTGCAAGTTCAAATTACAGTTTGTATTTCAAAAATACTGGATTGGTGACATTGGAGTTGATACTCTGATTTCCAGGGCTTTGTGTCACCATCTCACAGCCTTGAAGTTGACTCCTGGAAGTTGTTATGGACAAAGACTGTCCATGTAGGCTCTGGACAGTGAGCCTGGTGACCTCAGGCTGCCTCCTGATGGGGACATGTCCATGGCTAAGGAGTCTGTCACTGTAAGTGACCCTTATCAACAACTGCACGAAGAACCTGAGTTTGGAGTGGACACAGAGGTACAGCACATCTCCACACGACCACACAGATGCAGCTGGCACCTTGCATCCTACTCCCGGATCCGTCAGGCTCAGGAAACCCTCCTCTCCCTCTGGGAGTCAGTTTGGGTTCAGAAATGGGGAAGCTGCTTTGATGTGGGGCGGTGTCTGATAACAGCTGTGCTGTGCCGCACAGTGCTCCACAGCAAGGCAGGCTGGCCCTACGTGCCAAACTCCTCTGACTACACAGACTCTCCTGGGGATTCTGACTTCTTTGAACTTCTTTGAACTTCTTTTTTCTCTTCTCACCTGAGCTGAGGCAGGAGGAAGAGAAAGATGTGTTTAGTTTATTCTTGCTGCTGCCTCTGTTTTCTACCTTTCAGGCCTGTCAGTGTGGTAAGATACTCAAATGCTAAATTTGTATGAGAAAATGGACTCCAAAAAACTTCCATTTTAAAGTGCATTTTAGTCCAGCTTATAAGAAATGGGTCATTCAGTAACCTGCTTTCTGGGTATTGTGTTAGTTGTGTTTTGTCCACAGCCTTATCTTTTCCACACAGACTTCCAGCTTTTAGGAAACCGGTCTGCAGGTCAGTCTGCAGGTACCTAAGTATTTCTGTCTGTTTTAAAAAACTTCAGTACCAGCTGAAATTAAGAAGAAGGTCTGAACACTAAGCATACACTACTGCTAACTTAATCACTTTGTATTAACTCCATTTGGTTGATCTCTTTTGTCCCTCTTCTGGAGGGTGACATTTTTTCTCCCAATCTGTGGTGACACCACAGTGAGCTATCTGACCACAGGAACTGCTGCACCTCTCTCTGCTCGCTGCAGATTAGGAGCATGGGAGGCATCTCTGGCTTCTCTTTTTTTCTTTTTTTTCCCCCCCTATGTGTTGCAGGATGACTAAAAAAGGACAAGGTTGAGGTATTTCCTGAATGTTACATTGTGCCTTGCCCTGCATGGTGCACAGAAGAGGCAGGGAGAGAGGATGAAAAGAGTTATAGGACAAACTTGACTCTTGTGACATGCAACTGCTCAGAAAACAGAGGGCCGACGGAGATCAGGGCTTCAAAACACTCAGCTTGGACGAGGCAGGGCTGTCAGCTTTTGCTGCATCAGCCTGTGGAATACTTGCTGCTCCACATGATTTCTTTTTCTGTCTAGAAAAGTCTTTTTCACAGTAGGAAAAGCATCCTATAAATATTCTGTATTTATTATTTTGCTAGAGTTTATTCAGTATGCCGAACTTAGATCAGTAAAATGAGGAGAAGGAGGGAAAATACCCCAAGATAAAAGAAACTCGGAGAGCTGTGCATTCCGGAATAAACACAGCACTCCTTGACGTGGTACAGGCACTGTTTGTGCCTGGCTTCCCAACAGGGGTTCTTGCACATCCAGTAACTTTGTTTGTATTTTGTAAATTAGCAGATGGCTCTTTGATACACAGGAGAATGTGTTCCCACATCAGATTGAGTATCTATCTTCCTTTCTCTCCCCTCCTCTGATATTAAACAAATTATAGAAGACACAGCCACAACTGCCAAAAGTAAGGCAGAGATGGAGCAAAGAAAAAATATGTGTAAGTTAACGGTAAAGTTCAATTGACACTGACTGCAGTAAAGCAAAGAATAAAACAGATACTCAGATATCCAACAGTTCTGAGCTCCAGGTACGGCCAGGTCACTTTGTGTAACCCTTTTTTCTGTTTCCTTCCTGCAGAAATTGCTTAAATCTCATCAGCTGGGGGAATTATTCGGGAAAGAGTCTCTGCTGAAGTAGGAGAATAATTTTGTACCTGTCATGTAAACATTTCATAAAATCATTTAGTTTGAAAAAGACCTTTAAGATCATCAAGTCCAACCTGTAAGCCAGCACTGCCAAGCCCACCACTAAACCATGTCCCCAAGTGCCACATCTACAATCCAGGGATGGTGACTCAACCACTTCTCTGAGTAGCCTTGTCCAGCGCCTCACAACTCTTTTGGGGAAGAAATTTTCTCCAATATCCAACCTAAATCTCCACTGTTGCAACTTGAGGCCATTTCCTCTTCTCCTGTCCCTGTTCCCTGGGAGCAGAGCCCAACCGCCCCGCGGCTCCATCCTCCTGTCAGGGAGTTGTGGGGAGCAAGAAAGTCCCCCCTGAGCCTCCTTTTCTCCAGGCTGAGCCCTCCCAGCTCCCTCAGCCACTCCTGGTGTTCCAGACCCTTCCCCAGCTCTGCTGCCCTTCTCTGGACCTGCTCCAGCCCCTCAGTGCCAGGGTGGAGCCTGTGTCCTACTTGGTGATGCATGTAAGGCATCGTGCCTGTTTACCAGAAGCTGGGCTTGATCTTGGCTGGAACTTCAAGGCAGTAATTTCAGTAACGTAACAGCAATTAAGTGAGACACTTAGAGACTACATCTGGCTAAAGCATATTCCCTATTGTTCTAAAAATCCTCTTTTTAATTGCTACTCTGAAATTTCTTTGGA
Source organism: Rhagologus leucostigma (assembly GCA_013397725.1). NCBI lineage: Eukaryota > Metazoa > Chordata > Aves > Passeriformes > Rhagologus > Rhagologus leucostigma. Next base: position 2,485,552 of record VZTD01003599.1, read on the forward strand.
AATATTATTGCTGCATTAGTCAACTCTCTCCTTGTTTGCTTGAACTCTTGTCTGTACAGATAGCACGATGATAAATTATTACGTGTTTCTTTCTGCTTGTGTGTGTAAACTAAATATATAAGAGAAATGAGTGTTCCTTAGGGCTGGCCTTCACTTTTTGATCTATTTGTACAAGACCTGGCATTATTGGGTCCTAGTCCATGATTGAACCGTACAAGCACAATGGCACTGCAAATAAATAAATTGCTACCCTGAAGATAAAATTATATTCACTTGCACTTTTCCCTACAGGTCTTTGCACCAGAAGTCTTAAATGAAAAAGTACTTCCTCTGCTATTCCTAAGTCTTACGCATCTGTGTCTGGCTCCACTGGCCTGACTGACTGTGGAGTATTTTGCTTTGGCCCTAATGTGAGTGAGGAGTCCAATAGCTGTGATGGTTTAGAACAAACGAGTAAAAGGCTTTGTTCTCCTGAAGCTTTGCCTGACATGGAGCTGGTGTCCAAAGGTGGAACAAAGTATGGCTGCTTTTCCCTTGAGCACTGGGTAGCAGTTAAGGGGAAAATTTGCCAAACTACTCACGTAGAGACTAAAAGGATGGGATAAAAACCAAGATGGATTTAATGCTCCTTAACAACAAGTATTACCCTAAGCAGAGAAAAAAAAATAAGAGAAAAATTTGCATTATATATAGGAAAAATATGTACCATGGAAAAATGCATATCCAGTATTAGACGTGGGCACAAGCCCAACCCTTCTTGTTTTACAATCATTGAGAGAATCTCCATTGACTTCCAGGGGACTTGAATGAGATCCAGCCCCAAATCTGGCTTTCTTAGCTCATGAATACTCGTCTTGAAATTAATGATATTTCTTGAACTGGGAAAGTAAGACAGATTTTCAGTAGTACAGCTCTTGCCCTCAGCACTTCATCATATGGTTTGAGAGAGTAACTTTTCAAGGTAATTTCTGGTATTGACATGCATAAATCGACAGTGATTTGGTCTGTTTTCTAAGGATGGGAGTCTTAGGACAAATACAGGGAGATAGCTGAACTATCTGGAGAAGTTTGAAGAGTTACCAATCTAAATGTTCCTAATATAATTCATAGTGTGAACAGGAGATAAATCATACATTGGATTAATTTGCTCATTTTGACTGTTTAGTGACCAATCCATCCATGGGCACTCCTCCTTCCTGCTTTGCATTTATCACCTGAGCATAACTGTGTAGGTATTTGTAAACGGTAAATCAGATCTGAGAAACGGGAACGTGTCTCTGCATATTGCAGCTCCATGTCCCGAGCAGTGCTGCAGCTGAGACAGGTCACAGAGATTCCTCGGGATTGTTACAGGGTTTTTGTTCGATGAACATGTAAGACCTTTTCACTGAATGCAGTGTGTTCTGAGTTAAAACACAGTTCCTGATTGTTCCTTTGACATGCAACTGTGAAACTCATTTTCTGCGACACGAAAACATGAACGGTGTAAAATTTGCATTTTTCATGAATATTCATTCAATATTTATAATTTTTTTAGTCTTGCTCACATACCCCTCTTGTTTTCTAATACTCAAACAGGCTTTTTAGTAATTAATCTGAATTTTGGTACTAGCAAGTGGTGTCTCCTATGAAGCCTGTTACAAACATGGCACATTGTTCTAAATTGCATCATATATAATCGTCTAGAACGGTGACACATTCAGCAAAATGGCTCTACTCCCGTTTGACAGGGTGAACGCCTATGTGCGTTTCAAAGCAACTAGTTTAGCACTCTTCATTTACAAAGAGGGAAGGGAGAGGAGAGAGAAATGCTACTCTGAGAACAGCTTGTCTCATGTTGACCTACTTTCTCCACCAATCTCCGTGCAGCCGGAGCTGCTGTTGTGTTGACACTACATATCCAAGCTAAAGCAAAACCAGCAGAATCCGTGGCCTTAGAGATTGGCTCTAGAGAAGACAAAAGGCCTTCTGGGTTTGATATGGCTTTTGGATGTGCAGGCACGGCAGGACTGGGATAAGCGAGCTGATTTTCAAAACTGACTCCTGTGCCTCCCCTTTCCTCTGAGATCTGAAGTAGATTTTGCTCACCTAATGAGGCCACTCTGTGTCTAATCTCTGAGGTACATTTATGTCTAAAGCAGGTGGTGTTGGTCCAGGGAGAGTCTCCTTATCTGCATGGGAGATGTGGTCACCAAACTAAATTTGTTACTCTTATCAGCGTTTTCTCTCCTGCCAGGAAAATCAGAAAACAAAGGGAAAGAGGTGTGCCTATGAGAAATGCAGGGATGCGTGTTTTTCATCACTATCTTTGATTCCCTTTCAGACCCTAGAGAATATTTGCGGAGGGTGCAAATTAGGGTAAGCATAGAGCTCCCCTAATCTCATACAGGGGGGAGAAGTTCTGTACTGAGCCTGCAGACCTAGGAAAACAAACCTTTTTTTTGTATCTACGTATCTATGCAGGGGTTAACTTTGTGCTCGTTGGAAATGATTGGATCTGGAGGTTCAATTCATGATCTTTGGGTTTTGTTTTTTACTAGCTATCATTAATTTTTGAGAGGACATCATTTTTGATGCACATCACATCTGCAACTTCTGCTGCCTACAGTGGGAGGAGATGCTGCTACCTCTTGAGAAATGGGAGTAAAAGAATATGTTGTGTCGATCTGCATCAGTTTCATCATTTCAACCAATGTTTTCACAAAAGCTGATCTGTGCTGTATAAAGCAAATACTACTCCTTTGCCCCTGAGAGCCTCATGTCCTTTAATGGAAATGAATACAGTTTTATTCTTAGCAGCTTCTTGCAGAAACCTCCAGTAATGTGACTTTTCTCCAAAATGTCTTTTTTGTGACTAGTTGTAACTTAAAGCAAGAACCTTGTTAATTCTGAGGAGAAAGATGCTAAAACTTTTGTTTCAAAACCACAGCAATTGCTTTACACTGTTCCGAAAATTTCTTTTTACAATTTTTTTTTTTTTCGTATCTCCTCTAACAAGGGTATCTGTGATAGGACTCTGGAAAGATGTCTTGAGATCCATTTATTTATTTAGGTCTTAAAGAAATTAAGTTGACCTCAGTTTAGTAGAGCAAGTAAAATAATGAGACAAATCAGCGCCTTTAAAAATACCTAAATGAGGTCTAGTAAAAACTACTTACTGCTGGGTGAAATGTTCCTGGGACTCTCTGGTACTTTTTCCTGGAACCCTTGGGGGGAATTACAGCACAGTGCAGTGGCACATGAACATCAAGTTCACTAACCTGCCTCGCTCTGTGGCACTCTCATCCCACAGCATCGTGCCTTTTATGAGCTCTTGTGATCTGCTTTTAAAGTGGAGTGAAACAGGCACCATAGGATGGACTAAGAGTCCTTGGGTAAAGCCAGCCCAGAGCACCAAGTGCAGTTATTACACTGAACTTCTTCCCCACAGAGATTTGGGGATTTTAAAATTCACTTAATGGAGAGGGTTCCACTTCTCCCAGGAACATGCAAGTGGGTGAAAGTTTGAAATCTGTCATTCTGCTGAATCTGTGTTTCTGGGGTAGAGGCTCTCCTCTCCTCCCCATTAAGACTTCTCTGCTGACATTGCCTGTTGCTAAATGTTTCTTGGCTACCCAAATTTGCCAGCTGATAAGTCGTGTGGGCTACTGGGGCAGGAAGCTTCAAGGGCTGTTTTCAGTGGCTGTTCCCTGGTCTTCAGAGGCTGAGGTTTGAGGGTTTGGGTTTGCATGCGTCTCTTGCAATGCTGAACCTCACTGCCTTGAGAACACCTCGTGATCCAAAAGTTCCTACACTTCTGAGCCATGAAATGAGATTGAGAGCTCTGAGGTGGTAAGAGCTGCTGTTATTGTAGCCCTCAAAAACTCAGGTACTTTTTATTGAACTTTTGAATGTGTTTGGCACAATGCCCGTGTCCTTTGACTTCAGTTAGGCAACAACAGCTTTCCCATCGATATCCGTTAGGAATTAGGTAAAGTCAGAGGTAAGACACTGGAAGGAAAGTGATGATGAAATTATAGGTGGATCAGGTGAGTTTTAGACATCAGAGAGAATCACAGCAAAATAGATTGGTTCCCTTTACCTGCCATTTCTTTTGTCTGTGCTATTTAATATTTCTCATTAATTTACATTAATTTTTAAGCTCATGCTATTTGAGGAATTCTTGTAAAGTACAGATAGTGGTGGGAACTGAGAGTCATGACTTCTAGTCCTACCTTTCTTTCATCCTCATTTGATGATGTCTGAGCTTGAAGAGCCAGGACAATGTTCAGGCTCTCCATGGTGTCACAAGACCTGTGTGTGAACATCTCTCCCTTTTTACCTTGACATCTATGGAAACCCACAGCTGAAAAAGGGTTTCAGGCTAATCCAGCTAAATCAACCAGGTGTCTTGTCTGAGTGGTCTGACTGTCAGGACCCTCCTGCTCTACAGAGTGCAGATGCAGCTTGCAAAAAGCTTTGGTAAGGTGCTTATTCCTCCTGCTTCAGTTTACTGTGCTGTGCCGGTAGTCGTAACCCTCACTGACTGATACCAGGATTAATTCCTTAATGTCTGGAAAGAGATTGGAAAACCTAAAGCAATAATTTTACGATTATGCTTAATCAGCACTGTGCATTTAATGCTTATGTTATTATATGAATGTTCATTGACAAATTAAGGACACATTTTGAAACTCCATTAGAAAAGCCAGTAAATATAAAGTCTTTGTTCATCAGTATGTGGTTTATGACCCTGTACCAGCAATGTTCTACCTTGTCTTTTATGGTTGTGGACTGGAGGGACACAATGCTTTAGTGACTTCTCAAGCTGCAAAGCTCACAGCCCAGTTCCTTCTCAACTTTAGAGGTTTGATTTGATTGTGGTGGGTTTACTTCTGCTGAAAGCACAATCAATACCTCGTATTTTCAATACCATGAAGATAAAGAAACGCATTACATTTTTCAGCAGTAGTATCACTTCCAGCAGGTATAGAACAAACAAACCTTTCTAGCTGTTTACATGAATAGACTTTCAAGTGTATCCTCTAGTTCCCCTGGGAGGTTAATTTTTAAAACTTACATCATTGGAAGACAAAACTGAGTTAGTGAAGTGCCTTTTAAAAGTGTTCAGTGAAATACAGGTTCCCGTGCTGCCCAGGTCAGCTGCTGCACATGAACTTTGTGTGACCAGCACTGGACTGGTGACCAGTCCTGTTAGAAAACTGGGCTGCACTGCCTGACATTGCCCGTGGCCTGCTTGTACTGCCACACCTTGGCTTTTGTCTCAAGCAATGGGTATCTGTTCAGAAGGGCCTTCCCTTCTGCTCAGAGCTCAGCACCACAAGGGTCCACCATGGAGGTCTGGTTTGGGGGTGCTGCACACGAGCTGTCCTGTGCTGCCCCTCTGCTGTGCTGAAGTTCTCCTGGGTGCTATGAAAGCTGGGGCCGACTGTGCAGGCACAACTAAAACCGTACCTGGAACGTGTGTGCTGCACCGAAAGTCTCTAATTCCTTTAGTCACTCCAGTAAATCTCTTCCTGCAACAAGCATCCACTGGGAGTTGCTCCTGCCCAAAAGAGACCTGTGGGAGGACATCAGTGTCAGAAAGGTTAAGTAACTCAGTCCATAATTGCAGGGACATGTCTATAATTTCAAATTCTCTGTGCAGAAAAGGAAGGCTTTTCTTTCCATCAGACCATGTGGCAATAGAATCTGGCCATCCTGTGCAGATCTTGTAGGTGTAAGAGTTTCCTCATTTCACACAGATTTTCGAGCCAAGGTGATTAGTAAGTCATAAATACAATGCAAAAGTGATCCTTAAAATAAACAACATTCCTTGATTTTAAAATCCCAAAAGATGAGATTTAATTTCTCTAACCAATCTGGGAATGTAAAAGATTTTTTGGCAGTGCCTTATTGATATAATTTGACCTTGCTCAGCATTGGAGCTCCCTGAAGGAGGTGTGGGGGGAGGAGGGATGTGTGGGTACACAGGCGAAGTGCTTTTACTATGCCTGTATTCAAATTCTAATTCCATATCCTTGTAAGAACGATCTCACAGGGAACCAAAAATAGCACAGACAGAAAATATTCTCACAAGATGATTGTCACACAAATAAGAGGAATTTCTCTTTAACCCATTCTCTTATCAGCTGAGCTCTCTGTGGGCTCCTCATCTTCTGCCGGTGCTTTGCTTTAGCCATTGGCCAAGAATCTATTCATGAAAAGCAGCAATTTAACGGTAATAAATATCTCTATGGTTGACAGCATGCCACTAAGCTGGATTTAATGAAGTGTGCTTACCTTGTTTTAACAATATAAAAGTGTTGCTTCAGCAATGGTAATGCGCTGTCTTTGTAACAGGGTGTGTTTGGAGTTTTGGTGAGACTGTTTCTCTGGGTCTTTTCTAGCTTTAAACATGACCAGTTACATCTGCTTTTGCTCCGTTCCTTTCAATGAGATAGCACAAAATGCACGTCTAACCCAGGTTCTTCCTGCCAGTCACAATTTCCTGTATAGAAAGAGAAGGTGAATTAATGGTGATGCCTTTATTTATTTTTATTACTGCCAGACCCACAAACCTTGGTTTTGAAAGAGACTGGGCTGTGTTAGGCATTATAAATACACAGAATAAAAAGGTTGTCCTTTCAGAAAGCCTGTCCTCTATGTACTGGACGGGGATGACAGAGGATGCTGGTGGAGGGGGATGACAGAGGATGCTGGTGGAGGGTGCAAGGAAACCACGAAACAATTTTGTTCAACACACAAAGCAACCGAGCAGTTGTCTTTACATAGGCACTGGCCAAAGTAGAGGCATGAGGAAGAGAAAACCTGAATTGGCTTGTTCAAAGCTCCAGTGAGTGGTGTGACCTGGCAACACCTGCACACCCAAGGTGGAATCTGATCAGTGCAGGAAACAGATCCACCAGAGAAGGAGCCCAAAGGGTGGAGAAGTGGTGTGTTAGAGAAGGGGGAGGTGACAAAGGGAAAGAGGAGAGCTGATCCCATGAGTCCCATTTTATCCAGGTTGTTTTGGGGGAAATGCACTCTACAGAGTGTTAACAGTGATCTTCGAATGAGCTGATCTGTCAAGATGGCATTTTACACTGGTGTGTTAATTCCTGGACTTCTACGATAGACGTTTTCATACAAATAAAAGCTAGCACCCTGTTCTTTTATTTGAATTAGTTTATAGATTATGAAGAGGAGCTGATGGTTGCATATTTACCACACAGCAGATGTTCAAAGTTCTCAGGCACGTCATCTGCCCAATTGCCCACAGCTTTGTCTATTCCAATTATTTTTTCCCATATGTACACATTGGGTCACATTCCAGCTCTGAGACGAAGAGGGGTTTATTTTTTTTATTCCTCTCCAGAACTACTGAGGTCCTTTGGGCTTCCCGCAAGGCCTCTCACATCCCAAAGAAACCTGAAATCTTGCCCATGGCAGTAACCTGTAAGGGAATGACTGACAGGCCCCCAGTCAGATTGTCTGGTGATACCTCTGCTATGAAGCTTTTCATTTTGGGTGTGATCCTCAGCTTGCTCATGTTGCTTTATTCCAAAAAGGATGCTATACCTTGGATATTCCACCAAGGCTCTCTCGTGCTGGCTGTAGGAGAACTTGATAAAAATAGACCCAGGAGATTGCTGGACCATCTAAAGTGGGTGGAGTATATGGGCAGAGCCTGAGTGCAGGAACAGAGAGGGGATGAATGCTGCCCTCAGACAAGGAAAAAAATTTTTACTGTCATAAGCAGCTGAAGAATTGCTGTCATCCCTTCTTTTTGGTAATGATAACCTTGGATGTCTCTGTGAGGCAAGGGCTGCCAGTGAGCCTCATCGCTGAGAGGGATTTGGGAGATAAGCTTCCCTGAGAAGAGAAGATGCTCCTGGGGACCTGCCTGGTGGTACCTTGGCTCTTCCTGAAGCAGGGTGAGCTGCCTTCCTGGGATTTGGAAGCAGGCCCCACACGTTTTCCTTGCAGGCTGAGCTAATGTGCTGCTCAGCTCCCCTTTGTGTTTTTGTGTCCTTGGCAGGAGCCTGTGCTGAGCAGCGCTGGCTGCGGCCGTTCCGGCACGAGCAGGTGAGGCAGGAAACCTCGGAGCAGCCACGCTGGTTGTAGTGGAGCCCTGACTCAGAGCAGTGCAGTCCTGCAGGGAGCTCGATGCCATCAGAATGCAGAGTAGGCTGCAAAAACATTGCACGGAGCAGAGAGAACACAACGAGCTCAGAGCAGCCGGGTTTGACATTGGACAATCAGCCAGGCACAGTGCAGCCAGCCTGGGATCATCAGCCATGCTGAGAGGCAGGGATAATTAGGCAGACACAGAGATACCCTGCAGATATCCTTCTGCAGCTCTTAACTATTCTTAGAAAAGTTTTCCTAATATATAGCTTACATATTGCTCCCTCTGAATTAAATGAATTCCTATGTTATCAGTCTCATATTCTTGTTTACCATGTTGGAAGATCCTATCATACTCTCCTGAGTCTCCTCTTTTCCAGACTGAGCAAACAGTGAAGAATCCAGACTTGCCCTATAGGAGAATATTTTCCTTTAAAATTTGTCTGCATTTTTGGTAAAATATGATGTTCCAAATGTTACCCTAAGAGAAGTTTCACTAATGTTTAACGAAAGGGAATAGTTGCTTCCGACGTCTGACACAGATTGGTCGTATTAATACATCATTGAATGAGCTTTGCTTTCTTTGTTGCAGTGTGTCAGTGTTAAGCCATATTCCACCTGGGGTCCTCCATAACTCTCAGCACTCATTTTGCAGTACTCTTCTTTAACCAGTTATTATTTTGCATTTGTTCATTTGACTTCTCCGTCTTTTCCTGCTACTTCATACTTGCTTTTGTTGAGTGTCTTGACTTGATCTAAGGGTCTTTATTCAATTCATCAAGACTGTTCTGAATTCTAGGAGAGCCTTTCAAAACAGTCACAACCTTCCCCAGCATCGGCACCTTCTGCGCTGTCCTTTCTATGAGCTGAGTCATTTGTGAGAACACTGAATCGACCTGGATTCAGGACAGATCCTTAGGGGACCTTGCTTGATACATCCCACTACTGTCGATACCTGTGGGAGGAAAAACTGGTGTTTGAGCATAAGCTTTGGCCTTAATTTGGGCATTAGGGCAGCTCACGTCGCCATGTGAAGTGAAGCCTCTGCTCCATAAAACGGGCTGAACAGGAAAATACACATGAGCATCATCTGTACAAACTGTCCCAGTGCCTTTGCCCTGCCCAGCACACAGCACCAGGCACCGCCTTTGCCCCCTGAATCCACACACTGTCTCGAAGGGGGTTATAAATATACATCCTCCTTCAGTTGGAGAAGGAAGAAGAGGATGCAGATGGGTGAGAACTGTTCCAGTGAAGCTCGCGCTCTCGCCCGGTGCATAATGAGATCAGAATGCAGGCAGGAATGTGTGGAGGAGTGGAGCTGGCAAGGATTCACCAGCCTGAATTATTCTAAGCCTATTCCATCCCTAATCAAACCATTTTGCTTCTTTATTTTATATTTTTTTTGGTGTGCAAAGGTGCTTTATGGAGCTGTTTCTGTTGGAACATAAAATTCAAGCTGTTTTTACTACAGGAGAAAATTCTAGTTGACAGGATATTTCTCTTTGGGTGAGTTTTTGGTGTGCTGGGCTTCTTATAGTATCCTTTGCTCTGGCTATTTCAGAGCACTTGGCATTTCCCTGCTATGTAGCCAATTTACTGGATGCTGGAAAGTATGAAATTGGATCTTTAAAAGGATCCTGGATCATTTCTGATGCTAATATAAATCTAAAAAAAAAAAAAATCACAAACAGAAAAGGGGTGGGCAGAGCCATATCACATGAGTTATCCAGACTTGTTTACATCCTGATTTGCAAAAGATACAGCTTGACCCCAGTGTAACCTTGAAGTCTACACAGGGGGAGGAAGTACTATGTAAATTAGAGCAGCCAAAACAAAACAGGCAGACAGAAGCTGAGTGTACAGAACAAGCTGGGGAGGCACTCTGCAAACACTTTGCTAGGGAGAAGAAATGTGCACGATTTTTTTTTTTTTTAAAATTTCTGGGATATAAATGGCTGTGAAAAAAACCCTTTGCTAAGAAAAAATGGCCACACCCATTTTCCATAGTATAGGAACAGTGTGTTTTCCTGCACCAACCATGGCCTCCCAGTGAAGTCCTGCCTTACAGAGGACCAGTTCAGAGTGCCCAGGGAAACATTGGGCCCAAGCTTCTTAGCTATAATCTAAATGGGTTTTAGAGATGGCAGTGATGTCCTGAGGGCCCTGCCAGGAGACCAAAGCAGTGCATACTGCCTAAGAAATGGTTAACAGCAGTGAATGTCTGCTGGTGGTGAGCAAGCCCCGTGTTGGTCTCCCATGGTGGATAAAGAAGGGGGAGAGCAGACCAAAGGCTGTGCATCAAAGGAGTTCTTCAGCACCGCTGGGGCCATGCAGTTCACTCTCCAGTTCTGCACCAGGACAGATGTTTGTGTGGCCGACTCATGAAGAGACTGAGAAACAGCTCTAGAGGGAAAATAATGTCATTTTTGCAGTGAGTTAAAGGATTTCCACCCCACTTAAGTTTTAGCTGTCCCTAACTCTGTACTTCCACTCTTGAGGCTGAGCCTCTCCACACTTTCGACCCTGTCTGGTATCTTCCTCTCGTGCCTCGGTGGCACTGTGGTTTAGAGAGTGGAGTCACCTGAGGACTTCTGCTGTGAAGTGATGCATCAGCACTTTCAGCTCCCTCGCAGGATCTGGTGACCTCAGAAGCAGCACAAAGGAGGTCAGAGCGTGGCACCTGGCACAGCACCAGCTGCAGGTTGGCACGGCAGCACCTGAGCGTGTCTTGTGTCTAACCACAACCCTACTGAGCTGCTCGGTGTCTGTGGGTGCAGCTCTCTCGCGCACTCCACCATGTTAGGAGAGTGTTATTCCCTGTCTTGTTATTTGGAATCGATTTTAGGAGAGGGGAAGTGATTCCCATGCAGACCCCTCTTGACTCTTGAACCTACAGAACTGTTAATCTCTGAATTTTAATCTCTGGATGGAGGATGGAGCGCAGCAGTTGTGAGCAGTGTTTTAAGCCTGGTGGAGCACAGTTGTTTAGTCTGCTGCTTGCAGAAGCAGAGCCCAGAAGTATGGCTTGTGGCCAGCAGCGTGTTCACAACCAGCAAAGTTTAGGAGGCAGCAATGAGGTAAAATGGGCTCGAAAAAGGGGATAACTCCACGTCCCTGAAATGCCAATATCTTTCCCAAAATCTCCATTAAACAAATTCTGAGCCACATTACTTTACTGAAGTGACTGGGGAGATTTCTTACCCAGATGAGCATTGTCTGCTTCCAGGAACAGCAGGTTTTCTTTCACCTAATACCAAATTTATTGCTCCTGAAGAAACCAGAGTTGTTCATGGAGCAGTATTGACCTGAGTTGTGCGCAACTGTTTCATTCCTTGGCTCATCCTGGGCTCACCAGGGGTCACACTCCTCAAGCCTTTCTCAAGATGTTGTGAAGGTCCACTTGGGGGTCAAGTGCTATTCATGAAGAACCCCAGTGCCAGAATTTGTTGGTGTTGTTGAGAAATAAGAAGTATATTGTGCGTAATGATGTCTGTGAACTTTTCATGGCCCTTGCTTGCCTGCTGTCTCCTACCAGCTACACACACACACGATGTACACTGGTTCTTTTCTTTGTCAGAAAACCATCACTGTTTAAAGGTAAAATGACATTTTGGTATGCATATATATATATTGAATCAAAATATGTTTCCTATGAACACTAATTGACATAAGAGTCTTGCTTTAAATGCAGAGATTTTAGTCATAGAAAGCTTCTGCAGCCACTGAACTGTGTTTGTACAGGAGAAATATGAACGAAAAAGTAATTGTGAAAGGAGAAATGAATCTTTTAAGGCAAAGGCAGGAAGGGAAGTTTAGGAAATATTAAGGCAATCAGGGTTTCCCTTTATTCCTTGCACTGCAGGTCTGTCAGTTTTCAGGGGTTTGAGTACAGGAAAAATAATGGAATCAGAGAATGGTTTGGGTTTCGAAGAGAGATTAAGGGTCATCTGGTTATACCCCACTGCCGTGGGCAGAGACACCTCCCACTACACCACTGGTTGCTCCAAGCCCTGTCCAACCTGGCCTTGGACACTTCCAGGGATGGGGCAGCCGCAGCTTCTCTGGGCAACCTGTGCCAGGGCCTCACCAACCTCTCAGGGAAGAATTTCTTCCTAATATCTGATCCAAACCTGCCGTTTTTCAGTTTGAAGCCATTCCTCCTTGTTCTGTCACACCTACCCTTCCCAAAAGTCCTTCTCCAGCTCTTTTGGAACCTCTTTAGGCACTGGAAGGGTCTCAAAGGTCTATCCAGAACCTTCTCTTCTCCAGGCTGAAGAGTCCCAACGCTCAGTGTTTCTTCACAGGAGAAATGGTCCAACCCTCTATCCACCTTCACTGCTTTCTCTGGACTCACTCCAACAGGTCCATGTCCTTTGTTTATTGGCTGCCCCAGAGCTGGGCTCATCACTGCAGGTGGATCTCACCAGAGCAGAGCAGAGGGGCAGAACCCCCTCCCTCCACTGCTGCCCACATGGTTTCGGAAGGAGCTCAGGACATAGTTGGAGTTCTGGGCTGCTGGTGCACGGTGTTGGGTCACGTTGAGCTTCTCATCAACCAACACCCCCAAATCCTTCTTCTCCAGGGTGCTGTGAATCCGTTCTCCACCCAGGCTGTTCTATTGCAGGGTGTGCTTGTGGCCAAGCCCTGCTCCAGCTCTCACCTCCAGCTCTGCTCTGCAGCAGCAGGAAATGTGAAAGGAAGCCGGCTGGAAGGCAAACGTGTGCCGGTTTGGCACAAAATGTCTCTCTCCAGTGGAGACCACAAGGTTCAGTCAAGTCTGAAAATCTGGCTTTCAGTTCATTCTCTCTTCAGATTTTGACCATGTGGGAAATATTTATTCCTGCTTGCACAGAAATTTATGAAATAAATGGGAAATGTAGCTTCTTAATATTTAATTTGCTTGGTGATTAAATGAAATTAGTTTCAACCATTGAGCAGTTTAGCAAACCTCTATTAATTTTTATAAAGAAATACTTGCCTGAATTCTTTCTGTCAATTTATATGAAAAGAATAGTTACGAAATCTCCCATCTGTGTGTTTTTGATAAGGATATTGCTAATATGAATAATCAGAAACTGAATCCTAATTGAATGCTAATGTGTTAAGTGTAATGTAGCCTATACTTCAAAAATAACAGCTGGGTTGTGGAGTTAATATAGTGCAGTGACAGTGCCCAGAAGTATTTTGGATAGTAAACTTATTTTCAGATTTTTGAAGCAACCAGGCAGAATCAGGAACATAATTCAGAATTTACTCAAGCATTTGGGTGTTTAAGCCATGTTGACCTACAGTGCCTTTGGAAATCTGTTCCTTTCCTTTTCAAAGCATCAGTGAAGAATGGAACTTGTTGCATTCTCTTGGTTTTCAGACTGTGCTGAGGTAATTTACAGTGATAACACTGTCACTGCTGAGCTAAAACCAAAAGACCTTTCTTTGAGTATGTGTGTAATGAAAAGTGTGATGTTTTCAAATACTGAATGAGTCAATATTTCCTCAATGTTTTTCAGACACAGTATGATAAAGTAGTCTTTCAGATTACTGATTTCAGGTTTGAATTAATCTTTTTCATCACACTTTTATAAGTAAGGCTTTTGTTATTGCTTTCTTTTACTACACTGGAGCAGTAATCTGATCTCACTTTTTGAGACTTAAGCATTGTTCTATAAACACGGCTTTGGGCTAGAAATTATTTTAATTTTTGACAGTTTCCATATGATTTTCATTGTTTGTGCCCACCACTAAATTATCTCAAAACATTGTACCATGGCTAACGGCTAAATTGGGTCTCTCAGAGAACTGTTTAATTCTTAGGCAACATTTATTCATATATAATTTAATAAGACAGCACAAGGACTAGATGAATGTAATTTGAAAAATGAAAGTAGAAGTAGAAAATTATTTGCTTTCCAGCCAAAACGGAAAGGAGCATTTTTTTGACTGCCACCTTCTTTGCCTTCTCTGTGGCTCTTGTGGTACCCCGGTAAAGACTTAATGGTGGTGACTCAGCCGTGGGCAGTGTTCAGAACAACCCCACCAGACGAGCACTGCCCAAGCTCATTGCTCAGGAGTGCTGTTTATTGCACATCATCCGTGGGGCTGTGCTGGGAGGGGATCGTGTTGGAAATCAGGGATTTCTGTGGTGCTGCCTGATCAACCCCACACTGAGGAGTAATGGGTGGCCCAAGTGCTGACAGGAATGATAGGGTACCTTTGATGTGGCCTGACCTTTTTACTGGATGGGGGAATACAGAACATTCTTAAAACAGTCAGAAATGAGGAATTCTAATTTGCAAGCTATTGCTGCAACACTCTTTTCCCACTAATAAATCAGTTAACTAAGAGGGATGTGAGTTTTGTCTCAGTTTTGATGGGACTATGCCAATACTGCCACCCTGACAGGTCCCCCAGAGCCGAGCTGTTGTTGATCCAGGTGGTTCAGGGTCTGCCCGGGCTGGAGCTGGAGTAGGAAGGGTCTCAGTGTGGGCTGCAGAACCTCTCTGAGATGCTGGGTAAGGGCTGTGCTAACATCCCCGCATCCTACAGTGTAGCACTTCTTGCTGGTGAGACCTAATTAATGGAAAGAAACCTGGAAAAACCTTAAAAAAACTGCTCAAGGGGTGCAGCACAGGGCAGGCCTGTGCTGTGCTGGGTTTGCTTCGCACAGGTATCCCTCCCTGCCACTGTTATTATTGATGCTTTATATAAGATCATATATCCTATATTTTTATGATTCCCCTGTTGAAAAGACTTTTAATATTCCTTCACGTGTCTTGGTTTATTCTGTAGTTGCCCCTACACTTCTGCCCCATGACTGTGTGCCTGGGAGGCTGGGGCAGGTCTGCTGTCCCCCTTCCAGAAGAATCTCTGTGTCTGCCTCTGTGTAGGGGCAGCATGAGCAGGCAAACCCATAAAGAATTTAATTAGGTTTAGGATAAGTTTCAAAGCAGATATAAGCCTCTAAAATGTAGACATAAACAGAGCTTGCCATGGGGCATGTGTGTCCTTATGCTGCTGCTGAGGACACTGCAGAGGCAGCCACTGGCTTCTGTCTGTAATTCCAAGCTGTGGGCTTGGATCATAGCTTTGTGACAAGCTCTAAACTCTCCTCTGCTCTGGATAATTTACAGATACTTTTTTTTTCCTGCCACAAAACAATAAGGTTTCACTTTTACTTTGGATTTCATCTCAAATTTATGCTGACCATTCGTCATACCCTTTAAATGAATCTATAAATACAATCCAGACTGGAACTCTGCCCCCTCCCGCCTGCCAGTTTACAACATGCTACAGAAAAAATGCTTCTCCAGCAAACTCTTGCTTCTTGCTAAATAGTCTGACTCATGTTTTCTGGTTGGGGAAAAGGGAGTGGCATCCTGCAAGGCTGCAAACCCTGTGCAGCTCCGTGTGATGCAGTGAGTGTGCAGTATGGAAAGGAAAATACAGGCTTTGTTTGCTTAGCTTTATGGCTGAAATGCAATTAATGGCAAATGGGTTCAAAATATGGATTATAAAGTTATGGTGTAACTGAATTTCATGTGTTTATAAAAAGACCAAAAAAGCATTTTTAAAATAAATTCAGTGTAGGGCTATTTAAAAAAAACCACTTAAGTCTGATGACTGAAAAAGTGCAGACACATGGAAATATTCTTATAGTTTCCAGATTATTTTCATTCCAAGGTGTTTGGAATAGCTCCATTTTTTAGTTTAAATTTTTTGTTTTGGTTTTGGAGTTATTCCTGCTTAGTAATAATTTCCAAACTTTCTCATAAGCATGATCAAAATTTTAATATACTTAAATTTAATTAAATATTTAACCATCTCAGCAAAAAAAAGTGTAAATTCTGTTAATACATTTTAATAGAAACAAAGTAACATTTGTGAAAATCCTCCCCTTGGATTACAGTAATAGCAACATTTTTTTCCTTTTTAGATGTTGTTTCTTTCCTTTGATAGAATTTTTATCAAGTTTCTTGCTGCAAGATAAAGATCCCAGAAATATGCAGGTCTTACTTTGTGTATCAATATTAAACCATCTGTAATTTCAAAGAAGTGAAACCAAGCTCTTACACTCAGGTTGCCAGATATTATCCAGTATAAAAAGCCAGATTGTTTCTTTGGGAAGCATTATCATCCCCACAGATTACAGCAATCTTTATACACTTAGCAAGGAAAACCAAGCCAAGAACAAAACAAAACCGAGGCTCCAAGGGTACAAACTGGCCATTACTGGTCCAGGGCCGTTCCTTTCAAGCTTAACCAAGCTGTGAGGTGTTAAAAATCACCATTTCCCTGCCCTCACAGGAGATCCTCGGGGAAATCCAGTCTGCTACAGTCACTGAACTCTGCAGATCCCAGCAGATGCTGCCAGTAGAGCAGGAGCAGGCACAGAGCAGTGTCCTGAGGATGCCTGGAGGGTCTGGGGACATCCAGGTGGCACCATCTCCCCACCTTGCATCCCACCTTCCTCTTAGATCTGGTCTTGTTGCTTTGTAACCCCACTTCTGGAGCACTGTATGAACCTAGCACATGGTGCTAAAACTGCAGTGCAGTCCTTTGAAGGTAATAGGCTTCTCCTCTTGAGAGATGCTGCCTATTTTGCCCTGTTCCCCAGTGATGGGAACCTGTTTTAAGTAGCAAGGGATCAATTCTCCTCCTGGTATTAAGTCACAATGGAGAGAGCATGGTAGAAGTTGTTATGCATCACAAATTTTTTCTTTAGCCTGAGTGTTTAAAAATTCAATATAATAATTAAGACATGTGAGATGGTAAAGAATCCACACGGAAGTCAGGAGAATTTCAGAATTGTGGTGATTATGCATTTCCATGCTTGTAGGTACTGCGATCTTGGACTACACGGTCGCATTTTTTCCCTGACAGTCTGCCTGCCACAATACACAGGCTGGATGCACAAGGGAGACAAATTAAGATTGCATGTGCAGCTGTAAATGTGACATTTGGAAAGTCTGAAATAGAACAGAACTAGCATTATTTTAATGTAGCTTTTTGTATGCATGCAAATAAGCTTGTGGCTTATGTTCACCTCCCAGGTGTTGAAGACTTTGATATTTGTTGTCTTTGGTGGCTCTGTACTTGTCAGTTCTAGAAATGGGGATGTGAAACACAGTGGTGGAATGAAGATTGCACTGAGGTAAGGTGTGTTTCACTGCACCTTGCATCAAATTATTGTTGATGTTTAAGACACATTAATTCATTACAAGGTTGGAAAGACATGCTATTGATTGTGTTCTGCCTGAGTAAGAATTTTCCCAGTTTTCTCTCTCCTGTCCTCATCTATAATGGCCTGTCTGCTGATGATCACTTTTAGGCAGCATTGCTGTGCGTCCAGCTGTGTGTAAAATTTGGTTAGTAATTCAAAGAATACCAGATTTTCTTATCTTAGCGAAAGAACTAGTTTTTATCGACCTTTTTGTCAAATGGCAAAAATAGAGTTTGTAACCCTCATTCTGTTTGAGCTCACATTGTATGATCATCTTGAAAGGTGACCAGAACCATTTAGACCTGGTGGCATCCAGCTCCTCTATTTGTCTGTCAGTGTCTGGGTTACTGAACACCCCAAACTTGTATGCACAAACCATACTTGTGCTGAGGGGGTACACACAGATCCCTCATTCTGAATTCTGGGCTTTGAATGATAAAATAATAAACAAATATTACCCTGTTTTTTGATAGTAGAATGAAAATTTGGATTAGATCATAATGTCTTTGAAGTAACTCAGTTTATAGTTATTTGTTAGAAATTTTTTTAAAGTCATTATGAAAAGTAAAGTCAAAGCCTTACTAAAAATCTGCTTAGATAACGAATATAGGAAAAGTGGGGTGGTGGGGTACTCATGCAAAGTGGTAGGCTTCTAGAAATGGACATTTTTTTGGCTCTGCTATTCTTAAATGAATGCCATTGACTTAATGGGAAGGAAAAGTGGTAAGGAATGTGGTGACTCCTGGGAAGGCTGAGCTATGATCTGCTTTACTCCAAGCCACCAGCCCTCAGGGCGGATTTGCAAAGTGTTAGATGAGCTTGGAAGACATCAGCCTGTCCTGGCATGGGGAAAGGAGAGATGGAGGACAAGCAGCAATGGTGTGTTTTACTGTGTGCTGGACCAGCCAGAGTCGGGTCTTACAGCTCTTCTTGCTCATTTTCACCTGCACTGCTAGCAAAGCTTTTGCACGTTCTGGAACAGCCATAAATCTGTGCACGACTTGATTCTGCTTCCTTCAGAACCTGATACTTCCCCTTTCATATCACTCAATGCAAGTTCAGTCAATATCCACCTTATTCTATGAAATGGGTTGCCAAGGTGTGCATCAAGGCAATTATTTTATTGGTTTCATTACATTAAAAAGCTGCACCTGGAATATCCAAAAAATACAGCAAATATTTTGCATCCGCTATTATCACAGCCGTTGCTTAATTCCTTAATGAAGATAAAAATGGCTTATTGCACTAAGGAAGGGGAAAAGAAAATTTTCTGACCATATGGTGTCATCTCCATACAGGAAGTTTAAAGTAGAGTGAAACTGTTTCTCATAGATATGACAAAAAGCAAAAGCATTTTACCACAAAGTGATGACTTTTTGGAAGAAGGTGCTCTTTATCCCAGAAACAACATAAGCATGACATGATGTGGCAGTTACCATGGCAACTAATTATTTTTTATTGAACAACAAGAATAAGCACAATAGCTTCACAAACCCAAGCATATCTTGGCAAGAAAGTTAAAATATCCTGGGGCATCATCAACATGTGCAGTTATCATTTCTCTTTTCTTTCTTTTTTTTTTTCTTTCAGAGTTTTTTTTCTTTTTTGAATAAAAACAAATATGTTTGATCATGAGTCAGAAAAGGGTTGTTAATTTTTCATCTGACCTCTTTCTTTACCAAAATCTCCTCTTGACATTGTTGTGCTACTGATACGTCGTGGCCATTTAAGTTACAATGGGCAACGTTGGCCTTGGTTTTTGCACTGGAATTGATGATCCCACGTTTTCAAAAGTTGCCCGAGTAAGGAGTGAAAGGTTGACAATTAAGCTGACAGGAGAACGTGACAAGGAAAACAGAACAGATGGGGCCCTTGAAAATACCATTCTTTAGAAGTATGTGGAATCAATTTAATCCACAATAACAGTACAATGAAGAATCTTATTCTGTAATTATGAGGCTGAAAGAGAGATGGTTTTGATCCAGATATTATTGATTTAGTTGACTGTGGGTAATAAAGTAATTCAGAAATTGTGGTGTCTGGTTCAGGCCTGGCTGAAGTCAACTGCACATTCTTTTATTTAGAGACCCTTTTAATAAATTGGAATGAACTTTAATGAACATCATACTCAATATGGGAGTCAAGGGTGATATATTGATGTTACCAAAGTTGATGGAACTTTTACTGTGTTTTCACAGTTTGTCCAGATAGAGAGGCAAGGAGAAAGCCCATGACACACTTCTTCGTTTAACATCCAGAAGTGTGTGGGTTTGGATAAATTACTTCAGAAATACCAGTGTTTGCAATAGCAAATACCAGTGAGTGGAGATTCCCATCCAACGGTAGTTTACATGTATGTAATTCAGTCTGTATAATTCTCTATGCTGGATTCATGCTCTCACTCATGTTATTGCAGACCATCTCGAAGGCAAGTATAATATTAGCCTCCCTGGCAGTATTGCTGCTCTAGTTTCAATTATGCATGCAGGCTCATCTGAGGACAGATTGAATGTACTGCCAAAGCCAAAACATTTCAGGAATTTTTCCATCTCCATTTGATAGATCACAATGAAATACGAAAATCTTCATCTCTGTTCTTCCATTCAGGGTGACCTTATAACTGAATATCTCTGGTTTAATTCTAGCCTCAGTTTAGGGGAAAAAAAATGGTCCTCCAACCACACGTTCAACCTCAAGTTCAATATTTTGGTTTGGTTCTGAGTCAGTTGTGTTAAACCAGTTAAGGTCAGATTTAGTCTGGAGAGGCTGCAAAATTACAGGATCAAATGACACGTGATGTCCCGTGGAACTGAATTGCATTAGAGGTTGCATAAACACTGTTAACATTGCTTAACATTGCTGCGGCATCTGAAGCAGTAAGAAATCAGAGTGAGTGTGATGGAGAGTCTTCATGTGTAGTAAAAGTACTTTTGTGTGATGGAGAATTGAACAAGACATGCCAGGAAGGCTCCTGTCTCACAGGGGGTGGTGCTCGTGTCCAGGGGGGTCTTGTTCAACAGCCCAGCCCGGATAAGGGGAAACGGCCCCTGAGAGGGACAGGACAAAATCTCCGTTGTCAGGCTGTCACTGTTGGCTGTCTTTTCGCTGAAATGCAAAAGGGAGAGTTTGTTGTTCACTGCTGTTGAAGATTTAGTGGTCCTGTTTGTAGAGTTGGAAGTAAGGATTTCAGTGCACTGCACCAATTCTGATGGAAATTAATTAATTCTGATGATCCAAAAATGTTCCTGAGAAGCTCTGTCCAGTTGTGTTAGCGAGAGTCCCTAAACCATAACTTATCTATTCTCACTTTGGTTATGACCAGTATAGCAAGATGCTAATTTTGGTGCTTAGTCCCTAGAAAGTAACTATTTGCTTCTGCTGATGTGAGTACAGCAGAGTAACCTCTGGGGAAGGGGAGAGGTGGGATAGTTTGTGAGGAGTTAGAAATTCTCATGTCCCTGTAGGATGAGTCACTGGAGCTCCCCTCCAGTTTTGTCAGGCGCCTGATTCTTCAGTTGGCGGGTGTGTGTAGGCAGCACTGGCGTTTCCTCTGCTGCTGCTGAAGAAACTCCTCACATCATCTCTGTGTATGAGGAGACTTGGCTGTGTGATCATCAGGGCAGAAGGTGAGACTAGGAAATAGTGCTAGCTCAAAAAATAAGATGTTGACACCCCCTCCCCAAAGTAATTTTAAAATTTATGTAAATACTGGAATTTCCATTCACAAATACTTGTATTTATGTATGGTATCTGGATGAAATACTGCTTATTAAAAAACAAAAGTATTTGGTCCTGTTAATCTGATTTACTGTAGAAAAGCCTGAAGTGTTAAAAACTGTTTTCAGAAAGATGTCTTGTTCCTTCTAAAAACCATCAGTGGGATGGTGGCCTGTGCAGAAATACGGGTTTCATTCATGAAATGTAGAGCATTTGGCAGACTGACACAGCAGCCAGGAGAAGTGTCATTCTGGGATGAAAGTCTGTAAAGATAAACAAGCCTTTGTGGAATTTGCAGTGAAAAGGGATCATTTATTAGAAGGATACGTGCTTTTCCAAGTTTTGCATTTTCTTTCTGGCACTCTGTGCAAGGTCCTCCAGATACCACGAACAGAGCAATGCCTGGAAGAGTCTTTGAGAGCTGAGACAGTGGGAGACTGGGCTGGGATGATCCCTGTCACTACACGGATACACACCAGCTGAGAATGTAATCCTAACTGTGGATTGAGTTGTTCATAGCTCAAAAAGAAATTTATTTTTATCATTGAAATAAACCCGTGCAAGCAGGAGATGCCGACGAGTTCACATTCCTCACCCAGCACCCATGAGGCTGATCCCTATTCATACATGAAGGCGAGAGAAGTCGACTCTCAAGCAAGTGCTTGTTGTGGGTCAGATTGTCATTGACTTCTCCACTTTCCTAACATGATTGTATTGTATCCAGGAGTGGGATGCTGACAGCGTTTTTTATTGTTGCTGTTGGAGGACAAGGACAATGGGCAGCAAATTAAAAGTTCAGGGCAAATCAGTTATGTTATGTTTAAACATAATTTTGAAATGAAATATAACATGACATAATGTTATAAGGAAACAGATTTGACTACCCAGGAACCTTTATACCAGTGCAGGCAGCGATGGGGCCTTGGAGGAATAGAATATTATATTATGTTTATGCCCTGCTCAATATTCTCTTACAGTATTGTAAGTTTAAAGGTGCTTTTGTTGTCAATGAGAATCACATCCTGAGAATTTTTTGTTGATGATTTTCTTCAGCATTTTCTCCTCTATTGAATTTCTGGGGATGCAGTATGCGGTGCTGTGCTGCATACAGCTGACTTTCTTACAGATCAGTACCTGGCTTTGTATTTACCAGAAGGAATACCTGGCTTTATCACTCGGGCTTTTGCTGAGAGATTTCATCCCGTAGCTAGGTGACATGAACTTCATATCACTTGCAATTAGCATAAGAAAACATTGAGGGGAAAATTGTGTCTGCCATTTCCTACAGGACCAACAATTATTAAGGCAGAGGTCTATGATACAGTTGGATTTGTCAGATGATAAATATCAAGGAATATAGAAAGAATTACGAAGCTGTGTTCCTAAAAATGTAAGTGGTATGTAGGGAATTACAGCTGGCAGGCTAAAAATGGCCTTTTTTCATCTTACTCTTTTAACCAGAAATACATCTGAGTGTATACAAAAGATGGAAACTCAATTGGAACCATATAAGTTGCAAGTAAAATAATAGTATAGTACTTCTCAGTGATACATATTCCCTTCCCCCTCCCCTCCCACGCTGGAAATCTTCCCTTACCACACATTTCTCTACCATTCGAAGGATTCTAGTCGGGAAGTAGCACTGAGGGCTGTAGCTGAAGCGTGGCAAAAGGCACAGGTGTCAGTTTTGGCAAGTAATGATTTACATCTAGTTGAAAATTCTGCTGAGTGTCATAGCTCAGACCTGCTCTGTTTAAATCACATTGTGGATGAGTCTATACCAGAGTGTAATGGAAAATACCCAAATTAATGCTAACTAGTTGCTCATATCCCAGTAGCACGCCAGGTATGGAGCCACTTTTCACCAAGTACCTAATTAGCTGGCACTGAGCTCCAAGCTGCTGCAGGCAGAGCACTGTGGAGGCATTACCCACATCACTGAATGTTGATTCAGAAAACGGAATCTTTGCAGGAGCAGTGGCAGTTGTAGGCTGTATCTTTTGACAGCCATGTATCTTCTGAAGCAAACCCCTCTCCTGAATAAGGATAGAGGAAACAGTTGATTATCTGTAGAAGAGGCATTTGCTGGCAGGGAAGGAGCTCTTCGTGCTCTCCGACTTAAAAGTATCTCCACCAAAGCCTTCAGTTTTCTTTAGATATCTATAAAGTGGCCCTTCTGGGCCCATATGTGATGTGAAACCATACTCCCAGTTGTTTCTGATAAAGGCATTGAGTGCCCTGCAGCAAAAGTTTGAACTGGCAGACAAATCTCATGTTGTTAGCACTTGCTTTAATTTTCAAGAACAATAATTAGGCACTCAGATACTGGGGCGATGACTATTCCAATCTGAATAAAGCAGCACAATGAACTGCCTCAGCAGCATGTTTTGGAGCAGTAGCTTTTCCTCCTACCCTTTGCCTCCTACTCTGAAGTTTGTAGGAGATCCCGTGCATATTACAGCAAAAGTGTGGTATGCACTGACTGCACTGAGGGAATTTTCTCACAAGCAGCCAAAGGGTTTTTATTTCCCAAGCACACTTCTGTGGCAGCACATGAGGACTACAGTGAAAGAAAATGTTTTGCCTTTTATCTGAACTTCAGCTGGAGTCAAAGCAGTGAAAGATGCTGAGCAGTCTCGTGTTAGCCTTGTGGAGCACTTGACCCTGTGCTTAGGAGGCAAATTTGTGTGCAGTCCCTTCGACAGGAGTGGCGCTTGCACATCCGCACATTGCAGCATCTTGGCCGGTGGTCTCCCACCAAACTGGATCAGGCCTTTGGCACATGCCTGCCTCTACTGTTGCAGAAATAGAGGCAGGAAAATCCAACACATCTGTCACTGAAGAGCCAGCTGAGCATGCAGGAATGAGCTGCTCTCCACGACAAGAACCTGTGACACTGAACAGTGTGAGTGGTGACATCAGCTCAAGGTCTCTTCAGAGGTGACTCACTGAGCCACTGTCACACTTTTAGTCTTTTTCTGCAGAGTCTTCCTGTGCTGGACATTATATGGGGTTATATTCACATGGAAAGTCATCCACTTTCCATAAGGCTCCTTAAGAACTAGCCTTAGCAGGCTACACCTGATTAATTTAAAAGGTGATTATCGTAATCTGTAATACTGCTCTTGGACTGCAGACATTGCAAGGACAAATGACAGCAGAATTTGACATGCAAACTGTAGTTTACAGGTGATACAGTATTAAATTGAAACGCCATTTATCAGAGAAGCCCTCAGAAAGAGCTTCTAAAATCACAATATTTGCAGGAGCAGCAGCCGTGTGCTGCAGTCTGTGTATGGAGGTGCAGGGCTCATGTGTTCATCACCCTTCTCATCTCCTCGTGCCGTACTGAGTAGTGCCCCATTGCAATAATCACATTAAAGTGCTGACACCCCCCTCTGGCCTTGTTCCCACACGGCAGTGTCGAATGTTGGAGAGGTTGCTCCTCCTGTCCTGTGCTCAGGACTGACTGGCCTGGTTGGTTAAGATGCACATTGCTCCTGTCAGGCACACTCTGGAACTGCCCTTTTCTCTGCAAAACACAGCAAGCGGCAGAGGGTCCATAAGGAATATTTGAGTCCTTTGCATCCTCTCAGTCTCCTCTGAGCTAAGCAAGAACACAGTGGGAGTTTATGGACTTGGCTGTGCAGAGCACAAGGTCACACACAGGGGTCGCTAATTTAATGTTCCTTTAGTGTTAATCCTGCAACGCATTAGAGAATACACAACAGTTGCACATTTTTCAAAGTCAGATATATTTACAAATGCACTGATATAAAAAATACATTATTGCATTCATTGTCATCTTAAAGTATTGAACATTTAGTGCAAAACACTAAAGGAGGATATGAAAGCAATCGTTAGTGTCCTTACTTGTGGTGCTGAAACATTTCTTAGCGTCTACTATTTTAAGCATTACAAAGGGTCAAGAGAAGAGCTCAGGATCAGCTGTATGCTTAGAATTTTTTTGGCAGGATGGAGATGACTGAACACTTTAGCTAAGAAAGGAAGATGGGAGGGTCAACATGAAAAATTGGAAATGACATATCTGGGCAGCCTTAATGAGACACATGCAGGCATGGGTCAATTCTCTTGATGACATCTCAAGCTCAGAATCACAAGAATCCAAACCCCAATGCATATTGGTTGTGAGTGTGGAGCTTTAGATGAAGTTTAATTGCAGTTCAGCAACTTTTGGAGCAATCAAGAATAAAGCAGCCATCCATGTTATTCTGTAAACCTGGAATGGACTAAATAAATGAGCAAGTACACCATGTTAGTGTTTGCTTGTAAGGTCTATATGAATGTGTATGTGAATGTGTGTTTTTATGTATACATGCACCTCTAGCCGTGGTTATGTAGTCATCTCTCTGCAGCATCTGCAAGAGTTATTCAATAACATCATTTCATTAGGTCAGCTCTGCCTTTCACTAACATGTTTGGGTTTTTTACGACATGGTAACAAAAATAACGTGTAGAAACAATCCGAGACCATAAAAATGCAAAGATCTGTATAAATTAACAGAAGAAGAAGAAGAAGACGTGCTTTGGTCAATTCACTTACACCTTTTTTCACACTTTGTAGTAAATAGGCAAAAGATAGTGAGAACAGAAATGTAAACTCTTGGGGGCTGCAAAAGTTAATACCCACGAAATCCTCCCATTTCAGTGCCTAGTAAGATGTTACAGGTTCCATGGTTTTTGTCATCAATGGGTTTTATAGACCCTCTTAATGCTGTGCAAACCTTTTACAATTAATAAGCGATTATCAGCCTGTTAAGGAAGTTGCACAACACTGCAGACTTTGACAGTTGACTCATTTTGTAGACAAATATGTTGTCAGCCATTAGGTGTTCTAGAGAGATTTCTTTGGAAATTACTACAAATCAGTACTCGGAACAGTGAAATTCACCCCATTATTGACTGAGATTAAAAACCAAACAAACTCTATCACTGATCAAAAGGTGCATCTGCTCTTTGAAAGGCAAAGTTTAGTGCTCCATAAATTCAAACAGCATCACTCATGTGACCTTTGGAATCAATATTACAATAAGCAGTTGTCAGTTCTGCCATTGCTGCATTGAGTAATTAAAAGTCATTAGTTTTAAGGGGTACCACTGGCAACACAGGGTCAATGTGCATTGATATGTTTTCTCTAATCAATGGTGTGGGCAATAGTCGATCTTGGCTGATAAGCACATCTGCAAGTTAAAATCGGATTATTTACTATTAGTTCTAATGTATACGATATCACCTTTTACAGAAAGTAGGTTCATACCTGAAGAAGGATAATGATAAAAGCATTAGAAAGAATGGCAGGTTCGCTTGACATAGTTGTTATTTCTTTTGCTAAGGATAAATTTGGCAAGGCAGTAGCAGATCTTCCCTTACAGACTCCAAGCAATAGAACAATTACTAGAAAGAGTGGCTCTTGTGTAATTCAGAAAGAAAATAACAGCACATCAAAAAAGCAGCAGGAAACTCCATGTGGGGAAAAATGCCTTGTATTGTTGATACAGTGAAGTGTTTCCTTCATGCTCTTATGGAGATATGTTTATTCTGGGAACAGTGTTCCCCCAAATGGCTAAAACCCCTATGCAGCCCGTCTGTGCAATCCCAGAGCAGCTCTGCCAGGGGCAGGAGAGCCAGGCTCTGCTGTGGGAATCAGCAGGGCTCCGGGGGCACAGAGCCCAGCCAGCCTGCCCAGCTGAGCAGCAGCTTGTGGGGTCCTTGGTGATTTCCCCCACCCCTCAGTCAGGTTGGAAATAACTCCAGTTGTTCTTGGCAGTTCAATGTGTCCCTTGGCTGCAGCTGTAAGTCTCTGTTTTGCTTCTGATTTCTCCTCTGACCAGTCTGCCTGGGCTTTGCTGCCTGTATTTGATCCCTCCTGCAAATCCTGCTTGTTGTACCTGCACCTGAACTTCCCGACCCTTCCCTTGGCTTCCCAGCATGCTTTCTACGTACCCTTTGGCTCCGTAGTTTTGGGTTTCTTGGCTCAAAATGTGAGCATTCCTGTTTAAAGCCTTGGCTGAGACCAATGCTTTTTCTTTGGTCTTCTCTGGGTTTGGGCAGAGATGGGTCTCCCTGTGTGTCTGCACTTGATCCCAAACCCAGCCCTAGCCTGGCTCTGACCTGCAGGCCCTGACTGCCACATGCTGCCTGTCAGTCCTACATATTCAGTAAGGTCAGTGGGTTTATGTGTGCGGACATAAAAAAAGGATGTGCCTGTCTGAAGGCTCATTCTGAGTTTGTTGTGAAAGCTTGGAACATAACGTGGTCCATCCATGGTTATGCCTATGCTGCTGTCTTGCATGGTCCTCCTGGGTAAAACACAGCTTATCTGTTCCTAACACTGCCAGTCCTGCTGCACTCACAAACACACATACCTCTTGTTGATAGGGATCAGATGTAGTTTAAAGGCAATTAGCAGCACTTTAGGGAAAATATTTCCATGTATCTTTTTAGATGAGAAATGATTTTTCATATTGATTTGTACTCTGAGACTTAATATAACATCCTGTAACAAAAAGATGTCTAGGATTCCTTCCCTGTTGCGCACATAGGCCCGTATTTTCAGTAGGAAATGAAGGTTGGACTTGATGCTCTTGGAGGTCTTTTCCAACCTTAATAATTCTACATGGTAACATGGACAAGGAAAGCATACAAAGAAGCAGGGAATGAGGTGGTCTCAAACAGCAACACCCCCACACCCTGCAGTGAGGAGGATTTATCACCCAGCAACGATAAAACTTGGTCACCATTTCAAGTGACATACAATTATTGTGTGGGCGTTGTGCTGATGTTGCCCACAGGTGGCTGTTTGTATCCATCTGCCTGGAAGAGCAGAAGGGGTTGGCTCTTGGGAAGGTCCTCTGGTCTGGTGGCAGAGCAGGTTGTCCTTGCCTGCCACCAGATGACAGAGACCTCTCAGGAGGGTGTTCTGGTCTCTACACACTATTAGGACAGAGTAGATTTGCTTAATGTGAATCCAGCTTGGCTGCATCCCTGCGGCAGCAAACTCTCCCACTGATTTTATGCTCCGAGGAGCTGCATTTCCTACAGACCTTAAGATGATGTTTATGGAAATGTGTGGTTTTGACGCTGAGGGTCTCAATCTTGATCCTTACGAGTCCCTTCCAATTTGAGATATTCCATGACTCCGTGATCTCTGTCACTGACCAGGATGGCAGCTGTAGCAGGGGACTGCAGCAGGGCTGTGTTCCATGCTCATGGAGCAGGAGGGCAGCAGCAGTTGGAAGAGGTGACCTGTCATGTGTGACACCAGATATATGAGAATAACCAATGACTGCATCTAAAATGAGTCATCCATAAGCTTGATGTGGTAAATTCTAAAGGTATAAGATAGAGGAAAAACATGTTCCCTGTAGACACGAATTAAGATATTTTACTCTGGCTCTGTGTCACTGTTGTTGTTTTTGTTTTTCACTCGAGCAAGAGACTGTTCTGACTCAGACTTTAATTTGCAAATGTGTTTCCAATTCCCCTGGTGAACGTAGCAGAGCGCGTATAAATAGATTCTTACTATGAAGCAGAATGCCAGCATGTAACCCAAATCCTTGCATTTAGGCTTTACATCTCATTTTTAGACGTTCATTTTCCCAAGATGTATTTTTTCTTAATGGAATAACTTCATAGTCCTGCCCAATAATTCTGAGTTTAAATAAATCTAAAGATCTTCTCCTGTATGCTGACTACCGTGGTTCTAGGGAATGACATATGGATTTGGTTGAGGTTTAATAATACAAAACAATAACTCAGACCTAAAAAATCCTGGAAGTAAAGAAAAATGTAGTACTTTGAAATGTAATTAGATTATATACAAGTAAAATGCCAGTGCTATGTTACATTACCAAATTAAGTTTACTGGATTTACCAGCATGAACTGGAATTGCATGGCCAACTTCAGAGGCAGGTAGAGAAGCAGTTTAAAGCTCTGGTGGATTAAGTGCAGTGGTTTCAAAACCTGTCACTCCCGTTGTCCCACCCCCACCTCTCCAGGTATCCACGTGTCACCCGTGGTGGTTCAAGTGCCCCCCTGAGCAGTAAATTGTGCCAGCTCAAGCATAACTACATCCCATTAGGCTGACATTAACCTCTGGCAGAAAAAGAGGCAGAGACCTAGAAATACTGTTCTTTTAAACTGCCGTTCCTAAATCCACTAGAGCTTGACTCACAGAGATATTTTATCTTCCTGTGCCCTTAGGAAGGCATCTAAGCACATGTAGGATGATGACCTGAGCATATGGATGCTTAGGCCTGTGCAGGTCAGGCTCAGATCGAGCAGATATGATAAGATATGTCAAGAGACAGGTGTTTTGTGGATGAAATGTGCAGTAGTTTCCAGAATCCAATCATCCTGATGGACTCTTTTCAACAGATTGCAGTGTTTTTTAAATCTAATCTTGTGAATATGTTTTTTTATTCACTATAAAATGCTCCAGAAAGA
Source organism: Rhagologus leucostigma (assembly GCA_013397725.1). Taxonomy (NCBI): domain Eukaryota; kingdom Metazoa; phylum Chordata; class Aves; order Passeriformes; genus Rhagologus; species Rhagologus leucostigma. Next base: position 2,515,065 of record VZTD01003599.1, read on the forward strand.
AAATACAGAGTTTTGTGCAAAGCCACCTGCATATATTTGAAAGTGAGGGCATAATTACCTGCACTTATTCATACTGTAAGAAGTAGTTGGTGCTTCATCAAGGCAAATATTTGAGTTCATCAGTCTATGAAAATATTTTTTATCAGGATAAACTGGGTGCATAAATATCTTACTATGAAAAAAGAAAAATTCTTGCCAGAGACTGGTGAAACTATGAATTGTAAGTGTTCAGGGTAACACTTCTGTGAACTAACAGATAAGGAACCTTGAAAAACTCACAGTTAAGAATAAATAAATAAAATCGATGGTTTAATCTGAAAACCATTTTTGTGTGTTGTTAGAATTAGACTAGATTCTTCTGTCTTTAGCTTTACAGTACTACCAGCCTTCGCACTTTTATCATGAGTGATAAATATTTGTGGAAGCTCATCCTTTACTTAAAATCTTAGCTTTTATTTCAGAAAACAGATCTATAGCTGGATAAAGAAGCTTTTGAATATCACCAGTGTTTATACAGAAAACATGTAGAACCACATAATAAAACTAGACCAGCCATATCTTTTTGGTAATGCACTAATTCATACCGAAGACTTATTATTAAGTGAACAAGACCAAGATACCAACAATTATTCCCGAGGGTTATGTCCAGGTGCTGTAACCAAATCATGTTTAATATCTGGAGAAGCTGAGTGTGAGTTGGGAATCTAAATATAGCCTGTGATTTGTAGTCAAGGTGAAGGAGAGGAAAGTGGAGATGTTAAGGCACACAGCAACCCAACCAGGTGAGTGTGAGATCAAAGTCCACCTGAAGATGAGGAAATAGAAATTCCCGTGAGATACCCAACCAGTGCGAATGGCAAGAGCAGAGTGAGGGCAGAGCCAAAGAGAGACACGCACAACATTTCTGAGTTCATCTCACGGTTGATTCTGAGGGGTTTGGTTTGTGATTCTTTGTGTGTGATTTGTGTACATGGCAGTGCTGTACTTATGAGACAAGTTACATTGTCCTCCAAGTAAATATATGTGTAAATTTTCTTAGGGGATTACACTAAGCACTACACAATAGTTCATTTCAACAACAGCTAGAACAGCTCCCTGTACAGAAACTATTCTCTTAGAATAATGGCCCTTTATTGTATTTGCCTTAGACTGGTTTGGAAACAGCCAGAAATTTCTTGTGTCTAAATATTTTTGTCACTGCTTGTTTTCTGTGTGGTGTAACATGTCTAGAAGATTAATGTTTATCTTCAGAATGTCCATTATCAATTTTAAATCTGACTGGCATGTGCACAACAATTTGTCCCTGCCTATGGCAGCAGATTGTCAAGCAGGATTATAAAGCATTGCACTGTCTTCCATGGTAAAAGCTATTCTACTATTTAGGTGAAGTTATTTGATTAGTTCAGGAAACTAATAGTTCATAAATAATTGAAGTCTAAACTCAACCCTTCAGTTGGATAAGGTTCAACATCATGAGAGATTGTATATGCTTCAGTTTTGTTGCTGAGGGCTTGAAAATATACTGTGTAGATATCAAAGAGCTGTCAAGCAAGATTTCTAACAGGTTGAGTGCATTGAGGAAAGAGTTAGTTAAAGTCTAAGCATGAGTGATAGTGTTTGCATAGTAAAGCAGAGATTATGGCACTGCTGGACTGCGAGGAGATGACTGATGTTATACTGAGCTAATAATGCTTATGAAGCTCGAGAAAATGTACAACACAAATTATTTTTCTCTCCTGAAAATGACATTTGAAATCTACTCAGAGGAGCTGAATTTGTTCCCACATGAAGCCCTGCAGGGGAAAAACACATGCCAAAGGCAGACTGGAGGGAAGCATAGTCGTTTGCAAATACGTTACTGCTCCTCAGTTTGGCTTTCAGCACACACTGGAGCTGTGTGGATGGGAGGCTGCCCAGGGTCCTACTTGTTGGGTCTTCAGGGAATCCACTTGGTATTTCTGATCTGGACTGTGGGGAGAGGTTTCTTGTCACTCAAACACGGGTGTGCTTTGAAAGCCAATGCGCCTTGGTTAGAAAATTCTGGGTGATTAAGAGATAAACTCCTAATGAAGATAAGTGAAACTTGGGATTCTTATTTGCTTGGAGAGGTGAGAAGAATCATTCCCATGGACTTCCTGCATTAATATACTATCTGTAAGCTAGGGCATGGTCTGTGCAGCATTGGACTCATGGCTTCCTGAATAGCCTTGGCACAGATACCTGGCCCGGCAATGGGAAATTTTAGAGACTTCTTTGGGTCCGTTATTATCAAGATAGCCATTAGATAGTAATTTTCAGGTGAAAATTATGAGTTGAAGGTGCCTTCCCAGTGAGCCCTCTATCAAGGAAAGGACTTTTTCCTGTCTCTCTGTACTGTTTATAAATTGTGATTGCTATCCGTACTGAAAAATAAATTTCTTTTAAAGAATTGTAAGTCTTAAAATGATAATCTTGCTTCAAATCATGTTTCTGTTACTTGCCTCATCAACCAATTTGAGATCATCAGTGGAAAGATGAACTAAAAATACAAAAATAGAGGATCATTTATCGGCAGTCAACATCTCGGCATCCCCTCACATGCTGTACAGCTTTATAGGAAAGTAGTCAGTTGCTTTATATTTCTTTCTCTGCCTCTCCTGATTTTCAAGTGCTGTTTACGTAATTGAGGTAGATAGTGAGCACCTGCAATATAAACACTATTGGTATTGGGTAGGTATAGAGGAAGATGAATCCTTTATAAAACCGATATGCCGGAAAGGAGAAAGTAGGCAATAGTAAAGCTACACTGACAGAATGGAAGAAGACCTCTCAAGTGTAGCTAATTTAATATTGTTCCCCCAAAGGTAACAACAGGAGAACTGGTTGGGAGGCTGGTCTTGATCAGAATTCCTACTCCTTGAAGAGAGGTGATAAGAACACCAGCTGGAGAGGCTTCCCTCACCCCACACACCATGGGACCACACTTCAGAGAGCCAGGCAGGTCGCTGGTCACTGCTGGGGAGCAGCTCTGCCCAGGGGGCCCCTGTTGCTCCAAGAACTGGCTCGTGCCCCCTTGCAGCATGAGGTGAGTGAGGAAGCCCCAGCTTCTCACCTGAGACACCTGCAGCCTGTAAACAGATTTACCTGGGCATGGGGCAGGCTCTGCTGACTGGCAGGGTCAGGCTGTGAAGCCTCTCAAGAATTGTAAGCTTGGGAGGTCTGGGGTGTGTTGATGGTCAAAATAGATTTCCCTTGGAAGTTCAGGTTGTTTCACTACCTAGTTCAGCTTCCTTGTGGATTCTCTTCCTCTTGTGGTTTTATTTCTTTAATGACTGATGCAACTGCATTTTGGTAAGGCAGGTCTAGGCATAGTGTGTGAAAACTCTGAGACTATGGGGGGTAGACACAATGTAGTCTTACTGATTTCAGATCTATTTCTTTAATGTTTGAGTTGTAGCTGTAGCCTGGGATCTAATCAGGCAGAGGCTCCTGGTGCACTTTTCCTGAATGGCGTGCAAAACTATGAGATGGGATGTAGACTATGTCCCAAATATATTTATAATTGAGACACTGTTAGCAAGACTAGAGAAAATATTATACGCAAAGCATTTATATCACTGAATTGCCAATGATATGTGGGCTTCTGCAAAGAAACCACCCAGGCGGTGTCATTAGAGAAAAGTTTTGAAGTGCCTGGTTTACTAAGGCCCATCTGGTGTCCTCCGAAGTGCTGATTCCTTGACTTCAGATGTCCAGTGAGTAAGCCATGCCTTTGAACCTTATAGTCTGAAAAGACAGAAGAGAGAATTTTTGCCTCCTGAATTTTGGTTTTGAAAAGTGTATTTTAAGTCAAGAATGTTTCTTTGGGAGACCACAATATGTGAGAGTCATAATATCAGACAATTTGAGTTGGGTGTAGACGTTCCTGGCATGTTGCTAATCTCAGAGTCTTAGCTTTGTCATAGAGCTGGAGAGTCAGTGTAGGAACTTCCCAATAATCTGTATCAGAAAATTTATTTCAGATAGAGTTGTAAGTACTCAGTAGGGGTCCAGTTTTAGATAGCCTCAAAACCTGACCTTTAAAAGGTGCTATTCCTGACACCATCAGTAATTGTGCCTCTGGAAAATTTTATTCCTGCATCTGTACAGTTCTGCAGCTTGTGATCACCTAATTTATTCTGGTGGGATTTGAAGTCTACTACCATTGTTTGTGTGGCTTTCTGGTTGTCTGATTTCTGTGTTTTCCTGGTAAATCCTGCAATACTGAATTGCTCTTCCTTACTTCTGAGAGTTTTGCCATGTCCTCACCACCTGCCTTTGAGTAACAATTGCTCCATAACCATTCTGAAAACAAAGATGTTGTCCAGATACAAGAATTACTGAGGATTTATATGCTTTTTTCCCTTTGGCACTTGATTTATCTTTGTATTCTTCTTGGATAATTTGAAAAATCTCTTCGCAGTATATTTTAGGATTAATAATATTTTTTCTTACAATTTTTTCAATTCTTAATTAAAAATGCTAGATGTTGATAATAAATAACAAGGAAAATCAATATCAAGTTGAACTATTTTAAGCTCATTAATACTCATTAGGTGTTCTGTATTATGGGTAAAGAACAAAAATATTTATTCAGAGTAAAGACACTCCAGTGAAAGGAAGATTTAATTTTTAATATCACAAAATAAATATGCACCATTTCCACTTTTATTTCCATTATGCCAAATGTAGGTACTCCAGTCTCTTCTGGAGTTAGAGCAAGCCATTCCTACCGCCCCTTATTCACTCCCAGATAAAGCAGCAGACAGTCAAGTCTTTCCTCCAGAGCACATTTAGCGTGCCAAAAATATTGTCTACTTGCAAACACGAGTGTCTTCAGAAGGATTATTTCTGAAGGAAAAATGAAATACTGGTGCCTATTAAAACACATTAATGGAAACTGCAAGCGATGTTTTCAAGTTTTGGCCTGGAGCCTCTCTTCTATTATTTTTCTCCTGGATTGTATGTGTAGAAACAGGAATGCAGCAAGGATTTACCCCCAGCCTGAGCTTCGTCATCCTGTTTCAAATTTGAAGGTAAGACCATCATCACAATGCCAGAGCCTTTGTGTGGCGTGGGAAGGCCGAAGTAGGAGATAAAGGGTGTTAAAGATCCCATATCCTGTGCCTGGAGCACAGAGTGGGATTTGGGACATGGCTTTAAGGTCGTATTAGAGGAAGGGGAGCAGCTGCAGAGGCAAAGCTGGTGCCTGCAGCATGGCTGAGACCTCCTTTGGGAGGAGCCATCATCCTCTTACCTACAGCCTGCCCTTGCTGAGATCTCTTCCTCCACCTACCCTGGGAAAGAGAGAGAGCTATGGGGCACTCAAAGGGAATGGTGAAAACCAGCATGGCAAAAGTAAGACCTTTTTTTAACCCCAAAAGTTGTCATTGAAACCTTATTTAAGAAGACAAACTCTATCCTGAACCTGTATCAGAAAAAATGCAAGTTAGGTAATGCTTTGGAAGGTCTGTCAGGAATTCTGTTTTGGAGCTCTCTGTGAGTAACTCAGCGGGATCAGATGCTGTATCTCCGTGTGATAACATACTGCCAGTGTCCAGAGAGGTATTTTTGCTCAGAACTAAGCTGCCAGGAAGTCTGAAGGAGAATACCCTTCCAAATGGTGCAGGATTTTGTTATTAGTTCATACAGATCGGCAGAGAAAATGAGTGCTGAGTCCCTGTTCCGAGGGTCTGGACCAGGAATTTTTTACAAGAATCAACTACCTGATGCAAAAATAAAAAATACACAAATCTTCATTTGCAAAAGGTGTTGAACAAACTTAGTTTAAAATAAACAATTACTTTTTCAGAAACAATAGCAGCAAAAGGAATAATTGTTGCCCTCTCTGTGCACATCAATGTGAAATATTCTAAATACTGTAAGTAAGCAGGAGGCTCTATTCTGCTCAACAAATAGAGAATGGATACCTTGATATATAGAGGAATGGACAAGTATCTCAGAAGGTGGCTTCTGATCACCCATAAAAGCTTTATAACCTGCATAGTGCAAGGACTATCAGTACGGACCTTAATAGCTGCACTGGGAAGTGTGCGCACTCACTGCCAAACCCATCTGTGTGCTGCTCCCTGATAGGAAAGATGAATGTCAGTGATTTACCCTCTGCACAATCTGATCTGGGCAGGGCTTCAGCCGGCACCTGCCAGCCAAGAGCGAGCTGCTCACACCAGTCTGCAGCACTGGAGCCTTTTTTACCGTGCAAATAATTACTGTAAATTAATAGAACTATTACCATGTGAGAAATCACTTTGAACCCAAGCTATGGCATTTTACAAAGGCCAAATTTGAATAGCATGCATAATCAGTTCAGCTGATTAATTAGTTAATACTGATATAAAGGAAGAAAGTGAAGGACCTGCTTTCCATTGATACTAGGACTCTTATTTGGCAGGAAATTATTGCTCAAAGATGTTAGAAACCACTCTAAGCGTGTCTATGTGTTTTCATACAGCTGCCATTCTTCAGCATGTTAAGCAAATATTGTAAAAATATCTTCAAATACTGATTCAGGTTCAGGTCCATGTTTTGTGTTGTCTTCCATGAGTACGATTGAAATGTAAAATCAAGATGCCCATGGAAAGCTCTTGCATGCCCAAGTGCTTGTGGAGATGGGGTTGTAATTTTGCACAAATACTGATGGGGAAAGAATTGTACTTGTGTGCTTGAAGGTGTGCTAAGGTTCCTGTCTCCTTGCAAATTTGCCTAGGTGAATTTTAAAGGTAAGCTTTCAAAAACCGCATGAAAATTTTGTCTTTAAGTTTGCTTTCCGTGAATATAGTATTTGCATTTGGAAACAGACTCTAAAGCTGAGCTAAGTGTATTACAGAGCTCTCCCCAGCTGTGTGGTATAGTAACATCTTGGTTGTTGTAATGGTCAGATTTAATGAGGAACTGAAAAAAAAGTTAAAGGTATTAATAAATATCACTTAGATTTATCAGCCTTTGGTTATTTCCAATTCTGAAATAAATGAGTTGCATAGAGTGAGATAAATGCTGATTTATTTTTGGAATTATAATGTGTTATAATTCGAGATCAGATTAGGGTCAATTTACACTAAGTCTGCTTTGAAACTATTATATAAGCGAGCCAGAGTAGGTCACTATGTCCTGCTCTGCATACAAAAGATCCCAGACTCAGTGTCTATAAATAAAGATCAAGCTAAACCAGACAAGCAGCTTGAGTCTAATATTGGGAAGATCATTTTGTGCTACCTTCTGTAAATAATTACGCTGGAGTCCAAGCAAGAAGGGAGAACACACTATCATGTGGTGTGCACCACGCACAGAGAGTGAGCAAGATGATGTTTTGGCGTTAATATCAACATTAATAAATAACCAGTCCTAGCTCTTTGTAAACTCCAAGACTAAAATATGAGCCAGAAGAGTGGGTGATGTTCAGTTTTTATTTACCCATCTACTTGCCTATCATATTTTGTGTTGCAGTGTCAGAAGACAAAATAGCATGGCAGGGTTTATTTGTGAGATGCTGTTGCCCTAGTTACCAGCCTCATATCAGGGTTAAAGTTGACAGTGTGGGCTCATTCCTTAATCTCAGCTCAGGTTGCTCACAAGGGAAGAGGCTTTAATGTTAACTGAGCCTGTCTTTGGCTTGGGGAGTTAGGCCTTTAACAATGCACCGGGGAGTATTTCTTCTTTGTGGCTGTCACAGCCTGTCTGGGGAATGGGAAAGGGAATCACAGTGTGGGGGAGGGAGACCTCGCTGCTGTGAAGCTTATTAAATTATGGAGGAGGGGATTATTGGTGGGAGCAGGGCTGTGGGCTCAGGCAGCCATCGGAGGAACCCTTTGTGCTGCAGGCTGGCAGAGGACAGGTTTTTGTTACAATCCCCTTCCAGGCAGCTCGGATAGGATTGCTGTGTGGTGGGTGCCGTATGGCCCAGGAGGGTTTCACTGCAGTTGGAGTAACAGAAGAAGGTGCAGAGTTTGGCTTGGGATGGCAGGTGTATGCAAATACACTCTACCTGCTTTGAAGTGCTGAAGAAAAGGATGAATTAATGAGCTGGTCCCACTGCCTGCTCTGCCAGTCAGGAATGGTTCAGGCTAAAATTGTCATCCTGGGTAGTCACCTGCTCTGCTGGAATTAACTCTGTAACTCTGGAATTAACTTTCTTAGCTCTCAAGCTAGCTCCTTTTTCCTCATACAGTTCTCTTCAAGACACAGAAGTGCTTCTTGCATGCCACCCAAAGTAATCCAAGACATCAAAGTGTGTTGCTGAGACTGAGCATCTGGTCTTGACCTGCCATGAGGTGCTCTCCATCCATGTCTTGTAGGGGCCTGACCTGGATGACTTTCTCAGCCACCATGTATCACCCTAATTTGATCAGCTTTGTCCCAAAATACACCAAAAAATGTATTGTTTAAAACTTGGCAAGGGGAAACAGGCATCCCAACACAAACCCTCTTCTCTTATGGTAGCCTAGTGACTGAGCCGTAGTCAGGCTGCTGGAGCTTGTGTTTGGGTACCCGCTTTGCCTGTGGAAGTTGGGATTTGTGTCTCACTTTCCCTCAGTATTAAAGTTATTAAACTGTACCATATTGGAGGGGACAGTATTGAAATTTAATTGAGAAAGGAAAAAAACCTGCTAAATTTTAGGGGCAAACGGTCTTATCAGGGAAAGGCATAAGAAGGGTTAGAAAGCATTATTTCCCTACTGGGCTGGGCTGCCAGGTCTTTCCTCTGGTACAAGGAATCCTTTGTATTCTCATCTGTGAAGTCATTACTGCTCATGAAGCAATAACCTCAATCTATAGCTAAACACACGGGAGACACCGGCCTTTAGGTGGGGTTTGCATACCTGAAAGGATCCGCAGTCATTTCCTCAGCTCGTGAAAGTGCCTTATTAATTTTTTCTTGAGCCATTAATTTTCCTTACCCACTGTTACTTGTTTTCAGTCATCCATTATAGGGGGACAGTCTGGGATAGTCGTGTGCTATCATGACAGGCATTTCATACTTTTCACTGTTCCGTAAAGATAATGCCATGAACAAATCACTTCAAGATAAGACCCTCCGTGCTCAATATCAGTTAGCCAGAGACCTATACATCATCAGAACAGTTGCTTTTTATAGTATCTTTCCCATATGCTGGTTATAACCGTGGAGTTGAAGCTGTGTGCAGGGAACAGGTTGCAGACTGGAGGCTGAGTGTGTAAGGAGACAAACCCCCGGCTGCGATCTTTGCGCTCCGTGTTTGCCTTTCCTCGTCTCTCTTCCTTAGCATATTATTTGAGTTTACACATCAAGATAAGGTTTTCTCTAACTGCCAGTCAGGCAAACTTAACCTGGAATCTGATAATTAACTTGTGTTCTGCTTCATACATCAGCAGCTGCCATGATCAATATTGAGGTGAGAACGGGAGTTGTTGCTGCTGCTTTTGCAAATGATGCTTGAGGCCAGACTGGTGCAGAGTGGGTGTTACACAGCTGTATCTGCTCCAGCTGCCCTGGCCCCCCTTTGGCAGTCTCCTTTTGTAGATTAAGGACCTGATCTACAGGGGATATAAATCATCGTAGCTCTATTGAGTTCAATAGAAGATCTTTCTGTTTCTTTCCCATATGATCGTAGGAGAGTTTGCACCCTTTTCCTTCTCTTTCTGTTCTTTCTCTGCAAGAGACCAAAAGCAGGAGGTCCATTCTGTGCCAGAGTGGTGAGCAGAAGGGGGAGTCAGCACGCACAAACCCTGGATGGTGCCACTGGTGCATACAAACCACAGCAGATACACATCAGGTCTGTTATGCAGTTAATTAGTTGTGTGCAGTCACAGAGGCTGGACACGGAACAGCACATACATTTCTTAAGATGTACTCTAAAAATCAATACTTAATGTCTGTCTGGCGAAGAGAGAGCAGCAGCAGGTCCAGGTTGGCAGAGCTGAAGGAGCTGAGCAGCCACAGTGGATATGGAGATGAGAGCTGGTTCTTAGGAGCAGACGGGATGCATTTGGCCCAGTCTGATTTACTTTGCACACTCCTAAATGCACTTTCCAGGCTTTTCCTATCGAGATGATTTATAATTGTTGCAGATGGCATCTGGGCTAATCCCTGATGAGAACTCTCTTAAGCTTCTGATAAATTTGAATCTGCAGCCATGTATCACATCAGGAGTGTTGAGGCATCTCTCTTACATGCTACAGAAATACAAACCCCAGTGACCATGGATGGATGGAACAGAATCCGTTTAAACACATAAACGTTTATTAATATGAAAGAATGAAATGTTTCCTATTTTACATATTAAAAGTGTCTTGGGGATACACATGATAGAGTCACCCCAAGACAAAAAGGAACCATAATTATTGATTGGTATTATCTTGCCACCAAACAGAGTTTTCTTACCTAATTGGAGTTAAGAGACCATTAGAAAGGGACGCTACAGAGCCCAGGAATGTCAAGATGTAATCCATAAAATGAGGCAGGTGGTAACAGAAGTAGCACCTCTCTAAGACCACAATAAAACCTGGCCACTGAGTGACTCTTGTGGGAGAATATCTCTGTATTTTGACTCAGTATAAATTCTTATCAGGACAGCACACTGTTTACTGCAGAAAAGATCTGTGGTTTTCCTCCAAAAGTAGATGGTCACAACTCACCAACTGTAAATATTCTCCCTGGACTCTCTTAAGCTGCAGGAATCAAACAGATGAAATTCTGCCTGCTTCAAGCTTTAATGAATGTCTGAGCAATATTAAGCCGGTAATTGACTTGTACTGTAGGTCAATGAAGAAGTGAAATCTGCAGTTAATGTCTCTGAACTGTGTCTTGCTGGATGCCTGCATCAGGCCAGGATGCTCAGTGAAGGCTTTGCTATTGCTGAGCAGCCACCAAAAATAAACAGTTTCATTCATTTTAATATGACTACATTGCTGTGGACACACAAACAACATCTGGCAAGTGGTGCCCAAGCAGTTACATGGATGACAGCCCATTTGGTATTCCGTACCTAATAAAACATCTAGAAAATATCTGTACAGATCAGTATCTTTCCTAGTGGGGCTCATCCTAAGTTTAATCTAAGGTCTTGTTAAGAGATGTAAAATGGTGGTTTGGATCTTCTGGTACAAAAGGTATAAATTCCTGACTTGATGTACCGTGGATGCTTCTTTCAACCCTAACAACAGCAGAATTGTTTGTAGCTCACTTCGAGAAGTTTGCTGCTCCATCTAGTAGAAGACATCAGTGACACCAGTTATCTGCCTGTCAATCCCACTGAAGTCCGTGGCCTATATGTGACACAATTGTCTACATTCAGAGCTGTGTCAAGATAATTTGACCTCTTTTTTGCCTTGGGATTCTATTTCTTTCACTCCTTCCTTTCCATAGTCCTTTCGGTCCTGTTACCACTTTCTGTTCTATCTTCTTTCTGGGCAGGAGAAACAGTGGACATCAGGAAATTGTTCCTATGTGCTACTTGTTCAGTGCTGCACTTATGGCTCGAATTAGACCTCTGAGACCACCTTTTTCCTAATGCTGCAGTGGGAACAGGCCTTGTACTGAACTCGAGCAGAATGTATGGTTTGCATTCAAATGCACGTTAAAGATTGACCTCTCTTTTAATTGTAGTAATTCTGAGAAACACCCCTAAGGAATTCTTGTTTCCTACAGATCCTCAAGTAGCAGAAGTTCTCTCTCTATCCAGAAACATTCTCATCTCCTTTGTGCTGTAGTAAATTCAGAGCAGTGGTGGAAGATGGGTTTAAAGAGGAGCATCTGCGACGAGATTCTGCCTCATCAAATGCTTAAAACTCTTGCAATATTTGGATGTTATGCATAAGCAAAGAGTTTTTGAAAGATCCACATCTGGAACACACCTGTTTTTGCCAAGCTGGCTAAATCTCTTTCCCAGGGATTTTGTACTGGCATTTCAGCTGACAGTTTGTCTCTATTTCAGTCACCTCATTTTCTGCCTCATGCTTGAGGAGACAGGATTCCGTCATTTCAGTTCACCTTCTTTTCTGATCTCTGAAAATGAGTTTCCCAAACCAATTGTCCCTGAATGCAGAGGACCATGGTGCTGCTTCCATATTGTCCTGGCCATCTGTCTCTTCTCTGTGACACTTTTCCAGGCAAAAAGATGCTCTTTTTGCATATTCTTGGAGCAAAAGAGTCCTGACACGAGAGGGAACCGCGTGGCTTGTGCCTGATGGACACATTTCTTGGTCAGAGCTGAAGGTTCATGGCACTTACTCTGATTCATTCAGATCCCTGCTCACATGACAATGTCTAAGTGATTTTGCAAGCGTGGTAATTGCATACACAAGCAGAGAATTAGATGTGCATTCCTGACCAGATATCAAGCTGTTAATGCCCAGCTTATAAATTTTAAATATTCTCAACTAGCAGCTCCCAAGTAACTACAGATCAAGAACTATCTGTAGGAGGTATTTGGGAAAAATTTTTAAATAATGAATACTGCTAAGATGATCATGATCTACTTGCCAATGACACTTGCAGACAAGTGTAACTGCAGTGAATTATTCAGCCAATTCTATTCAAAATTATATATTTTTCTTAGAACTATAATTAATGATCTGTAACAGTAAGTAGGAGACACACTAACAAAGGTCTATTCTGTGCTACTTATGAAAGATTAAAATGAAAAGCAGTTAGTTTGGAAACCACAGACCCTATTTCAGAATTGTTGTCTGCTCTGTTTACTGACAGTGACTTTTGCTGCTTGTTTACTGCAATTTACTTAGTTACAGCATAAGTTACACATGATTATCTTCTAAATATGATGCTAAGCTGACATCTGTCAAGTTTAAAAGTCATAATGGGTGTTATTAGTCATCGAGATGATCCAAAGGCATAAGGACTGGTATGACAACAAACCTGCATAGTCTTTTTTAAAGATGTTAAAATTTATAAAGAGAATTTTTGGGTGGATTCTACCTGCTCAGAAGTGGGATGATTTTAGTGCCTTAAAGGCTGGAATAAGTAGAAGTCAGGCAGAAGGGTACAGCTGGTGGTCATGGAAACAGTTATCAGAATAATATCAATTAACCAAGCAAAATATATTGTTTATGTCCTTCTTTGTTTGCTGCAAAGGAGCAGTAAGTTTAAGCTCTCTGCTATTTGTGTCAGAAACCTCATTTCTCATGGGCTTATAAAGCAGTTTCAAGCCATACCAAGCTGCTATTGCCTTGCAAGTCCTCATCTCTAATGCTAATTAATATTCCTCTAACTTCCTTTTCATTTTTAAAAGGAGTTCAAAATAAAATTTCTTGGATGTCTCAGATGCTTTTTAAATTTTAATTTAAGGAAAAAGCACATGCTTAAAAGCCTTGTTTTCAAGCCATTAAGGCTTGAGGCAGCTCCTAATGAAGTCAGAGACCAAATAGTCTCTGAGTTTAATGAGTAGATGTCAGCAAGCCACTGACTTGCCCTTGGTGGTTTGGACATCTGCGGGCGAGGAAGGAGTCACAGCAGTTACATTTGAAGCACAGTGTCTGTCCACAGTTTTTGGAAGTGTGGTCAGCCACCCTCCTCACACCTGGCTTTGCTTAGTGATGTCCTGTGTGCAGCCTCTGTAACCACATGGATGGTTACTCTTCCAGGGGAACCTTCTGCAGATTCAGAAGGCTGGACAATATTTCAGGAGATAACCATGGTCAGCAGCATTGGCTTTTCCTGCTGGAATGAGCTGTGGGCTGGAGTTATATTCTTAATGGGTATTAATGGCTTTGTTTTTGAAGTCTGTAATAAAGGAATTTGTTGAAAAGGATTTAGTTGATGTACTGACAACTACCTGTTCTATATTTACAGGGTATTCCTGTTTGGAGATTTTTTATCTTCATTCTCCCTTTTCTCACACTCTGCTATGTGGATAAGCCTGGAAATAGCCAAAGTCAAATGCACTAAAAAAGCCAGAAAGGAAAATCTGAACTAAATGCGCCAAAGTGCTATAGCAAGAAAAAAAATAACGTAATAATGAGTGATCAGTCAAGTTAAAAGGGTAGAAATGGACAGCCCAGCCGATAGCTGAGGAAACCATAAACATAGGAAGGGAAATGCATCTAGTCTGGATGGTGTAGAAAGAGAAGTCGTGAACATTTACCTTAGAACAGTGATTGCAGATTTAATAATTCAGATACATGGGTGGAAATATGGCCAGCATTGAGTGTGTATTTTCCTTTGTGGAGTTATAAGAACTCCTCCACTCCATCATCAAATCATTGTTAAATCAGTAATTTGTAGTCTAGAACTAAGAATAATGGCTTTTAAAAGATTTTAACTGAATTTATCCATCATGAAGTCTTTGCATTTTTTCACTGAATGTGTAAAATCATTCAAAAATAATTTAAAGCAATTACTTACAGTGACAGGCCAATGTGTGTTCTCCTAGGCTGAGAGTGACTATGTGAAGATAATTTTACATGAATATCCTGCTGAGATTATTTGTGTCACTGTAAAAAGGTTGGATGTACGAAGTTTTGTAACAGGAGTGGTAACACAAACACACGTGTAATGATGATGTAGAAGAGGTTTAACACATCCAACTGGGCTAAACTGAAGGTGCAGAATTAAACCATGAATGGTTTTTCCCAAAAAATTTCAAGTTCCAAATTTGGTCAGGTTTTCAAAACCTCAGAGAAAAATGTTAAAACAGATTCAAAAACTTGGGCTTTAAGGTCATGTAGGCACTTTTGAAAACTAATTGTGGCTCATATTATGAGTGTCTTCAGAACAGTACAGCACTGATCTGGCATTAGTGAGTGCAGTTCAGCAACACGTGCAGTGTGTATCTAACTTAGTTAAAATTTCTAGTGCTGCTAAATGATGAGGTATTAAAAGGTAATCTGGGTGTACAGTTCAAGGAACCAAGGGTGGGACTAAGGGTCTACCAAGGTAGAGGTAATGTGGTGCAAGAGTTAGGTCTGGAAATCTGGGATACGGGAGTGCCAAGGAGATAAGACCCAAGCACAGAGTGATGTTTGTAGATGATCACATCTACAATATGTATTGCTCATGTTTAGTCATTCTGCACTGAACAATAACCTGCATTGTTGCGATTTTCTGTGGTAACTTACGTTAGGATGTGTTTTTGAACTCATAGTTTATACTATGAGTAAACTGGTTTTATACCGTAGTCATGGGAACTCTCAGTCTTCAAGCACTTTGTGTAATGAATAATATATTATGAGAATATTCACAAAGATTTCTTGTGTGCTGTAATATTAACAATTTCCCACATGTGGGATTCATATTTATCCCTCTGTATATTGAAGGATAGCATAAGTAGATGATATCTATTGTGCAGCAGACACACATAGTCTTATGTAGTATTTGTTAAAATTATTTCCAGAGCATGTGGAATACAAGCCATAAAAAAATGTCCTAATCTCCTAACATTAATGAAATAAAGTAGTGTTATTCATTACCCACCGGGAGAACTTATAAACAAACTCCACATTTAATTCCACAATGGCAGCACGTGCAAGTCTGCACCCAGAGGCTGACAGGGGTGTGTGCCAAGGCTGGCCATGGTGTACCTTGTGCTCTGTTTGCAGAGCATGGTGCGAGAAGCTTTGAACTGCAGACAGGCCCCAAAATATCCTGTAGACAAGACTAGGCACTAGCAGCTGCAGTCTCTGCTTCTTGGGCACATTTTCAAATCCCAGCTTGCCAAAGTATTAATTTCTGGTCAAGATAATGTAGTGCACAGCCCTTGAGTTTAATATGCAGAAGTAATTGTTTCTGCAGCAGACAACCAAATCTCCAGCTCACCGACTGAGTGGGTGTGCAAGGGGGCAATGTGCATCCGACGTGTGGTTCTGTGCTGAGGGAGGGATGAGGTCTGGCCTGGTTAACTTCAAATCCAGACCCTTATGGTGTGGAATCAGGAGCAGTGTCTGTTCCTTGAGCTGTGCTCAAGGATGGAGCTGCTGTGGTAACCAAGAAGGCACATGGGTGAACGACCCTTGCAAACTGACTGACAGTCAGTTGTTGCTGTTGGTGCAGGAAAGTGAAACGAGTTTTCCCAGCTCCTGGGAGGCCAATATGGTATCTATCCACCTCTCAGTTCTTAACACTCTTCAGTTTATCGCCCATACTGAGGCCTCATGGGGAAGGGCTGCACTTGCAGAGCTTTACCTGGGCATGGTGAACCAACCCATACCTTTTCGAATAATAGAATTCTGAGAAGTCAGACTGCAGAAGCATAACTGGAGAAAGAGTCTTTTGCGAAGTATTATGTTGGGCTTCTCCTCATGCAATTTTAGAGTCAATTTTTATGCCTTTTATGTTACTTGAAGCATGACCCTCCATGCTTCAGGTAACAGCACATAAACATTCATTTCTTTCTCTGAATTGAGGATGACTGCAAAGGGTCCTGGACATTTTAAGAAAATCTTTTGGAAGTTTACTGTTGGATGGGATACAGCTCATGAATGACTAACAGATTATGTTGATGTCTGTTGGTAATAACTTTTGTAGATCTGTAAATCACTATGACTTTTATAATGCCTCCTACCTCTGTTGTAAATTTGTTCCTGTAGATACTTTACCCTGACCGCATTTTTGAAAGCTGGCATTGCTTTCAGTGCTTCCATAAAGGAATATAATCCATGCAGTGTGTGCGGGTGCATGTGCGTTTGCATTATCCGTACTCTAAAATATCCCACAGATAAAGATTCCCATTAACTTATGCTTGTCTGTGCCTTGTACTGACATTATTCAAACACATCATGAAGCTGGGCTGCAGAAAAAGCCACACAAACCCGACCCTGTTTGTTTTACAGCAGCTTCCGCGGATGCAGGGCTTCCATGTAGATGCTCTCGATGAAAGGCTGTGCAAGAATGGGGATTTTTGGTTTGATTGGGCCATTTCTATGGGACAGGAGCTATAAGTAATCAAAATCTATGTGAAAGTCGATTTCCACGGCTCATATTGGCGAAGGTCTCTTGTGCTGTTGATGCACATGTTCACGGCTCTGTCACCGCTGAGAAAGTCACACCACCAGTCGCACCTCATTCAAATTACACTAGCTGGGAATTTCCTGGTTTTGATGTAGCAGAGGGGAGCATTTTTCCATTAATGGTTTGGCATTCTTTGAAGATTAACAGTGCAATTACACCACAAAATGGGTTTTCATATGGGAATGTCTGAAGAACAGGAATGGATTGCAATTGTAAGACATGTTTCCGTGCACAGATCTGTTTCTGTGCATTACAAATGTGCTCCTGATGTCAGCAGTTGTGCATATATGATATCACTGGCTTATGAAAAACAAGGTCTGTTTGGCACAGGTAGATAAATGCCCTTGCAAATATCGCAGTGCTGATCCAAAGAGGCGGCTCTGAGCATGCAGTTGTACTCACTCGCTTAAACAGCTCTTTACCAGGAGAGCAACGTCAGGCATTTTCTGAACTGTTAAGATATCTTGCCATGGGGAAATCAGTCATAGTTCAGATGAGACCAATTACTTCATTGCAGAGATTAATCCTGAGTGCACAAATGGTGGGGAATGGAGAGTGGGATGATGCTTTCTGCTTAAAGTTGAGTGCAACCGACTGTCAGGGATAGAGGAAGGAATGGCAGTTTTGTGGTTTTATTGCAGGGTTTGGGTTGCTGCAATGTGCTGTTTGGGAGTCAAAAGAAGAAAAGGGACTTTGAAGGCTTTTGGGTTGCTGTGCATGTCGTAGTGGATGGCAAGTGAGCTCGTTTAGAGAGCAGCAGCATTTTCCTGCTGATTTCCTGATCTGAAGGACACAGAGCACAGCGAAGGCCGTTCAGCTGCCTGCCATCTAATGGCCAGAGTGGAGAGCAAACCAACCTGGCTTCAGCTGGGCACTCCCTGTCGCTGGGGGTTGAACTAAATACGTGGAAAATTCAAAGGAAATGGAAGCTTTTGCTCACATATTTACGTCTGTTACACTGGGGCTTTTGTTACCATCAAAAAATGGTGTGATGCCACAGTAGAAAACTGCTAAAAACTAAGAAAGAAATCCCACCTTTGCCTGCAGCAAATTGTTTGTAAGCATTGTATATCTGACAGCAAATATCAGTCTGTATATGAATGTATATGAATGAAAATACATAATTTGAAATTTAAAAAATAATATTTCCTTTATTTACTCATTGAGCAGTAATTCTGTTCTTTTTTCTTTTCTCATGTTCTCACTTCCACTGACACCCTTCCCCCCATTCTTTTATTATAATGAGCAATATATAAGATCTCTCACTGCTGGCGAGTGTTAACACACCGATGCCTCTTCCTCCCGGGCAGACCATGGTGGCACCTGCAATAACTGACACCAGCTCCCCAGCACAGAGAAAGTGCTCGAGGTAAATCTGCTGGAATGACAAAGAAGAGATGGGGAGATGTTCCACTTTAATATCCGCTCCATCTTTCTTATCTATATTAGAAACGTCTGTCAATAAGGGTGTCTGAGTAGAGCTGAAATTATGAACCACCTTCTGGATTCCTTTATCTCCCGGAGCAACATTAATACTTATAAGTATTAAAGGATGCTGGGTGAAGGAAAGACCATCATTTGTCTGAGCTGGTGTGTTTGTTTAGGAAATATGCGTTTTAATTTCTTAATGTTATTTGAAATGCCTTCCTCTGCTCTAAGAAAACATCCACTTTTGTTGTTCTTTGTGAAACAGAAGCTGGAAATTGCAAGATTACTCACAAAAGCTCTGATTTGAATATGCTAATGTTAATTTCAGCCTTCAGTTGTTGAATTTTCATGTAAGGTTATTTTTTGTAGTGTGCACATTTAATATTTGTATGTCCATTATTCTCCATGCTTATCTGATCGACAGGCACTGAGTAAATATTGTCTTTGAGTTGATCTACAGAAGTCAAAAAACCCACATTAAAATGGAACTCTTCTTCCTAAATATGGATCTCCTTTTTCCTCTAACTTTCTCTGGAAATTCCTGGAAACCACTTTCACACATGAGGGCCTTATGAATTTTTTGGGGGGGTTTGCTACTTTCAATCTAAGTACCACAAATCACAGCAATTTCTAACATGGAATCTGGCGGAAGTAATGATGTGTGTGAATAAATTCCTCTCCCCTTGTAGCTCTGCTTGTTTTGAAGGCAAATGGTGCAAGTAAACATTACCTCCTTCAGCAGGAAATGGTGATCAGTGGAACATTTAAAAATAAGTTTCTGAGTAATAAAACTGTGACAATAGGAAAAATTTCATGCCTTATCTTACAGAACATCAGCAGGGGAGGGAAAATGGGTGAAAAGCTTAACTAGAAGTTGCTGAAAACAAGATCTGATGTCTTTAAAATGTACTTTCTGATGTCCTAACCCTAAGCAGAAGGTGAAATGTGCTGAGACACTGTGGGTGTGAGGTACACGGAAACCTGGTAAAACATCCCCATTTTGCAAAGAGAAATCTATCCATCAGCTACCTACCATAGTGCTGACTTCACTGAGGCTGCAGTGTATGAAATTTTGCAAATAATTGGTATATCAGTAGTGCTTGATCATTTAGCAGCCCAGTGGCTTCACAGCTGCCCTTTCTAAAACCCACAACCTTTTTCATATCCTATCTGTGAAATGAACCTACAGCTAAGCAGGAATTTTGTTGTATTACTGCATCAGCATGGGCACCTCTGCTACAAATTAGGGAAATTCATACTGCAGGTAGGCAAGGGAGAGTTACAGAGCTCTTATTAAAGGATTTCAGTCAGGTAAATAAGTAGAAATTGTCTGTAGTTGCTCTGTTTCCCTCAAGGAAAGGAGTAAAACTGCTTGCAAAAATGCACTGATATTGTGTGGGTACTAAATTTTCCTGACTATAACTTCTCCCATTTTGTGGTTTGCTGAACCATGAGTCTTTCTTTTATTTCTGAAAGTCTTCCAAAGTAGAACACACAAGGGGAAAGTAAATCATGTATGAACGCAGAATAATTTCATTTAAGTCAGTAAAGATATTCTGCTGAAATATTGGCAGAAGGAAGAAAACTGGCCCTGAAGACTGTCAGCCCCTAAGGCCAAGGATGGTTTTGTCATGTGAGATGGATTATGGCAAGGATATTGGGAATGCTCCTGGAATGCTACACTGAGAAAGTTCCCTTAGAATATTCTACAATTAACAAAAATCTGAAATTGTAAAGATTGTGGATTAGTTGGTCCCTTTTTCAGTCTGGATTATTGTTTAGCTATAAAGTCCTTTTAACAAACTAAAATAAAGCAAAAAAACCCTTTGTCTTACCAGGAGCAATTTCCCTTTTCCATCTAGCTCCATTCTTTCTCTTGCTTAGAGATACGAGAATTTCCAGTTTCTTCTTCACAATCCTGACACACGTGCTGGCAATCCTGAAGTTAGCCAATACTGAGCTGTGGACTCACAGCCGTGAGACTTTTTGCAGAAAAAAATAATTCTACTTATGGGCACTCTCAATTATAAGTCACTCATTGGCATATTAGAAGGAAAATTGTGGCTTTGCTCACGTAAAAGTAAAAATTCCTTACAGAAATGGTATAGCTTTGTTACTAATTTAAATGTCTTACCATTATTTATTATAGCTATTTGACTTTACTGCTCTGGGGTTCAGCCTGAACCGGAGAGTGACATACTACAAGACACTCATAGCTCAGAAATCCTCATTAGGAGGTGGTCATGAGATTTCCAGCTGATTTTAGCAGAAGAATATGTTTAAGTACTTAGTTCAGCAGCAAGGGTTGCATGGCAGGAACTGTGGTTTAATGTGGAAGAAGCAGACATTGCTCCTGGGACCAGAATCTGAGGCAGCCTTGGGCAAAATTAGCAACAAGTTTGACAAACAGATGGGTTTATCCAACAAATACATGCTCGCCTTGGGACAAGGGGCAAGAGGAGGAAGGAATCATTTACTGGATCTTAGAATTTTCCTCCCATGTTTGAAAAGTCACTTTACATTGTTTCACTGGTGCTAATGGATGCACCCCTTGTCCTTCTTTGCAGTCATCTTCACTGACTGAACTGTGGAGTTTGTATGTATAAATACAAATACCAAAGAAAGCCGAACCTTTGCTTCTCTCTCTGTGATATCTGAGATGCTTCAGCACAACATTCTTCTCTGTATTCCTACACTGCTTTGAAAATGAAAAGTGCCATTGAGTGCTACTTTTTTTAAAATTATGAACCATATTACAGTAAACTTTCTTAGCCTGGACCTCTGTTTACCTACTTTGCTGCTTGCAATCATGGCCTTTGAACAATCCTTTGTAAGCCTATTGCCAGCTGCTAACTCGTGCTGACTGCACATCTTCACCAAGTGGTCCAGTGCAGTTGTTGTCTCGCAGAGTATCTTTTAAAATAAGGCAGTGAAAGGATGTCAAGATTTCTTCCTGACCCAGCTGGCTTAGACTCAAGGTGATGTATCTTTCCTGCATTATTTTAATTGCTTTAGATAGAAGCAATTTCACTGAAATCAATGGTGCAGATGACTGCAGGGCAACTAGAAGGGTGCTCAGGTCAAAGGCAGGCATACAATTTTGGGAAAGAAGGAGAATATTCCTTACCACAGCACCACCCAAAACAGGCTGCAGAGCTGAGAGCTGCATCTGTCTGAAGCAGGACACAGACAGGTCCAACCCACACCCTCCTGTTATTCATTCGCTTTGGAGAATTTTGACTTTAATCAGTGTTGCTCTTAAAAATAGTGTGTCCTGATCAATGTAACTGTTGAAAACTCTTCAGAAATAAATTCTGAGTGCTTTCTTTATTATTTAAGGATAATTTGCAGAGATGGTGAAAATTGCGTGAGTTTGGACTGGCTGATTTTCTGCTTGGTTGCATCCTGAAGCAGAATTAACCTTTTTTTCTCTCAAATTGTCTGCAAAGCTCAAGGAATCATCAGATCTCCCTGTGGCCTTTACTTTCCTGCTACATTTTTTTTATAGGGGTCTGTTTCTATTCCCACTGTTTCCCCAAAGGTGAATGTCCTGAAATTCAGAGTTTGAGATCAGTGCCATGATCTGAACAAATATATGATGTATCTCTGCTGTTGTGCTTAATTAACTTGAGACATTCTAGGCTTTCTCTCCAAGCATCAGTCTTCCTTTTTCCCATGGATACTGTGAAGTCCTGCAGTGAACCTTGTTGTTATGACCTAATTTTTCTACAAACTGAGAGGTTTAATTTGTTCAGGTGCCAGGCAAAAGGAACACAAACTTGGAATTCTCCTGGCTATTCTAATTTAGCTGCCAGAGATTTGAAAAAAAAAATCAATAGGGGAATTATCTTGCTGTCTCTAGATTATAACTTAAAAATTAAAACATAATTAAAAGGATGACATGAGTCTATTCAGAAAAACTGTGGCTTTTTCTGTGGGTCCACCCTAGAACTTATGTCCTGCTGAGATGAGATAGTGGAGCTGGGATTGATTGCTCTGCCTAGAGAACCCCTCTGGTTTTGAAAGTGCTGCTGTCACTGTTTATTTCCAAAATTAACTGAATATCTCTTGAAAATAACATTAATTCCTAACCTCATTTTCAGATGATTTCGAAAATTTATCAATCTATCCTTTTTAGGTTCATTGTTATCAACACTTACCATCAGGTAGTGTCTTCAGAGAAGCCAGTGAGATCCAACAAACCTCTGAGGAAGTTAACAGTAATTATATAGACATGGCTTATATACATATATACAACTATATATGCCCATCATACCTGTAATACTGCTGTCTACAAAGCCTTGTGTCATCAGTAAATCTGAGGAACTTCTCACTGGAATTGTGTTGGCAAGTACAATTAATATATGACAAATTAAAGAGACTGATAGATGATTCATTCATTGGCAGTGGGGGAATTTCATATTTAATATCTTAATTCTTCCTTGATGAACTGTGAACATCCTTAATGAATACTGTCCACTTGAATCCATTTTGACTTAATAGTTTAGTCCTACCTTTCTCACCATTACATTCTCTGCTAAGAATTCTGTCACAAGAATGCCCTTACCAGACCTGACAAAATGCAAATACAGAGACAAAATATAAATTCCTGCACATCTGCTCAAGTGAAAAATAATTAGCAGTTCATTATCTGACCAGTGCTCTATCACTTGCATGGTTTGTGAATCACTCTTATTGTATTCCACTGTTATATTCAATCAAATAATGTACAAACTTAAGACCACAGATCTACATAAATCCTGAAAGTATATCTGGAAAAGACACCATTAGATACTTCCATATACATTGTGTAAAGTGGATTAAATGATAACTGTATGTCTAAAAACCCAAACAACTTCAGATAAAGCCAAGTGCACTGAATGTGCATTAATTGAAATATTTAAAAATATTTAACTGGCAGATGAGGAAAATATAGAAAGAACAACTGCCTTGACTGAATCAGCTGTTGTCCCATGAGGGACCATGGATTTTGAAAAATATATCAATGAAAATCCAAGAGGCTTTATTTCTAAAGCTCTCCATGAACTTCCTGTTCTAGTTTATTTTGGGGACCCCAAATGCATGACAGTGACATTATTTATTCCTTGGCAGCTTGCCCTACTGGCATGTTCCTTCTCAACCCAGGCACTGCTGTTCAGTGAACAACAGCCATTCCTGACATTCTCAACATTCCCTTGATAAAATGTTCATCTATGAAAATAATCTCTTTCATGCTACTTTTTTCCTCAATGTCCCCCCAGTTAATTGCTAACTATTAAAGTCTCTGCTGGTTCACATAAATGACAGCTTAAATGGTTTGGTGTAACACTTTCCTGAGGTTCAAATAACTTGCAAATTCATTTCTCTGTATTTTGTCTGGACAATTCCATTCCTTTTGAGGGGGTCACCTTTGTTCAGATCAACGTGCTGACTCAGGGTTGCCACTGGGACTATTAGAGACTTGACTATTGTTACTTCCATTTTCCACTGAAAGACCTAAATGAGAAGTTTACATGTGTTCAGCTTGCTTTTGCTAGCAGAGAATAGGAACAAATTACCAGGGAATGAAATGGAGTATTTCAATTTCTGCTCCCTAGTGAAGATGTTGCCAAAATTGTATAATGCTGCAGTGCTTTCAAGGAAACGCGATTAGAGCCGGCGCTGCAAGAGGAGCTGGCAGCAGCACAGCTGAGCCCATGTGTTTGCAGAGCCTTTGTTGCTACAGACATCATTATAAAGGGGCCAAACTTTGCCCTCTTATCTGCATCTACACCTCTCATAGGAACGGGGAAAGAAACTCATTTGTGAGCAGTGTTTGATCCTTGGAGAACTACACACATCTGCTTCAGGCCATTTTTGCACATAAAGACCACTTTTCAGAAAGATGATTTAACATGTGTTTAATTTTAATGATCTGGCTAAAGTGTCTTTTTGAGGACTTTATCAAGCTACAGCAATCATCAGCTGCTTAATAAATATTGGATTAAAGTTTGTAAAGGGAACAAACACATGTATCACAAAGACAAAAATGAAAGGACATTGCCAAATACTAAGCTTTTCTCTTAGCAAGGCACTTCTGTGTTCTTGGGGCTGAAGGACGTTTTCCAGTGATTCTGGAAATTGCAACAGCAATATTATTTTTGACAACAGAAAAGTGTAACAGGGACTGCAATTCTGCCAGTTTTCTGAACTTACACAGTGAAACCTCCACTGAATTGAACGCTGCTAGAAAAAAACATGGAAAAAAAACCATTAGCCCTAAATACACATTAATAATAGTTGGAATTCAGCAGTAGTTTTGGGTATGTGCTGAAATGAAAAATCTGGGCTTTGAATTGGTAGACATTTGATGTGCCAGGATATTAGTGGCATAAATGAATGCATTGTAATGCAGGTTGACTTTTTAAAATTAACACAATAGAAGCAGAGAACATAACAAATAAATCTTATTTTTTTAAAACATTGCCACATGCCAATATATTACTTCGCTACAAACAACTCAATATGGTTATTTTCCAGTGTACAATTAAAAATCCCTCCAGTGATAAGGAAATTCTTCTGGCACAGCTGTGGCTGCAGTAAGTGCCACTCACAGTATCCTGTTGATTTATGTATCCTTAAAATTCTGAATAGTCCAGCCCAGCTGGATTGCTGGACTCAATTTCCATCGCACTGGACCTCTGTGGCTTTGAGTTCACTTACTCTCACTCCGCAGTGGTGCTGAATCTCCTGTGGTCCCCACTGCCCACACTGGGCCTGAGATTTATCTGCCAGCCTTTGATATCTCAGTGCTCAGGAACTTGCACCTCCCAGGAGCAGGACCAACTTTCCCAGACTGTCCAGTGAAATACAGCTTTTCCAAACTACTCAGCTAAGTCAGAGCAAACACTCAGATTTAAAAAAAATACCACCAGGCTTTGATACTCCCCTTTGTGTAAGTTTTGAGTGATACATAACATGGTCCTAATAGGAAATTGCTGACTCCATCTCCACTGAGACTTTCAGTGATTTATCAGTTTCATAACCCCAGCCACAATTCATATGCTGTACAGCAAAGCTCCCTGAGCAGTATTCAACAGATTCATTTTTGCTTCCATCCTCATAACCAACTCACATATTTGGTGTTCTCCCTTCCTACACGTGGTAAAAAAACCCTTCTTGAAAACAATTGAAGGCAATCTGAAGATTTAAAGTAATTGATAAAATGTATGTATAATCTACATTACCTGAGATGATTTGTAGTACAAGTATGACTGGATATTTTTTTCAACCACAGGGTCAGATCCAACTCCCTGCACTTTGACATTGTTTCTGCACATGCTCAGGTGCAAAGCTCAATATCCAGTCCATCATTACTGGCATGAATGCCCCTTGTGTTTGTGTAACGGGGGTCGTTCTGGTTCGTAGGGACACATTTAGAGATGTGTGTATACACATGATCTACAACTTTCCAGGAGGTTTGATTTTTCCTCAAACAAATGTAAGAATTGTAAAGAGGATTATTTAATTCAAGAATAGCTTGATTATCCATTAAAGAGAGTTCTAAGCATTTTGCTTTTCTACTGCTCTTCTGAATATCAAGATACACAAACAATACTTGAATATATGTGTTAGGATTTGCTCTAACACAAACCGATACTACCACAGCTGGGAGCTCTAAATTAGAAACATTTCAGTCATAACAGTTACACTTTATGTAAAATTACTTAATGCTGTGTTTGATGTTAGATATCAACAGGTAATATTGGCTCAACAAGTAGAACCACATCACTGTTTCTAAAGATACTACCATAATAGGGTTATTCACATGTGTTCTGACAAACAGGAAACAGGCCTTAGCTGAAAAAAGATATAAAAATATTTAGTTAAAATATTTCATTTTATTTCCTGATCAATAATCTTTATTCGTCTACTCCTCTCGAACTTTTTATTTGTTTATAAAACCTAAAAAAAAGCAATGGCATCTGTATTTATCTATATATCTGCAAATACATGTATATATCTCAAACATTTAGAAACTGTAAGCACTTCATATAAAACCTGAGATTACAGATAAAAAATATCTGTATAAAGCCTAACTATATGGTATTTAAACTCTTTTAGTAAGTAGCAGATTTGCCTTTAAGCAGCTATAATGATATTTAAACAAGATGAAAAAAAGTCACAAGAGAAGCACCTGGAAGCCAGTGCTTGATACAATAAAAACTTTTGACATCTGCAGCCACATCTGCAGGTGCAGAGAACTTCTTTCAGTTCACTAACTAGTTTATTCAAAATGGAGAACCCCATTTAGACACTAAAAAAGCAGAAAAGATTTGAATAGACTTCTACTATGAATAAATTCTAAGCATGCCAGATTTTGCCTACTAATTCTAAAAGCCTGAGGAAGTTTTGGAAACAATTCAGTTGGAAGCTATTTCATGTTATCTATTTTAAATGAAACATTTTGTGAAAGTATCCAGTGAATTTAGTAGGGGCATATCTGCTTTGGAGAGCTAAGAAGCTGCACTCCTGTATTGTCATTTTTATCCAAAAGCCACTTCATTTAAATCACAGGTGGTTCATTTGCCACCTCCTAGTAAGTAAAATACAATCGAACCTTTGAACAACTGATCTCCCTTTAGCAAAAAGGCTTCACATTTTACACCACTTATATTCAGGTCAGTGTGCTTTAATCGTTGCTAGTCAAAAAGTCACCTCTAAAAATAAGTGAAGGGCAAATGCAATGTGAGAATCAAGTGCATCCATTTAAATCAATGAGCAAAAAACATGATTTAAAAAATGCATTAGGTTTATACTCCAAAGTAGAAACGAAACTAAGAAAGTAATCTTAGTTTCAGATGATGACTAATGTTAGCATTTAAGGACAGGGCCACACTTCTGTCACGCACACTGGTTTCACAGAAACATGATGGATAATTCCAGGGAGATACCACACATCTAGTGCAGCACCTCTGCTCTGGGATCAAGGCTTTGGGAGATGAGGAGATCTCCAAATTTCCTTTTCATTCTCTTTGCTTTCTGCGTGTACCATTGGTATCCCAATTTGCTGGTGCAGACTTTGGCTTCTCAGCCCAAACCAGTCACTTCCACTTTAGCTGATTTACCTTGTACTGGTCACTGGCCACAGCTTCACCACGGTTCATCCACCCTTGTTGTCTATTTTAGAGACACAACTAAAAATTTAATGTTTATTTGTATTTAACACAAATGAGAAACAGGTGGTTTTAAGGAAAGCAACCCGGCTTGTTTTGAGGAAAGAAATTACAATTACTATGCAGTGATAATACTGCACATCTGTGACCCAGATCCCACCCAGGACTAGGAAACCATGAGAGCACACCAAGTAAAAATAATGATGATAAAAAAAATTTTTTTTACGTCTGTTTGGAGCTAAAATGGATTTGCACATTTCACTACTTGAGATGTATATTTGTCTAGTTTTCCTTTGTGAGAACCCATGGAAACCAGAACATTATTCAGATCTAGACTTGTTTGGTTGTCTCCAGGCTTGAATACTATAAATTCTCTATTGTTAAAATCCAGACACATGGTGAATATATGGTTATATTTTCATATACTTATTTTCAAATTGCATTTTCTGTGGTAGTTGCATTTTTGAAGAATAAAAGAAACTCTAGAGGACAGACAATTCTGCTGTTATTGTAACAGCAATATTGACTGGAGTAACCATAATTTTGTGTTTCTTTGATCTGATCCTAAGACAGGTTAGATCATTCTGAAGATCAATACCTTTCGCTGTGCTCTTTGCTTTCATGAGGAGCTGATGAAGAACATTTGAACGCTGAACTGTTGTAGACTTATCAAGAGTTGTACTTATTCAAATGTCTGCAAACAAATAATTTTCTAATAATCATTCAGTTAAGCTGAATATTCTTCACATACAGCAGATCCTAAGTGGGAAATCAAGGCTTTGTTTTTTTCTGTTTTGTAGCAGAAAGGAGTTGTGTTGATTTCAGGTATCCATATGTTTTAAAGTATAATTTATATGAATCAGTGGCAATTAAACATTGAATGCCTTAATGAAACTTCTGAAAGATCCTAATC
This sequence comes from Rhagologus leucostigma, assembly GCA_013397725.1. NCBI lineage: Eukaryota > Metazoa > Chordata > Aves > Passeriformes > Rhagologus > Rhagologus leucostigma. Next base: position 2,543,536 of record VZTD01003599.1, read on the forward strand.
ACTGTTTCAGGCTCTTCAATCCTATGAAATTCCATTCTGCAGTACTTATCTAGTTGTGGTGCTTCACCAGTTTAAACACCAGCACTGAGTTTGTAGCCTGGCTGCAAGAATCGAAACCACGCTTTCACTGTAGCATTTGGCACATGCAGGGATAGAAATTACACATTCCCAGGGAAATACCAAGAGCAATCAAAGGGCAGACGTGGTGTGTTTGCACTTGGCAAGGAAAAGCACCCTTGGAACAATCCCTTCCAGTCAGTGGCCAAACACTGACAATTGGTGGTATACAGTATTGATCCCAGCTATTAAAACGTGACCACACAAGTCAAGATTAATTCTTGATGATTTAATGAATCATTGTTTATCAATGATTTAATGAATCATGCTTTCTATATTAATAGGCTACTGGGTGAAACAAAAACCAGGGTTCACAGTAATCCTACAAGTGTAAAACTGTTTAGCATTAATAAGCTTGTTTCACTAATAAAAAATTTATTTGATCTAGTAACAAAGACAATAGATTACAAGCTGGCAAGGCAATTTTCTCTTTGCATATCCTTGTATTGTGTCTTCCAGATGGACAGGACAGGAATACAAAAATAGAATAATACAATTTAAATTGAAGAGTCTGATTATGAAAAGAGAACCAACATGCAAAAATGCGGAATGCCAGGTAAAGGATTAGAGGCAAAGGAGTAAAAGAAATGAAAGAACCACCTCAGATACTAGACCATTGAATAACTTTCCTAGTTATTTGAATCACGTAAAATCTGTGTCATCACTTGAAAAATAATTCTGCATTGTGTAGTGGGGGGAAGTGTACAGAATGACCCACTACATCCTTTGCGTCTAATGTTTATTACACAGAGACTGAAACTGATGTTTTATGGAAACAAACAGGTGTTCCTAAGCACTGCATTAGCATAAGAATATCTATATAATCACAGCATTAAACAGTGAGTCACTTAAAAGCAGGGATGAATTAGTGTCAAGTTTATATGACCTTGTGTCTAAATGATTGCTTCAACAAATATAGCACTTTCAATGAAAATGGTAAATGTTAAATGATCCTCCAAGGTCTAATAATTACATGAAAATGAGTTGACACTAGTGACATCCTTAGATTAAAGCTGAGTTATGCTTACTTTAGGACAAATTCTCTTTGCCTTTGTCACCCAAATTAGAGAAAGGCAAATAAATCCTTCATTAGAAATGCTGTGTTGTGATCCTTCTCAGCTGTGAGAGATAGCCGCAGTTTATGAGATTTTCCGAATAAACAAGGTACCCTGAGCAGAGTGTTTCAATGAACAAATAAACTTTGAGCATTAAATCAAATAACAGGCAATGTTTCTATCAGGAATCTTTCATTTGCTTGTTCACCTGCACAGTATTACACCTACACTATTACAAAAAAATCTTAGTAAAAGACAGTTGTTTGTGTTAGTGAAGAACAGAGGGTTTCATCTATTCAGGGAACCTGAACAGCATAAGAAACCCTACTTCTGCACCACTGGTTCGGCTATTTTTCTGTGTTTACTTTGTACACTTGTTTGAAATGCCTCATACAGAAATTATATTAAATTTTCTCCAGAAAGACTTGAAGTAATTAGCTTGAGCAGTGCTACTTATGGATATTTTGAGATCTAACAAAAACTTTTGACTACATACTTTGGGGTTTTGTTAGTAGAATCCAACTCCTTGGTACCTTGAATGCAACCTCACAGCTACAGATTCTCTTGTATTCACATCTGGCATCTGGTGTTGAAACATTTCTAAATGATCAACTAAATCCAAAATTCCTGCACCAGTCCTGTCCATTGGCATCACTTAGGTCACATGTCCTACAGTTCTGAGGCTGAGGAAGTCTGAAGAGGACATGGGGGCACTTGGTACCTTGCTGTGAACAGTCTAATGTGCGAAAAAGAGGAATTTTTTTCCTAGTATGCAAATCAAAACTGAGACAGAAAGAATCCAAACCGGCCTTTGTAAGGAGCACATTGTTGTCTTATCCCTGCACAGCTGTACCTGAGCTTTCCCTCAGTACAATAGCACAATCCCAGGTAAAGATGGACTGCAGCTCTACACATGAGTGGGAAGGCACACATGACCAATATTGTGCCAAGAAGGAAACAGTTCCAAGTAACAGAACATAAGAAAATAGGGTTATTTTTCTGTTAGATTACAGTGCTGGTTTTGCCTTGAGAAATTTATCAGTCTGCAAGCTCAAAAAAGATCATTTGTATTATCTAAGTGCTGGATTTTGTTCACTTCTCATCTGCAGCTTATTCCAAGTGTTCATTGGATCAAGACACACTCTATTTACTGCAACAGAATACAGAAATGGCTGAAACTGTGCTTGTTCTGAAACCAGACTGCATTTCAGCTTAGTGAACAGCCATATCTCGACATGAGCAAGCGCAGGCACAAAGCAGCTTTTCAGTTTCCATTTGCCAGGGTACACGCTTCCCTCTTGACCTGCATCATCTGTTCTGTGAACAAAGGCACATTTTACTTAACATGCCTAGGCATAGAAATGAAATTGTCCACAATTTCTAAAGACTAAATAACATTTAGGTTTCCTTCTTGGTGTTGTTGCCTCCCACTGCTAAACTGCTGCTGGTGCAATAGATTTTTTGGGGATTGGAAAAGTGAAGGAGGTCAACTAAATTACAGGCAAGGTAAATTGCATGAAGTCGTCTCCTTTGTAAATGAAAGAGTGAAAAGGTTAACCTGTGAAACCTGGCTTCTGAAAACTGATTCTGTGACCAGTTTTACTTTTGGCTGGCAATCGGCAGGATCAAAACCAAAGCTGGCCTAACAGGAAACTTGGTCTTCCTCCTATGATAACAACACGACAATTTAAATAACTTGTGTATATTTAGCAGGGCCAAGGAATGGCTCCCGCAGCAGAAGATCAACACTGCTTAGTAGGTATTATTGTCTGGTGTTTTTTTCTATCGTAACTTTTCAGAGGAAGAGGTGGGAAGTCAATTTCTAGTGATTGTTTTTGTGTATACAAAGAATTTTGGACAAAGAGTGCTTGAAAAAGCAACGGCTCAGTGCCACACATTTTCCCTCTGTATAATGAGATGTTCAAGATCAGGTTCGGAGATAAATATTTTAGTTAAACAAGGGGGATAGGTAACAATATGGGACTTCGTAAGTTAAATGAAGATTATGATGCTTGTCCTTATTTCTTCAGTGAAGACATATCAAGTCTCTGCTTTCCAGTTTTCCTGCTTTCCATTAACTTGAATGAAACCCTACATCACATGGAGAGCTTCAAGGAATGGTCACAAACCAAATGTTCATGTTTTCAGATGACACAGGTGTTCTTGAAATTCCCACCACCTTCATGGACAGTCGTGGGCGGATGTGTTAGCAGCTCACACTGTGCAGCTTTGTGCTCAGGAGTTACTACTCTCGTTGCTGCTACCAAGGGGGATACTTGGGGAGAGCAGAGGATGTTTTACCCTTGGTGCGCGTAATAACAGGTGTGACAATCCTGTGTGGGGTTTTGTGAGGGGAGGGGACACAAGAGGACACCACAGTGTCCTGAGAGGATGCCCCATGGCTCTGTGAGGAGGCTGCAGTGATGCCGTGCCCGAGAGCAGCCTTGGGGCTCTGCCTTCTGCCCTGCTATGGCAACATCCCCTGTCCCACTGTTGGGGAGTAGGTGGACTCATCTCCACTGCCACGTCCCGGCTGCTGCTGCTCTGTCCTTGCCGTAGAGCAGCACAAGTGGCACCCTGGGACCCACAGCTCATGGCCAGAAGCAGCCAGGACAGACACCTTGAGGGGCTGAGGGGAGGTGGGGCCTCACAGAGCCCAAAGACTCAGGGCAGCCCCAGGTGGGACTGGGTTGGGCTAATCTGGGCTGGGCAGGGCTGGGCTGGGCTGGGCAGGGCAGGGAGGGGTTATTAATTAGTGCCCTTGAGGGGCCCACAGCTCTTGGTGTGGTTTTGGCAGTGTGGAGTTTGTGGGACTCTGAGGTGAGGTAAGACCAACCCAAGCTGTCTTAGTTGTTGTAGCAGAGGCATTTTCCAGTTAGTTTATGTAAAGCTGAGGCTGGTACTGACTAAATCCCAAAGATATCAGTTGAGATACTGCTGTTAGAAATAAGTCTCTGTCTTTTCCCTGCATGTAAGTGTTTCCTGGTCCACTGTCTGTTTGCCCCCAGGTGTTACGTGTTGTGTGGGTGTGCAGAGCCCAGCTTACAGCAGCAGCTTTCCAGTCTTGATGCACTGTGATCATTACGTGTAGATGTGTAAATCATCTTCAGAAGAAATGTAGACTTTTTCTGTTGGTGTGGGTCACTTTTGCAATGCGGCTGTGTAAATAATTTACCCACGCGTTTCTGTTCTCTTTTACCAAAACAGTAGGGAACAAATTTTGTGTGCAAGACATGTGAAGAGCTCTTTCCCCATTCTCAGTAAATAGCACTGATGTGTTCAAAGGACCATTATTTGTCTTTTTAAGAGAAGGTCATTAGTTTTATTAAAGTTGTTTATGAAGCTTCTTGGGTTTTTGTCCTTGAGGTGACTTTTAATTGCTCTGCTGTAGAGTTGGCAAGTTTGGGAAGCCACCAGCACCATCTTTTTTTTTTTTTTTTTTTTAAAAAAAATAGGTAGCTATCCTAAGAATAAGTTAACAAGTTAGCTATGTATCTGCATCTCTTTAAGGACACAATTGTATTTGAAACCACAACTGTATATCAGCGCATAATTTAATGCAATTGCTGGCCCTATGTTGGAGAGAAAATAACTTCAGTGTGTGGGATTGCCTTATCTATTGCAACAATATTATTTCAGGCATTTATTAAGTTTCAGACTGGCAGGGGCCAGCATAAATCATGCGTTGAAGTTGCTGCGTTCAGATAAGTGGGCAGCTGAATTGAAAATCTGGTTTATGAGGAAAGGGAGAAATTATCAGGAAAAACAGTATCTATTTCAAGAGCTACTATTTTAGGAGTTATTCCAGCATGCCATGCCATGCTATGGAAGGCAATCAAGAGCGCTATACCTAGAGCTGACACTGGTCTGTGTGATTCGTTTCACCTGTGACCAGCTTAGCCAGTGCACTGCTTCACCTGTGCAGCTCAGCCACAGTGAGAAGTGTGGTGGTCTGAATTTTTGGAAACAAGGTAACTTTACTTACGGATAGTTTTTCATTTTTTTTGAACAATTGGAAGCACTGGTGTGTGATTATTGAATCTGCCTGGAACATCTGCTGGGCAATTTTGTTTTAATACAGCCTGTAGATGCTCTTAAATGAAAACTTATAGGTTATACAATATAAACCTGGTCCTACTGTTGGTGTTAGAGACTTGCTATTACAGTCCAATTAAAGTAAGCACATACTATAAGGGATTGTGGTGATTCTATCCCCAGTAATTGGACTGGCAATGCCAGGGATTTAGAAAAATGAAAAGGACAAGTTTTTCTACTTACTTTGCTGCACTGTTGCTATTTCTTAATTTTCAAGGCTTCTTTCAAGACCACTGCTTTCCCTCACAGATGCAAGATACCTATATGTCTTTTTAAAACCAATAAAAATATCAGCTCAGCTTTGCAGAAAATACTGAACTGGAGCCAAAATGACAGCTAGCATGATGCAGGATTATTCTTGGAAGCATTATTTATGCTCAGCATGAAAGACTGAAACCTACAGACTTTTACAGACATGCAGATAGACTTTGTATCAGAGCTAGACACTTAAGAAATTAAAATACTTCCTTGGTTACTTCAAAATTAACTGAGAATTCAGATTCCAAACAACATAATTACCCTTTCAATATAGAGTGGTGAATCCAGTATCAGGAACAAAGTGATAATGCTTGAGAAACAGAAATCCCTCTTAGTCTAGGACTGGAACCTTGCAAATGCTTATCTGTGCAATTAAGTTTAAGTATTTGCTGGAAAAGTAAAAAAGTGAGAAGCTTAAACTTCACGTGCCTGCATTTTACTGTTGTTTAAACAAATTTCTGCATTTATAGTTAAGACTAAGGAGAAGTCAATCAATGAAAGATGGAAAACACTCAAAACTATTAGCTTTTTTCCTTTTTTTCACCCTCTCCAGCTATGACAGATATGTAATTCTCTACAGGGAAACTGGGAAGAGGATTTTGCTGGTAAGTACACGAAACTCTTTTGTTCCTTGCTGCTTGAACCTGTGTAACAAGGAAGAGGCAGAAAGGGAGTGAAGCACACTGAAGGACTTGAGCTACACTGAAGTGCTGTAAACAATCCTTATTTGCTGCCAGCCGTTATGAAATGGCACAGATCAATTCAATTCAGTAAGAACTTCGCTTTTTGTGGGGAGTAATCTTGATTACAACTAACTGTAAAGGTCTGCCTGCTGTTACAAGAGCTCCTATGCCAATGCCGCAGGGTATCTCCAGAAGTTTTCAGTTTTGTTGGCCTGTAAAATGGAATGAGCTCATCCATGACCAACTGTAATGCTGCTGATGACCAGATAGCTGGTGTTTCAGTTTTTTCCCCTCTATGTTTTTATTTCTATCCCAGCAGTCACCAAGGAAATTGGGTAGAAGCAGATAATGTGGCACAGTAGCTGAAAGCTTAGAATCCATTCTTAGCACACAGTCCTTATAAATATCTAATATAAATGATTATTTGGTATTACATGATTATTTTAACACAATACTGACAGTTACAAATTGTATTCAGGTGTACAAAAGTTTGAATTTTTAATGCAGAGCTGTCACTGTAAATCATGCTGCTGGTCAGTCATGTATCCAGCAACGAACAGGAGCTACAGTTTGTTTTTTTTGCCCACAAACTCTGTGGAGTAGTCACACCATGAATATTCTCAATTCCGAGTCTTTCAGCATCTTAGAAACTAACTCAGAGTTTTATAGCAGCAACAGGGATTGAACTTTGCTATCCCAGAAGGCTTCAGTAGCAAAAGTGTTCTCTTGTGTCCGTAGCAAAATTAAGTTATTGGAGAAGAGTGTGCCAAGCTGAAAGTACTCAAAATGATGTTTGGGGTGTCCAGGGGCTCCAGGGCTGTGCCTGTCCAGTTCCTCATCTTTTGATAGCTCTGCAGTGAGCAATTGGTTGTCAGCACATCCTTGTGTGAAATAAAATAAAAACCATAATCTTTGTTATTCTGTTAAAAACCTCTTTCCTTTCCCTGTTTGAAATTTGGCTTTGGTTTTATTCAGATAAAAAATTGAAAATGAAAGAAAACAGAATAAAGTTAGTTATCCTTGCAAGGTTATAAACAAAACTCTAGGGAAGGACTTGCCTTTCTTCTCCTGAAAAACATCTTGTAGCAAGCATGTGACTTGAGTGGAGGAGATTGGGAAATATCTCTATCTGCCTGTTGATAAAGTTTTATTTGTTATTCTCTTCTGTTACCTCCACGAAGCCAAATATTATAATTTTTTTTGTGTGGATTGTTTTTTGATATGAGTTTTGAGTGCAGTTTCCCCTTTTTTTGCCCATTGTGTGAGGAATTTCCAGCTCGAATCCTCTAGATGGTGCCACAGCCCCAGCACACGGAGGTGACTCCACGTTAATTTTGTGTCTCACTTGTTAAAATCCCACTTCACTTAAGTCAGGTACTGTATGAAAGGATGAACGACTTGAGCAGCGATACAGTTTGTAAGTTTATGCAGGGAGGAATCAGCATAGGTGGATGACTTATCCTCAGCTAAGTAAGAGTAGTTTTTTGTTATGTTTGGAGTTTTTTTTATAAATACAGAAACCTTGCAGAGACTGTTGTGTGGCCAAGTTGCTCTCTTCTCTCTTGAGGCCTTACCTTGAGTGCTGCCAAGGGCAGGGGTGACCAGCTGTGGCCTATGGTGCTGATTAAGTAACACCAGTGAACCTCCTAAAGCTCCCAGCAGATGTTTCTGCTTTTCTATGCTAATAGGAACTTCACAAACCATTTTCTCTTCCTTCTGAAAGCAGATGTAAGTACATGAAAATCGCTTTCTTGTATCAAGAGCAAATTGATAATAGCGTTAGTTCAGTTGTAAAGCAGAAGCTGTAGAGGCACTCATTCTATTTGGTAATTGCAGAAAGCTTATACAGAGCTTCATCAAAACTAATTTTTTATGCTCTGGTTTTTCTTGCAAAATCTGAATTGTGAGCACATTATTACCTAGGCTTTTAAGCCATCCACTCAGAGGCTTTTAGACTGGTGTGTGAATCTGCTTCAATCCTTCTGCCTTTTCACCCCTAAAGTAGCTACTCCTTGCTGCCCTGGTTCAGTGGGTAAAGTTTAGTGAGAACAGGCATGTTAGCTCATCAGTTGTATTCCTGAGCTTTTGGTGGCCTAATGTGAAGCTTCGTGTGCTCTGCTGTGAGTGTACAGCACAAAGAGTTGTGCATCCAGGGGAGGATGCTGGGCCGTATGTGCTGAAGTTCCACAGTCCTGTTTTGACAGGAAATACCCGCTGAAGCAGGAAAAGTTTAGAGTGACTCTGTTGATGCCTGAATCATATTAAGATTAGGACTTGTTGCTGACAGCAAGGGCTGTGTTTGTGATTAACTTGTACGCAAACACTGGGCACCAGAAATGTGGAAACGGGCGTAATCTGGGAAAGGCACCAACTCTCCAGCCTCAGTTATAACTGAGCCTTATGTTTAGCTCAAGGGTATAGACTGTGTCCTTTGTAAGGACAAGAAAGGACTTGACCATCTTTGTAAGACATCTGTCTGTAAAAGGTGTTATCAGGAAATAATAAAGGAGTAACCTAGCCACAGGACTGCATTTTAAAATTTCATTTCACTTGGATAATCGCATTCTTTCTGATGTACCTTGACACCCCGTGTTTTAGATTCTTTGCAAGTCTGGAAAAAATTCAGTCAGAATCTTCCATATGAGATATTTAAGGTGCTCTTTGTGCTTCTATTTTATGAGAAGAAGTACTGGTGTCCTCTTCACTTGACACTATTAAAATATCTGTAATATTCTTCATAGAGGGTTTACTTACTGGCCAGATTTGGTTTTGGGTAGCAGCAGTCTGCACAAAGGTCAGCTGTAGTTTCTATTCGATGCTGCAGTAGTGATTCTGAAGTGATGAGTGACAGCAGCTAAAGTTCAGTTTTTTACTTCCTGTCTTAGATCTATTTGATGATGTTTTTCCTCTTTAAAGTACAGCTGTCTTTCCAAAAGGAGTGGCCAAAGCCCAGCCATAAATTAATCTGGCTACTGCTGCAAATGACAATAAAAAATGTTTATCTATGAATACATATGCAAAAAAAGGAGGATCTCCTTCCTTTATTGGATGAGGGGGAAACACAATGATAAAGGGTAAGGAAAAGGCTGAAGTACCTAATGCCTTCTTTACCTCAGTCTTTACTGGTAAGACCAGTTGTTCTCCAGGACCCCAGCCTTGGGGAGCAGAATGGAGCCCCCCTAATTCAAAGGGAGATGGTCAGTGACCTCTTGCAGCATGTAGGTACTGTGGGGCTGGATGGGATTCCCCCCAGGGATACTGAGGAAGCTGATTGAAGAATTCACTGAGTCACTGTCAGTCATTTATCAGCAATCCTGGCTAACTGGGGAGGTGCCAGGTGATGGAGATTGGCAAATGTGATGCCCATCTACAAGGATGGGCAGGAAGAAGTATTCAGGAAATTCAGGCCTGTCAAGCTGCCCACAGTGCTGGGGAAGCTCATGGAGCAGCTCATCCCAAGTGCCATCACACAGCAGGTACAGGACAACCAGGGGATCAGACCCAGCCAGCACAGGTTTAGGACATGTCCTGCTTGACAACTGATCCCGTTCTGTGACAGAGTGACCTGCTTAGCGGGCGAGGGAAAGGCTGTGGATGTGTCTATCTGGATTTTAGTAAAGCCTTTGACATCATTCTCACAGCATACTCCTTAGAAAATGGATGTCCATGCCTTGGACAGGTGCATCCTTTGCTGAGTGAAATACTGGCTGGATGGCCAGGCCCAGAGAGTGGTGGTGAATTAGGGCCAGTTTGGTTTAATGTCTGTATGAATTGTGTGGATGAAGGAATCGCGTGCACCCTGAGCCAGTTTGCAGAACAACACTGAGCTGGGTGGGAGTGCTGATCTGCTGGAGGGCAGGAAGGCTCTGCAGAAGGATCTGGGCAGGCTGGATTGATGGGCTGAGGCCAGTGACAGCAGGTTCAGCAAACTGAAGCTGTGGGTCCTGCCCTTAGGTCACAACAACCCCCTGCAGCGCTGCAGGCTGGGGACAGAGTGGCTGCAATGTGGGCCAGTGGAAAAAATTCTGAAATAAGTTCATGACTATAGGATCTGTAAAGTTTGCCGATGTACTTTTCATATTGCTGAGTCAATTCAGTTTGTAAGAACCAAAGACAAAACCACAGGTTTCTGTGACCTATTCTGGGTATAAGTGTGCATAAGCACTTTCAAAAGTTCAACAAAGATAACCAGAACTTAGTTCCCTGTCAACCACCAGATAAAGTAAAAATGCTGGTTTTAATACCTTGTGTACCTTTAGTGTAGTGGCTAACCTTGGGATCCTATGGGTGCTGATAGAAGGTGGGGATGAGGCACTTAAGAACAACCTTTTTCCCCTCTCTGTGGTGTCCAAATGTGAAATACAGTATTAGACTGTCCTGGCTGGCTGTAGTTGTCACCTGGCGAACAAGGATTGATGCAGCTGGACTCTTGGCAATTTGTGTCTTTATATGTTGTCATTAAAAGCCTGCACTACATGGGACGGGAAGCAAGAGAATTAGAATGAAACTTATTATCGGCATTTTTTGGATGAGAATTGTATTTCTCATTACTTGAGTGTTCTCTATCACACCTGATGAAAGAAATTAAACTACTGTCCAAAGATGTAAACTGTAGTTTCATGATGCAACATTCTCTTTTATTACTTCTTTACCTCAGTTTGGTCAGAAGTAGGAGTTCCAAAATATCAAAAAGAGTCAGTATTTGTCATCCAAAGGAGTCTGAAAACACCACAGCAAATGTACAGACATAATCAGATATTGTGAGATTTCTTCATTGCTACCAATACCACCTCTAGGGTAAGACTGCTTGGAGCAATTTTGGTATTTGGAGTTTCTGGAGTATAAAGAAAGTCTACAAAGTCAATTGTGAGAGTTCCTGGGACCATTGCTCATAGAACAGTGATGAGGAAAGTAGTTAAAACAGAGTATGAGGCAGAATAGATTTTAGTTTTCCATTTGTAGTTTTTCCAGAAAAATCACAATTCCTGGTTAAAAAAAAAAATACAGTTGTAGAATTTATTTTACATCAATAATCTGTTTGGATGCCACTCTCTAAATGATGCCCCTTTGTGTGGCAGGGGCATGCTGTAACCAGTAACTCCCAGACCAGGTCACCAAGCCAAAAGAAGAGGAGCTCCTGGTAGAGACACTTGTTTTGCGATTCATCCCCACTGCTTGTCTGCCGGAACTCAAGTTGCTGTAAACTTTCAGCCTAGTGTGAAAACTGTGGGGGTTTTGTAGTTATTATAATAATCAGAATTAGTGCAACCAGAGGTTTGTTCTTTTGGTGTTAATACTGTACTCTTTTTAACTCTTATTTGTCTGCATCTCAAATTTGTGTGTCTGGGTCCAAAACCAGAAATAAATGAAGTAGGAAACCAGGAAACATTCAGAGGGGGTTTGTGGCCGTTGTAAAACTCTTTGGAAGGAGTCAGGATTTGCACTAGAGTGAATTGTTTTACAATCCAGTGTCACAGCCTCACCAGCTACGTTCTTCCAGCGTGTGTCCCTGTAAATTAATGAACCTTGAAATACTTTAGTCACCTTGTTTAGCTCCCTGTCAGTGACCAGCAAAATGCCATTTTCAGCTCACTCTTCCTACAACTGGAAAGCTTAGAAAACTCCCAACAGAATGATGGTTCTAAGGGGACACTGCAGTGGTGTCAAAGCAGCTTCCTGTGATGAATTTCTGTAGTACTCTTGGAACAGGCAAGCTCTCCAGCGAATGTAAATATGTGACTTCGACATGGTTAGAGTGGAACCAGAAGCCACAGTGAAGTACTGTACAGGATCTTTCATATGGTGGAAATGTTTCTGTGAGGTTTAACGTGTATATTAAAAAATAGCCATTGGCACATGGTTTCCAGGTAACCAACACATAAACATGGGTGCACACTCTCTAAACACAACTTGTGTTACACATCAATCATATTTGGTGGGATTCTGTGGTCTCTTTCAAGTGGGTGCTTCAGTACATCATCAACAGCAGCGATCCATGAGGTGAGGGTGGGACCTGCAGCCAAGTGTTGAAGGCACTTTTCATCTAATCCAGCTCCTTTCCTCCTCCTTTTCCTACTGTGTTAGTATTAATTTCTCCATTTCTTGAATTTAAGTTTTCATAAGGGCTTACTGAGTAGGGGGAATTATTTTGTTTCTTCTGTGAAGATCTCATCTTCTTTATAAATTGGGCTTTCCAAAGGTGCTGGTTATGGAGTGCCTGAATAGTTCACAGGCAGGGTTTGTACATCTTGAGCTCAGGGGAAGAAGCGAAATAGGAAACTAAAGCATCAGAAAGTGATGTCCTTCCCGTTATTGTACCACTCTAATATCTTTCCTGGATTTAAGGCATCATCCAACTCTTTGTATTTGAGGCATGTTTCTCATCTTCCCAGTGGTTGTTTTAAACCTGTATTGCACTTGTTTCATGTGGCATTTTCAAATCTCTCTTTTTGCTGCTGTTTACTTTGACCCATTAAATATTTAAGTATTTTTTAGGGAAGTTTTCTCATCTCATCTCCTGAAATTGCACATGAATGAAAATTCAAAACTGTTGCCAGCTTCCTTACATACAGCAGCTATTATAAGAAAGCAAGTTCAGTAGCAATTCAGTGTTAAACTGTTATCACAATTTCTAAGTGATAGTGCAGAGTGCTGGTATTTACAGGTTTTCAGGCTGTGATTCTCTTGATCAAAGAAATGATCTCTGCTATGTTATGGGTGTGGTGTTTGACAGCATTTGTCATAGTGTCTTCTTCCTCCTCTCTGACAAGTGAATGTGAGCCCCTTCAGTCTCTGCAGCCTAAGGGTTTATACTGAATAAACTCTGGTTGGAGATGCTCATGTCAATGTAATAAACAGCTTTGGTTCTAGACTGAAAATCCTTTTAAAAATAATGCCAGTGATGGTTGCCAAACAAATGTTGGAAGGAAACCTGAAAGAATCTTTCTTTCATGTCTACATTCCAATAAAATCTTATTGTTGGTGCCAGACTGAGCTACTGGACATAAGGGGAGTTTTGGTGCAGATGGGATGCAACTCAAGCAAGTAGAATGTAGCTGTTAGTCAACACCAGTGTAGTTAAAAAAATAGAAATTAAAAAAATAAAGTATAGGTTTGGTCTTTAGTTGTGTCAGAGGGATGTGACTTTATTTAGAAAGTCAGCTTTTCACTCTTTATGCTGGCAAGCTGCTTTCCTAATGTTCATTCTGTGATCTGCTGCTATGTCTTAATCTAGGGAACTTTGTTTTCTTTTCAGTTGTCAGTCCTGCAATGCTTTGACTGTGCTGACTTCACTGGTTGTAATTGCAAGTGAGAGAGAGATGGGAATTGGCTTCAAGAACTGCCAGGTGTATACTCAAATACCATCTCGGGTATTTGAGCTCTCATCCTGGGATATGCTTAGCTGGCTGCCCACAGTGCCAGATGAAATCTGTGCAGCTCGAGTTGTTTAAAATATTTGGTGCTGTACATGGAGTGAGTCACCTTGTGAGGTTTTTTTTCTCACTCTGCTTGTGGTGATGCAGCAATCACTGTCCATGACAGCATTTTACTGAGCAATGTGACAGTGGTGGCATTGATGCATTAGGGGTGATGTTTAAATAGCATGTACTGGTGAAGCAATATTGGCATAATGTGGAGCCATGAGAAGGTGAGTCTTAATTCCATGCCTGAGAAACATAAGGAAGCAGAAGAGGTTGAAGTTGGGGCCCCAAGTGCTGGGTGTGTGCCAGCAGTCAGTCAGTTCCCTTACATGATCTCTCCATGTGCGCATACACAAGTTCTGCACTCCTGATCAAAGCTTTTCTCCTCTTGTGTGGTTTGAAAGTGAGTTTCTTTACCTTATCCCGTTCACCCTGAATTACACAGTCTTGGAAAATCTTCTGTGACACAATTACCACTGCACCTCTCATGTCTTCTGTGCACTTGACTCCTTGACTGATAACATGATGAAGATGGAATGGATACTCGGTTCTGAGAAAAAATGTGTCCTGAGCATTTTTTTTCTGCAAATCTTAGAGTTTCTGGGGGAGAACTGCGTCATGCAGTGCTTCTTGCATTTGGGAAAGTGCTTTATGTGGCATTAGAAAAGGAACCCTTTGGGGTGCCTGCTAATTCGTGAATGACACACTTGATTAATCTTCATCATTGGTCACAAGTACGTTTTACTTTGGATTTAATCAGCCAGTTGTGCCACAGAGATGTAGCTCTATTTCTGGTCTAGTTCTGTGCTAAAATGAGCACTGTATCAAGGCACAAATACCTCAACAATTTTAACCACATGCCAGGTTTTCTAGGAAGTATGCATAAGAATTACAATTCTAAACTATTCAGAAATATCAGTTAGTTGACCACTCTGGTAAAGAAAATAACTTTGAAGGAAGCCTGGGCTTTTTTGTGCAGCATTTGAAATCCCAGCTGGGGCTGAATGGTCCTTAACAAAAAGCCAACCAGGGCTACAGATTGAAGCCAGTCTGATACAGATTCTCCACTTCTCCAACCACTGGAACTTCAAAACCTCTTAGGAAAACTTATAATAATTGACTCGGAAGGTTAAGTACGTCTGCTATCACTGGTTAGGGTGTTTTCATGCTCAAATTTCAGAGAACAGCATTTCTTTGGAGCTACTCAATGTACACTTCTCCCTTGAAATAGGTTTTGTGCTTTCTTTGGCAAAAGGGATACTGAACAAAGAAAGACAATAATTTGGGGCAGTCAAGTTGTGTATTACCTGTGAGGCTGAAATCCCAGTCTCCTTTCTTTGCACTCGGTTCTCTTCCCATTCAATTCAATAATGAAACTATAATTTTAATGGAAAAAGTCTGGTTTTTGAGAGCTGGTGCAAGTTTCCCTTCCAGGAAAATAGCAAATTGGTGTAAATATTTATAGTGCCTGAAGAGAACTGGGTATGATGTGGTGAAGGTGAAGCAAAGGCAAGCACTATTTGCTAATGCATGCAGAAATACTTTGGTCAGTATTTAATCCTGAAATCTGCCTTCAGTTTGAAGGCCAGATGGAGTATCAGCACTACCATGGTGGATCAGAGTTGTGATTACTCTAGATCAGTGTCTTGTGTCTGAAAATACTCAGTACATTGTGTTTTTACAGACAGGTGAGGGGCTCTTTGCCATATAAACTTTAAAAAGAAAGTATCATTTTTCTGGGCTAAGAGTTCACCTTGTGTTCCTTAACCTCATGAAGAACCAGAAAGCCTTGGCCCCTTAACGACGTGTTCTGTGATCTTGAACAAATCACTTCCTTGTGCCTCTGCCTCCTCTCCCGCTCTCTCCTGTCTCTTTTCCAGAGCTCAGGCCTTCCATGTGCTTGCTCAGTGTCTGCTGCAACAGGGCCCTGATCTCTTCTGGGGCCTCTAAATACAAGGACTGTATAAAAGTAAAAATAATCCTTTTCGAAAACAGGGATGCGGGCTGGGAATTTCAAAAAGGCAGAAGAACGAGTCAGTTTTCATGGATTCCTTTAAAAGTCAAAGTTTTATGCTCAGAGGCTTAAGGCAATTTTCTGAGACCAGTCCTGTTGCTGTTGGCTTCAGTGATGTAGGACAGCAAAACAGACTCCAGAAACCTTCTGTTATATCTGTCTACCTTTTTTTACATGTCACAAGGGAGATTTTTAGTGGAAAAGATTGAACCTCAGATAAGATTATGTGCTGTAATTATCGGTGGGATTTATGTGTCCAATTCTTTAGGCACTAAGTGGAAAAATGCACGTACATCCCTTTAAGAAAAGGGAACTCTCTGCATTTTTCCACTTCAAGCTGATTACATTGACACATAAGTGTGGATGGGCAAAAATATAACTAAAGTTATTTATCAAAGCAAATATTCCTATTTTCCCTGTACCTAGTACGAGTATGTGGAATAGAGTTATAGAATGGCTGTAAAGTTTGGAGGTTTTTTAGCTGTAAATGTAGACTAATTAAACTGCTACTTTTGATTAAATTTGAATTGACTGTGGTACTACACCACCTTAAAAGCCACTGGAGAGACTCAAGTTGCATTTTAAATCTAGTATTATAATTAATGGCATCTACATTTATTATTGTGGTAACTGCACTTTAATGATGGTGTTCGGTACTAAACAAAGCTACAAAATCTGAACAGCTCTTAAGAGCATGTTGATTTCAGCTACACTTTATTCCATTGGTCATCCACTTAAGTGAACTCGGATACTAAAATTAGGCATTAAAAGCTAATAAGGAGGAGGTGTAAAAGTTATGGCACAAAAATCAAATGCTTTCCCTTGAAGTTAAATACAGGTTTTCAGGTGGAGACTTCTGATCTTATCTGCCACCCATGTGTCTAAGATTCTCCTGTACTTCCCCTGCTACCCAGTGTACCTTGCAGACTTTCATGTGTGTTTTCATGTGGTGTCCCAGGAAGAGACAAAAGCATAATTAGTTAAAATTTTGAGTTCTTGGGTGCAGCATCCTTGTTCATCTGTTGGTCTTACTGTGTGACTTCTTTCAGGCCTGTGGAAAATGAACACAGGGGATGGTGGTGGGTTTATTCTGTCATTTTACTTTGAGCTAATATCGGAGCAAAATTGGGTGAAACATAACTGTAATGTTATTCTTGCCACCACAGACAGCTTTATTGAGAGGCTTCGGTTCCTAAAGGGAGTTTTATGAGGATCTCCCTGTGTTCATGAAGCTCCATCAATGGTGTAACCCTGTGCTTACTTTCATTGTTTGAGCCTCACTTGGGATTTTCAGGATATGTTTATTCACCTGTGAATGAAAAGCAGGCTTTGTTCTGTTTTCCATATCTTTGACTTTCCCATATTTAGCTTCCTGTTAAGTGAAGGAGGTATAAGCATGAGGAAGTGGCAAAAAGTAGTATTGTACCGAATTTAGGCAGGAAGGCCAGCTTTTCTGTGGGGGTGTTAGATTGGCTGTGGTCCCCTAGCTGAGACTGAATTCCCACATTAATTCTATGGGTTACTTCCAGAGAAAGGACACTGTCTCAAATGGGAAGTTGAAAAGCATTTAAGCTTTCCATGTACAAAGCTACTGAAGAGGTTCTCGGCATGATTCGGTCCCTAGCTAAGCTGCATCCACACCCTCACTCTCAATTTGATGCTGTCCTCTTCTTCCACGTGCAAACCAAGCTGTCACAGGGTCTCAGATGTGCTTTCCCTGGTGATATTCCCTGTGGCTGTAACTGACCACTTTAGGATTCTTTTACTCTGCTTTGACCACACTGTGCACTGTAAAGGGGCTGGGATGGGGGAAGAGGATCTAACTAAAGGTTTTGGAGTAATTTCTGAACCATATTGATTTCATCTCTATTAAATTCATTGAGTTTTCCCATAAGGTCTCTTTAATTTAACCATTGCTAAAAAATGCTGTGCAAATTACCTGGCAGGAGTGCTGTGGAGTTATAAGCCCTTCAGGCAGCCCCTTAAAGGCAAAGCAGTAAAGTTGGGTGCACTATTCCCAGCCAAGAGGGTTGTTTTTTTCTTTATTTATTCAATGGATTTACCACTCTGTTTGTTCACAGATTACTGACAAACAGCCACTGATTCTTTATGAATTTGTTCATTAGCTCAAATTATTCAATGCCTGGTTTATGCAATGCTGTTTTAACTTACAGAGCTGCTGGCAGTCTGATCCACAAGTATTGCTTGAATACCACTGTTTGTAATTCTTAGAGAAAAGCCCTATAAAACTCAATAGAGGCCTGGTGTTTTATTTCTGGGCACATCTATAAAACTTAGCAGAAAATTATATCCTTACCATATAATTCTACAGCTTGGTTTAAAGTAGTTATAATTTTCTACTGATTTCTGTGTTTTTAGTAGCATTTATGTAAAAAAAGCGTTTTGCATCACTGTTACTCTCAAATTTTTGTAGTTTTTGGAAGCAGAAAGGGTTGATAACATGGATATAAATCTTTGGGAACTGACCTCTTACCTTCCAGTTTGTTTGGTTACACTGCAGTTATGCTGATGCCTGTTATAAGACACTTTTTTGCTATTGGAGTGTAAATGATTATCAGATCCTACTTGGTTCTGCCTGCCATTAATCCTACAATGAAAACTGAGATGTATAAAAAAGAACTATCTAATATGCAAGTACATTAGATTTCTCTGTTCTTTGGATGGAATTTAATGCCCATGTCTGTGATAGCTCCTCAAGGAATGAGATTCCATTAATGAGTATCAGGCTCTACTCAGATTCCAAAAAATCTCCCAACTTAAAAAGTGTTTTCTTGGGTCCAGGCATCTTTGAGGGTGTATGGCTCTGCTAGAGACTGAGTGTTGTTTCCCTGGGATAAATAGCTTTGGCTAGTTGCTTAAATTAATTGAAGATATAAAATTCTCTTCTGATATATTGTGTTGGCTTTGATTTATTATATTTATGTCAGTTTTAAGCATATTCCCTGCTGGCTTTGTCTGGTGTAACAAGGGAAGGTAGAAGTCCATGGAAAAGGAATTAATCCTCTGATATGTTTGGTAGACTGTTACAAATCTTTCATTTGCAAATGTGCGTGAGGAAGCAGAGATTTACCCAATGGGTTGTGCGGTATCTGCCTTGCATGTAGCAATAACGTTATCGGGGATCTCATCAACTCCTGGTGCTGTGCAGGGAGTGGTTTAAGGAAACCTCCGTGCAAGCACTGCCCCTGTAACAGGCTGGGCCACACCTGTGTTATTTAACTCGTGCTTTGCAGCCACATCACTGCTGATGTCCCCGGTGAGAAGGGTGGATTGTAGGCTTTGCTCTGTTCTGGAACTTGCCAGTGTTTGTTTTATCCTCCCTGAAATACTGACTTCCAGTGGCCTGTGGAATGGCAGTAGGGCGTTCATTTACCTGTTAACTCCATTACTCTGGAACAAGATGTCTTTAGCTAGTCAGATATAAAGAGATTTAAAACATCTCTAGATGACATTTCTATAATGCGTTGGTGTTTCTGTAAGACATAATAAAATATTCAGTGCTTGAACAGATGGATATAGCCACAATCCTTCTGAAGATGTTATTTTAAGGATGTGGATTATACTGGATTAATAGGCCAGTAGCTTGGCAGAATGCAGCTTTTTGGTGTTTCAACTTGTAGAGCTAGTTATAATTTCCAATGAATTAGCTGTAAGTTGCACCAGTTAAAAAAGATGAAAATTAACTTTTAAAATATGGATTATTTTTTTTCCTTTAATGAAAATTCTATTTCTAGACAATTCTGAGAACCTTAATTCTTTTAACTGCCAAACTCTTTCCTCTGGGCTAGACTTTGACAGATACTTAGGATTATCAGATTAACATGCAATGGATAGAAGATGGTGAGAGGCTATGGAAGAGAAAGCTTTTGTTAATGAACGTCAGTTTTTAGTAGTGGGATTTTTTGCTCTATCAGAAGATTTTAAGATCTTGACACATGTCAAAAAAGTATTACTGGCCATGATAAGTTGTGTGGTCTTTAAATGCATTTGGCAATGCTGGAATCCTGCTGAAGTTAGTGGTATCTTATTCAACAACAGGGAATAAAGGTTATACTGACACCTCCAGAAACCCATACTGCTATAGATTTCTTGATTTAGATTTGGAAGTCTTGTGTATTTCTTGATTCAGATTTGGAAAATGGATCATGTTGCCATGAGTTCTTTTCCAAAATGAGCCGAATATAGCCTTAGAAAATTCATTTAAAGGGACAGGAGTCTTCCTGTCCATTTTAAAGAAAGAAGACTTATAAAGGAAAACTGTAATCTTTTCTTAGGCTGTCTCCTAAAATTGGAAGAAG
Source organism: Rhagologus leucostigma (assembly GCA_013397725.1). Classification (NCBI taxonomy): domain Eukaryota; kingdom Metazoa; phylum Chordata; class Aves; order Passeriformes; genus Rhagologus; species Rhagologus leucostigma. Next base: position 2,563,498 of record VZTD01003599.1, read on the forward strand.
TATTGGCTCAGAACTCCAGCATAGGTCTGTGGAAGTAAAATTCTTCATTACAGTCGTTTGAGAGCTTTCCTCTTCTAGGGATACTCTGTTGTGTAGAATTGTTTCATTGCTGTCCCACCATGGCATGAGAGGTGAGAACTGGCTTCAAAGGGGAATGCTGGCTTTTACGGAATTTGTTTTAACTTACGGAAAAACAAGTTTAAATGGATTAATTTATTACCCACTGCAGTTAAAAAGAATGTTAGGGATTTCATCAGCATTAGTTTGCTACATTATTAATGAAGTTAGCATTACAATCTCAGCAGCTACTATGAAATGCTATTTGAACTATCAGAGCTCTCTTTTATACCTAGCGTGGGGATAACTGCAGCCAGTGTGTGATGGTGCCCACATTCTGGAGCACTGGTATAAATGTGGCGTGTGGTCCTTGAATCCACAGTATCTGAGTGTTTACCAGCTGTGGTGTGTAGCTGTGCTGTTTTTTGGTGATCTAGTAAATCACTGTAATAAAAAGATAGTACATTTTCCTGTCACATGGTTATGAGAACTTTCCTTAATTCAGATGTGATATAAAAATATGTTCAGAGATACCAGTTCTGGAAGAGAGCAGACATGGCTCATTTACGTGGTTGTACATAAAATAAAGTTTTACCGTGTAGTTAATGCTGCTCAAGTTTAATGTATATTACCTTGAGAAGACCAGTTAGACACTCGTAGAAAACCCATAAAAAGACTTAATCTCAAATATTGGACTCTTGAGATCAGAAGATAATACTGGACAGCCAAAAGATGGAATGATAAAATGTTGAGATCGTACAAGGAGAAACCATATTTTGTCCTGTCAGTTTGCAAGGGATTTCCTGAACTGAACTTTTGTCTTTAGGACTGAGTAAATAAACATATCTATCTTTTGCCTTTTTTTTTTCTTACTTGAAGTGCTTACCAGGGCTGAGGTGTTTTACTGTTTATAACTGTGCCTTTGCTGAAATAGGTAACTCTGCACCTGCACTTGAGCCAAGCTTTGGTGAAATGTCTGGAAATAAATTTTTGAGAGAAACTCATATATTGCTGTCAGGGTGATGTTTCATCATTTGTTTTCCATAGTAGACTTTGAACTGCATCTCTGTTACTGAGTGTTTCAGGTATCTCAGCCTCAAGTGCTGTGGATTTTTTTGAGGTGTTTGAAAAGTATACCATGACCTGTTCTTGAGGCAATCTAACATTATTCAGTGTACCTGTCCTTCACTGCTCAAGTGGTACTTAAACTGTCCTTGCTAATGCGCTAATTGAAGGGTATTTCATGTGTTCTCAGCAGAGAATTCATTCTCCTGTCTACAGGATTGTTCCAGAGCACCAGTTGGTGTTCTTAGTGTGCTTTAAATGTGTGTGGCAGAGTGTATTGTTGTCAAGGGATTATCCGAAGTGAAGAACATGGCAAAACAAAGCATTTTCACTTTTTCCACTATTATTTTTCAAGTCCTTGGAAAAGATGATTTTCAATGTCCTTGCATGCTCTATACTCCCTTTACATGAGTTTTTGAGAATTTTAGTCAAATTAATATGCATTTTATTGTCAAATTGAAGTGTTTTTTGGCCCATAGACCATGTAAATGTGATGATAATGAGAAGCTCTTAGTAAGACAAGCATAAGGCATCTGGAGGCATTATAACATATATTATTAAAACGTACTACCCTCAGTACTGCCCACCTACCCCCTCTTTGTTCCACCTCACTATCAGGATAAAAAAAAAATTAGTGCTTGCAAAGCATCATGTAAAAGTATTCTTGAGTTGTGACTGGTACTGCATAGCAAGGACTCCATCAGGGACTGCCATCCTGTCAGCTCTGGCTGTGACAAGAAGCTTTCACAGGAAATGGCATTAGCACAGACTGAGTCCATCACATTTTAGCAGCACATCTGCAAGAGGGAAACAAAAATTGCTCTTATTGTTTCTGGTGCTTTCCACAAGAACTCCAGCAAGCCTTCTTGGGGTGGAATGTATTGTCTAGAACAGCTTTCACTTGATGACTTAGCTTACATTGTCTTGCATGAAAACACCACTGCTGCTGCCTCTGGGCTCAGCACCAGGAAAAGGCAGGCTCCAGTGCTGGATCTGGTAGAATTCTTCTGGGGATCTCTGCCATGGGAAGGAAGCAGTTCTCAGCTGGTGTCAGTGAACTTCATCCTTTGCTGGGATACTTAAACGGGTTGCCTATAATTTTGTTCTCCTTAACACATATCCCCACCCCCAAAAACACCCCTCAAAACCAAGTAGCCCAAGCTTGGGTGTCTAATTCTTCTCTCAGAACTTCTGTGCTCAGCTCTGCTTTGGTTTCACTGCATTCCCTCCTGCTGTGTGCAGGATAAACAGGGAGATCAGGCTCTGTATGTGTTCATTTGCTTTGTGATCTGATTTATGCTGCTTTACATCTATTGCTGACTTCGGCCTCTCATTGTGAGCCAGCACAGTTTAGGAAGTGCTCTCCCTGGCTTCAGCTGGTGGCAGAACAGCAACTGAGAAACAGTTCCCCTCTATGAGTCCAGCACTTGCCTTTCCAGTTTTTATTGGAGACTAAATCCTGCTTCTCCTTTCACTCATCCTTTTTCAAGCTATAGAGGCCGGTCTTAGCAAATACTCACCACTGTATCTTGTCTAAAAACCTGAGTTATTTGCCTGCTGTACTTTTCTGGTTTCACAAATGTTTTCTCTGAACTAAATGGGGATGGAGTAACCTGCATTCTTTTGAACTTGGTCTGTATTCACTGCTTAATTCCTAAATAACCATAACTGATTCATTCTGCACATTTCAGTGCCTTTTGTCTTCGCCTTGTTCTTTACCCACGCGGTTTTCTTTGCTAAGGAAACAAATTCCTAATGAGGAATACTGAGCTGATTCTACTGTCAATTTTCCCAGCTCCATACTACTGGAATTTCAGTATTTTACGTTAATGATATATTCAAATATAGTGGTACTTCTGAGGGTTTTCTAGAGCAAGAAGCATAAAGAAGCCTAATCCTGGGGCTGATTTCCAAAGGACCCCACAATTTTCATTATGGAAATAATTTGTAGAAAAGGTTGTTTTGACATGGGAAGGATTAATCACCCAATGCTAACAGATATCTGAGATTTCAGCTCTTTTATAACCAGCATTTCTGTATCCATCATGTAACAGAATCATGCTCCTGTTTTTAACAGACTAGAAAATGTGGAAGTATCTGGCAACAAGTAAATGAGTCACACGTTATTTCTATAAGATATCTGTCTCAGCTGACACCACCTCACTCAGAATATGGTTCTGATGATGCTTCCTGAAGATGTGCTAAGCTTCTGAAAGTGCCTGTTCATAGCATGTCTTTTGGAGCTATTTAGAGATATCTTTAGAATTAACTTATGTTCTCATGAATTTTGTCCTTTGGCAGTTGCCCTTCCTTCAGAAATCTCAATCACGGAAATGTTTGTGAAGTTTGTGTGTCAGCAAAGTTCATACAAATTCACTTAACTGATGAAGGGGAAGTTTGTAGAAGATTTTCAGTAGTTACTCCAGTGAGGAAACGCCTGTTGTTTGTACTTCAGTTCTGTTTAGGGTCAGTTTGTCAGATGCTGAAGATACTCAACCAAGGAATGCCAAAATGCTTAAATTTTAAGTTACCCTTATAATGCTTTTCTTTTTTCAGTCTTTCTCTTGTCTTTGCCACTGGGGTCTACTAAAGATCTGTTACATCCTTAAGGGTGTGAATTAGGATTAGAAAACTTTTCCTTAATGACCAAAATATAATGTTTATCCTTATATTTATTCAGTTTAAAATCTTTCATTTTTTCAGAAATTGAAACGCATCTGCTTTGACAGAGCAGTCCTGAGCTGTGAGTAGTCTTGTCCTCTTAATCACCTCTTTTGGTTATTGGCTTTTGCTTATTCTTTTTCCTAAATGTACTTTTGAAGGTTTGTCATCATCTAAGAATTGCTGTTTATCAGCTGATTGCATTTTTCTGTATGTTTTGTGTAAAAAGACAAATCTCAGCCCTTTCCTCAGATTGGCTGAAGAAGCTGAGTTCATTGTCAAGGTAACTTGGAATCCTCTCACTGGATATGTGAGCTCATGGCAGTTAGGAAAAATACTGCTTAGCGTCAGTCAGAGTGAAAGATCCTATATTTTCCCACCTCTCAGCCTCTCAGGAAACATTCTGACCTTCTTAGACTGAAAAAAAAATGTTCCCTGGGATACTGGAAAACTCTGACATGTTTGAAATGAAGTCCCACTGGAGAAGAATCTACCAAACACAGAGATATTGTTGAGGCTTATATTTCTTTAAGGAAGATATTTTGTCATGTGTGGCTTCTCAGGAGAGAAGAACTGCACTTTCTGATTTTTCAGTGGAATTTCCTGTTCTCTTCCTACTTTTTTGTGAAATTGACTCTATATTTGGAGAAAAAGGTACAGTCCAAAAAAGATCAAGCTGAGCCCAAATCCTGTGCTTCAGAGTGTGATTAAAGACTTGCATTTCCCCAAACAACCATGTCACAAGATGCCAAGTGCAGAAGGCATTAATCATCTGTACCTTATCTCTATGAAAAGCCATCTTCAAAGCAGAAAGGAGGAGAGTTCTACCCTCTAGAGATAAATGGCATATCGTAAATAGCGAGAGGCACTCAGATACTGTGATTATGAGCTCTATAGAAATGCCTATAAATAATACTAGGAGGTGCCCAGATACTACAGCTTACTTATGAAAATAAATAAAGCACATAAAAATCTGACAAGATGCAAGCTTCTCTCCCATATGAGGACACTTCACTTTCTTTTTTTGCTCTCTGTTCTGAGAGCAGGACCTGTCATGCAGGGGTCCTCATCCTTAACTTGCAGTCTCTTGAGAAATAATAAAGAAAATCACTATGTAAAATATCATGGAAGCATTGAAGTCAGAAAAATTTTAAAGGCGTACTTAGCTGTGCATCCTTTCCAAATTTTGTGTTTAAAATAAGAAAAGTGTAGCTGGGCAGAAACTTTCAGAATCTGAAATTTGAGAGTGTTTGGATGTGAGAGTGTGGATTCTCTTATGATAGAGGCAGATTTGGTGATCAGTTCAGTGGGAGCGGGACATAAAGATTTCACAAAGGTGTTCATAGTAATAATGCATTTGCTTCTGGTGAACACCCCACTCAGCTGCTGGAGAGCTGCACCAGTCAATCAACAAGATCAATATCTAAAGACAAAAAATACATTGATTGGAATTGCTTCTTTTTGTATGTATTTCTTTCCTAGGCAATTTTTCGCTGTTCTAGTTCTGGTTAGCTTTGCTTTATCATCAAACGTTTTTCTATTAGTACTGTTCTCTGATATGCTACAGGTAATTCTTGATATTGTTTCTGTGATGAGCAGCTCAGGAACTCTGCAGTTGGTGTAGGTAACGTCTCTGAATTAGCCTGCTCTGTGATCAGCAATGTTAGTATGTGCTGCCAGTCGGGAAATTTGGTTGTAATGTGGATACTGGAGACCAAAAAAAAGTACTGCAGTGAACTGAATAATTTTTAAATTTGAAATATTATTTCAACAGACATTATTGTGTTGGTCTAACTCAGTTTGGCATGTTTCTAGAGGAGTATATACAAACCATGAGTGTCTCTTTTGTACAAAGACAAATGCTTTACAGTAAATTGCCACAGGTTTTTTTTCAGGTCTTAGCAAATCCTTTTATATCTCTCTTCTGGTAATCCACTGTTTCGTTTTAAAAAATATTCATGTTCAATCATCATGTAGTATGGAGGATGAAAACTCGCTTTTATATCCTCAATATTTTTTTATGTGGTTGCTCGTAAATGAAGACCTGAGGAAATGGCCAGTGCACCAATCCAGTTTACTGACATTCTTGATTATGTACAGTGCTCTGGAGCATCTTAGGGTGTGGAATTCCTCTTGGATAATGCTCTGGAGCATACTGAGAACATGTGTGTTCCATATAGGTATGGGAGTTTTATTTTAAACTCAGAGTTTCGGTTTTACACTTCCAGCTTCAAAGGCGATGAGTCCCTCAGTCAGGTTTTGAGGAAGACATTGCTGAGAAAATTAAATTTTTCTGTCAGTTGGAAATAATCTGGGCACGAGCCTAAAGTCCGTATGAGAGTGTTGTTTCTCTGTGGCACAATTCCTGCAGGTTTCCTCTTTAGGATGTAGTGCTGAGCCCTGGCCATGTTCTGCACAGAGGAAGGAGTTGCACACACCAGGTGGAGAAAGAAACTGAGTGCCTGAAGTGCTTGGTTTCCTGGTGTAGTCTCGGCATCTCCTTCCCTTGGGTGAAAATTGAACCGGGGTGGAGAAATTTGAGCTTGTCAAGTAGTTAGAACAGGTTTATTTGTACTATTTTTTTTTTTCCTTAAGTGATAAAATGAAAGACTTTGGAAGGGTTTTTGATTAAATGCTCTTGAGATTTGCTTAAGCTGTGGCTGTGAGAATTTAAGATGTGTGCCTACCCATCCTGCTTTTGCTGTTTTTTCATTAAAAAATGCTCTCAAAACCTGTTTTGGTTAAAGTATCTGCGTGTCAGTGGAGTGCAAAGTTCACTGAATTCCTGCCGAAGATGATATGAGTTGATGGGTATGGAAACATGTCCAAGAGCAGTAGATCAAAGCTAAGATTTGGACCACGACCATCCTCAGTTTTGGAATTCCATTTAGTCCCATCATACCGATGATATTAAACTGTGCTTTCAATTTGGAAAGCTTAGGTGCAAAGCAGCAGTTCATAGCTTTTGCAGGAAGGCATTGCCTCCGCAAATAATTAAAAAAAATTGTGGGCAGATACACTTCCATAATTCTACAACTGTAAGGAAAAAAAAATTGTACTTTAGAAGCATCTATTGAGTAGTATTAACAGGAACTGGCAATTCTAGTGTGAGCAGCACACTAGAAACATCCCTGTGCATAGCACTCTGAATGGCAGGAGCAGTGTGAGGTTACTGATAAACACAAAACATTGCAGAAAGAGGAAAATGAGCTCTGTGAGAGTATTTAGGCTTGGAGCTCTTGTAAACTCTTTGGTTCCACTGCTGCAAACATGAAATGGTTTGTGACACATAGGCCAAATTCTCCACTCACTAATAGCCATCTCACCCAGTAAGTTGCTCTATGTGGGTAATCCAGCATCCAGTAGTCTGTGGGCCAAGTATTTCTTCAAAAAATCCTTCTCTGTCTTGATCTTGTAACCAGGATGTTTAGGTGGTAATTCACTAAGTAGAACAGAGTAAGCTTCCAGTCCTGCAGAGCTGTTCGGTCTCACTGAAGTAGTAAATATTCTATTCTTATGAATTATGTCATAAATCCAGGAGACTTTCAAAAGTATGGCTTGTTTGTATATAGATGGATCGAGTAATTGATGATATTTGTTTTAATTACATGTATAAATGTCAAGCAGCTTTATTAGGTAGTAGCCAGGTGGGCACTTATTGTGACCAAACGCCTACTTGCAATAGCTTATGGCTTCAGAGCACTTGTGTGTCTGATGGGGTCTATGTCAGAGTGCCACAAACCCTTCCTGTCTGCGTGGTGCAAGTGTCAGCTGAGCCTGGGGTTCTCTGCAGCAGGAAATGCTGCTGGGGGATGAGGTCTGCCCTTGGGCCAGCTCTTTAGAACCGTGTTTGCAGCTGTGTGCAAGCCTGAATCATTATGAACACAGTGTGTGCACCAGGCAGGACAGCTTTGTGCTTCAGGTCTGTGCTTCCTAGGAATACCTGTCCTTCCTAGGAGCTTGAAAGTTAAGTTGTTTCTACATTAGCTTTTTCCTCTTCTGTGGATGTGTCTGCTTCTTGATTTGTGCTGTTTCGAAGTTAGCCAACAAGTTCGTGAGTTTGTTTAATGACACAGAAGGAAACTCCAGATGTAATTTTTTGTCTGAATTCTTAATTTTTATGAGATGGTGGTAACTAAACATTGATGTTTTTCTGCTCTAATCCTCAGATAAGAAAAATTTTTAAGTGAAGTTATTGCTGCTATCTTTTGTTAAGACCTGAAAACTCCTATTTTTAGGAATTGTTCCCTTTTTCAGTATGTAAGAGTAAGTAAAATTGGAACAAAAAGAAATGTGGAAGTTCCCAGTCTTTGATTTAAGTTATTTCACTCTGGACTAGACTGTCAAATTGTCTGATGGATCCAAAACAAAGAGCCATGCTGTGAAAACATGTGAAAGACAAAAGGAGGTTAAAAGATTTTCTGGGATCTCTGTACATTGAATAGTCATCAATTCTGTTACCAGAATGGCTCCTGGAATATGTCTGAAGTTGCTGGTGAGAACATGGTCTCTCCCCTATGATTAAATTCTCATCTTTGCCCAAATGGTTGAAAGGGCAACTGTCTTAAACCTTTGAACTTTATTTGTAATACAAAACTTCAATTAGATAAAAGACAATAATTAGCAAATCTTTTATCTTAGGGAATAATTAAATCTTTAAGGCAGGACATCTTAATCAATGACTTGTAATGACAAGTTCATAAATAAATTAATTCTTCCAATGAGTATCTGACAGAAATCAATGAGTGTTAAAAGAGATTCAGGATGAGGGGACACCACTATAGAAACACTGTAGCTCAATTACACTTGGTTTAAAGATTCTCATCTATAAAGTATTAGCTTGTTCAAAAGATGATGTATTATTTAAAGAGATCATTAAAATACTAACATCTAATTTTGTAGAGCATTTTTTGGAACTTCCATCTTCACGTATATAAGTATTTCACCATGGGTTGTGATTAGCTCTTTGTATAGGCTCTCTACAAAAATATACAGTCAGTTTGACTGATTTGCTGTCCTTGTGGAGTCCTGGTGAGAAGTCTTGTTACTGAAAGTAAGACTTGTCTGAGCAGACGTTGTGTGTAACCTCCACTTCACTGGTAAGGATCTCCCATCCGGATCAAAACTTGTATAATTGCCTCAAGACCTTAAATGTTCTTACTCAAGAGATTAGTACATTTCTGTTCACTTAACACTTTATAGCACAGCACAGTACATGGCCAGTAACTCAAGGGTTGGCTATTGGTATAGGAATGGTAAAACAAGGACACAAAGGAAAGCCACGAGGGATCTCGTTCTGTTTGAGAGCTCTTGTGACCAGTGTCACCTGTGAGGTGTTAAGCCCATGGAAGCTGCCTCTTGCTGGTACCAATGCAGCAGTGGCATGATTGCTGCAGAGGGGTTGGTGGAAATCCCAGTTTTCTAATATTGCATACAATAGTGTTGCTTCTAGTCGGCACCACTAAACACACTGCTCTGCCTCCTGTCTCCCACTTATCCTGATCACCTGGTTTTAGTTGACCAAAACCAGCAGCAACTTCATGCTACTTGTGTGCAGCTCTTAATCATGACTCTTTCCTTACTCATTCAAGTATCACGTTAAGTGTTAGAAAAAGTGTAGCAGCAAACATTGCCAGTTGAACTCACTTGTATGAAGTTTCTCCTGTGATTTGTGGCATTTATAGTATCTCTGACAATAAACACTCAGATTCTGAATGTTTGGTGCATGTAAGACGAGAAGAAGTGCTGTAACTCTTGATGAAGCTTTATCATCATTAGAAAAAGGAACTTCAGACTGTCAGAATAGGTGCTAAATCACTTTTGTTGCATTTACCAAGCATTCCTATGGGTTTCTCTTTCTGTATATCAGCTGGACTCCCTGATTAAAAGGTGAAACTGGTCTTGAGCATGCTGAGTTTTTCCATCAAGCCTGGGCTGCCTGCTGCCAGCAGGTTGAGGCTGCTCTCGTGTTTGGTTTGCCTGGCAGCCAAGAGGAAGAGCTGTTTGGCCAGTCTGCACAAATAGGTCGGGTCTAGTCACAGCCAGTTCCACTCCACCTGGAAGATCCACCAAAACGAGACTAAACCTGTGGAGGAGGTGTTGTGGCAGAGACAAGCTGGGAAAGGGAGCTTAGGGTGTTTCAGTGGAGAAAGATCCAGGACGTGCTGGAGCTTGAGGGTACAGGGGTAGGGAGGACGGCAGCGTGAACAGGAAGAGAAGAGGCTGCATTCAAACCAGAGGAGACAAAAGCATGGAAAACTGGGCTATTTTAGACTGCTGCTTTGATCTCTTTTCTAACTTAGGGGATAAAAAACCTCATTAATTTTATACTGCCCCAACAGTATTAATTAAACAATTGCACTTTCTCCTAGTGTATTAAAGAGCTACACTATAAATTTATTTTGGTTTTGAGTGGTGAAAATCTGCAGTTTCTAGAATGATCAATTCTTTCTGTTGTTGTGTGGGGCACTGAATATCAGATTAAGTTGAAATGTTAGCGATTTCCTATTTGAAACCTGTTAAACAGCACGACAGATGGAAAGTTCTGCTCAGATTATGAGCATCCAGATCTGTCACTGATTAAAAGAAGAGTAGCATGTACTGGTGGCTGGTGTTGACAGATATCTCTGCAGAATAGTAAGACAGGTCTCACATCCTCGTAATCCAGTAGCTCTGCCCCTGACAGACAGTATCTGCTGCCCCTCACATCTTGTAAAGATCAGTTGCTATTCATGTGAAACTGGGTTATAGCTCAGAGCATCCTTGGACAGATTTGTTCACAACCTGGGTGCTTGCTGCTCTTCAGACGGGTGATAGCAATCTAAACCTCTTGCCTCTTTGGATGTACTCTCCCTTCAGAGCTGTCATCCAGGTCTTCAAATTTATCCTTAGTAGGCTTCAGCTTTAAAGGTCCTCTTACCCACCCCGTAACATTCCTGTCCATCCCATTATGCCCTGTCAATGAGGGTGTTTGTGTATTTCATTTGCAGCAGTTTATGAGTATTTTGTTAAATTCCTGCGAGGGAATTTAAATAGCCCTAATGACTATATTACCTTACAGGCTTTTAAATGTTTCCCCAGCTGCCTGATTCAATGCAGTATAAATTGTGAGCCTTTCCACAGTAATCTCGGCATTTGTTTAGGAGTTAAATATTAACAGATTTTTTGTCTTTCTCTCAGACAGTAGTCTCTGCACCTGCTTAATTTGCTGTAGGGTTTCTTAGAAGGAAATGTTGCTCTCTTTTCAAGTGCTCTGGGTTTTGTTCTCTGTATGTGCTTTACATGAGGTCAGTTTGAAGAAGCCTTGGATTGAAACACTTGTTATCTTGCAAATATGATTCTGTCCCAGTTAAAATCTGGGATGGGGAAGGAGCTCCCAGCTGCACAGATAAACTTGAGTGGTGGATTTGTTGCAAATAGATTAATTCAATGTGATGCCCTGTACAGGGCTTCAAAATTACTTTCAGCCTCTTTTCAGCATGCCAGTACTTTAGGTCATCCAGAAGAGAGGAAAAAACCAAAAAAAATATGAATTAAAGAAATAAGTCATGTAGATGGGCTAAATATTGGAAGCAATGTGGCTGGCTAAGCCAATGCAACAGACATATCTTAGGTATTTTTACTTTAAAGACAAAGACAGTCTGCCTCCCACACATTTCAAAATGAATCTCAAATGTATTTTTATAATTTACAATTATTTCCGTCAGAGAATAATAGAGATTTGATGCCTGGGGTAATTAATGTTCTGTGATGTCTATTATAATAGCTATTTTAAGTGTAGGAAATACCCTAATAAGAAACAGTTTGCTAGTGTGCTGATCTAGTTGATTTTTATCATAGCTTTCTCTGTAAAATAACAAATGGAAGATATGACCATAGATATTTTGATTAAACTCTTAAACATCTGATAAAATTTGGGCAGAGATAGATCACTTCAAAAAGAACGTTTAAAAAAATCAACCCTCTTCCTTTTCTGACATTTATTTTTATGCTACCTGTATTTTAAAATATTTAGTGACATTTACTAAATATAGTAAGTGATGAATTGCAATGCTTTGAAACTAATTAAAACCCAAAACATGTTAAATGTCTTTTAATGAAAGAAGTATATGGTGAAGGAAGACTATATAAGGAATATTTAACTGGTTGTAGATCTATGTCTTTTTGAAGTTATATATTGAAGTCATTACAAAACATTAAACTTATAATCTCCTTTTCCTACTCCTCCTGGTTTCCCCTCTCTAAGGTCTTCCCCCTGCTCTCCCCCAAGCTGAAAAGCTATTTTGTGTTGTTGTTTCCTCCCCAGTTTCTTGTTTCTGGTGTGGAAATTGTAGCTGCCGTGACTTCTTTCCCCCTGCTCATTCAGCACGTATCGTTCTGCCCTTTGTCCGTGGTGCTTGGGGTTTTTTCTGTTCTATCTTATCTCTCTCTCTTCCTTTTCTACATTCCTGTATTCATGACCTTGTTAGACTTGCTTGCTTCCTCGTGTAACTTCATTTGGTGTCTGTGCCCCATACAATATTGCCTTTCTTCCTTGTACTTATATTTTCTTGAAGGATTTATTCTATTATAGTTTTTTTACAAGCTCCAGTTCAGCCGAATTCCCAAAGAATCTAGTGTCATTCTGAATACAGCTACTCACTTTCAGATTTCTGGGATTCATGAGCATGAGTTATTTTAAAAGGAATTACGCTTTACTTTTTAGGTGGCTTTCATAAGTAAGCTTTCTCTTTGTCAGCCATGTTGTCATATTTTTTCTTGATGATTTTATTATCTGACCATTTCTATTCGTATATGTTGGTTCTGGTTTTGGTGTTCAATCTTTGTAGTGTTCAGTCTTGTCTTTTCATCCATTCTATTTCTATTCAGCTTTTCTAAAGCAAATGCCACACTTTCCTTAAGTCTCCGATTCCAAGTCCTCTCAATTCATCTTCCCAATCCCAAAACTCCCATGGTGGCACTCCTTACCAGAATTGTGACTAAAATTGAAAATTGACTGGCAGTAGGCTTTGATTTTTCCCAGCAGGGCAGTAAATGTATCACTCGGCTGGAAAAAATTCTGACCTCAGCATTTCCAAACTTCTCTACAAGCTATGGACCAGGTACACAATACAGAATTGGTGCAGAGATTTAAATTTTCTGTGTCAAAATAAGTATTTCTGAAGAAGTTTTCATTGACTCCCTGTAAGATTTTTCTCAGATTGTCAGCTCCTCGTATGCTGAAGCTTTGCTGTGTTACTGGAAGGTCAGGCTGTGCCTGAAACTGCAGTTACAGTTAGCTTTGAAGGTGTTAGAATCTGAGCCAGCCCAAAAAACCTGTTTCCTCTTCAAAAAAAATTATTCCTTCAATTCTGTTCTCTTGAGTTTTCAAAAATTAGAAAAGAGATTTCCAAAACTGATTTGGTTTAAAGCGACCATTGTAATAACAACACTGGTGAGTTTTTACTGTGTGTCTTCATTCATCTGAGTAAATGATGTGACAGTTGAGTGGCTTGTGGTCTTGAAGTCTCTCTTCACTGTCTTTTAACTCTCAGTCCTTACCTCAGCCTTGTAGGAGCTAAATCTGAGGACTTAGAGCAGTCCTTAAGAACTTCTAGGCACTTTGGATTTTGGGGTGGTGGTGCTGCTGTGTTTGTGTAGTGTTTTTGAATTATTATTTAATTCCAAATGCAAGGATGCCCAGCTCTGCAGCAGAGCAGTGACTGTATTAATGTCACTGACAGTGTTGTGCACTGGCGGCATCAGCTCAGATGAATGTCAGGGACTTCCTTCCCTGCCAAGTCTGAACTGAGGACTCAGCTTTCATTTGTGAGCTCAGGGCTCTGGGTCTTCTCAGGGACATCATGTGCTTTCATTTTCATTTGTCCAGGGTAGGAAATCAGCTCTGCTTGGGAAGGGTTGGCATATTTAACATCCCACCCCCAATCACAGTGCTGCCAATATATGGGAGTCAGCTTAAATATATCCTCCTACTAACTACTGATGGACTGGTGCTAAATGTTTGCTTTGGCTTAAAGGGGCACTGTTGAGATGTAATCACAGGATGATTTTGTTTCAAATTTTCCATTGAGTGCATAGTTTTCTGGCTGACTTACTTGGCTGTGTGTTTCAACAGAGATATATGTATATACATGGTTATCCAGTGGTCTACATGAAATACAACAACATTCCCTTTGCACATTGTTAGTATGTGTTTAGAAATGAATGACTAACTTGCAGTCCCTTGCAGATGTTAAGAAAGTGCTCTGAGTTACAAAAAAATTAAAATATAGGGAAAACCTGAATGTACTTACAGTTATTTGTGGGTTTTGCTTGCCTTTTTTAGGCTCCTTTCTGGCTTTAAATGCTCTCTCTGGTTTTGGCTCTTATGCAGTTGTACAGTGGTGCTCTGTGCATGAGCATTTACAAAGCATCAATACAGGACAGTGGCTTCTCTTTTAATAATTGCAAAATTGTAATATATTTTTCTAGTAGAGAACAAGTAGGGCTCAGCGGAATGTGTGACTTTTTGACGTTCTGTAATGACCCTCAACATTACAACTCCACCTTCTGGCCTTGGAAAGTAAGGGCTGGGTGCATCATTGACTGGGAGGAGATTTTTTTATGCATATTAACAGCAAGGGCGGAAGAGAAGTAAAATACTCTAGTACCGAGTTGTTTTCCTGGTTGTGAATTTGCATTCTTCTTCAATCTGAGCATGGCAGTGATGTGGACTAGTCTGTCAGTACAGTATTTGCCATTTTCCATGATGATGTATTAAGATTTGTAAACCTCTTAAAACAAAAAGGATTTGACTTCAGTTCTTGATTTAGGATCTAACTTTCCTAGCAATCTCTTCAATATTGAGAACTGAAACAAAAAACCTTGAAACATCCACACCTAAGTCTTTCTAAAGAGTACTATCAAATCGCTGGAGTCATGTTTTATAGAAGTCAAAGCCTCTAATGACTGACATACCAAGGGTATGCCCTATAAGAAGTTCAAGGTTATGTTCATTGTGATATTTGCCTTAGATTAGCCAAGAATTGAAGCAGAATAAGAATAAATTTATCTCTATAGCAAAATATGAACCTGCATAAGGAGACTTGGCCCTTGAATTTGGAATAGATAGAAAAGATGATACCAGTACCCTTGATACTGGTAAGATCTGCTCAAGAAACACCTAATTTCAAATGCCCTATTTAGAGTTTTATTTATTCATTAAGTTTTAGTTATATCCTTGGTCATCTTTCAGTCTTTCTGCCTGGCTTCTGGTAGAAAAAAACTGAGTATGTGGGAGGAAAAGATGAATTGAGAAGTCGAAGAAGAGTCTTGTCTTTTCTTTCACAAAGGATGTGTCTGTTCTCACTTCTAAGTCAAGCAGCAATAGAGTGACACTTTCCCAATTACACTCTCCACGCAAGTGATGCTATGGCTACCACATGGTGGTTCTATAATTGTGAGGTGATGATTGTGTGATGCCAACTGGGAGGCAGAAACGAGGTTAGGCAATGCTGAACTGGAGGGGAGGGGTGCCCTGACGCAATCTGCTCATTGCCTGGGAGCTGGTGGAGCGAGGCAGCCTCCCTTCAGAGACCTGGCTCCACAGGAGAAATGCTGCTGTTGTCCTTCCAAGTAATAAAGATAGCAAGAATTAGGTTTGGGGTGGGTTTTTGTTAGTTTATTTTTTTGTACAGCCCTGCTTAGCTGTAGGTAGTGATGCCCTGATGGAAGAGAGCTCAAGGGCCTGGCATTGCAAACACTTCCAGCTCCGTGCTTCCCTCAGCACCTGGGAAAAGGAGTGAAAACAACTAAACTTCAGGCCTAGGTTAATTTTTAGGTGTATTTCCAGCTTCTCTAGAATACTGCATGTGGCTCAAAATCTTTTGATGTATTTTGAGTAAAAATTGGTAGTTTGTTGTCTTGCAAAATATGACTTATTTCTCTAATAAGCAGCATCTGAAAAGACTGTGGTGTTTTTCAGCTAAGCTGGTAGGAAAGAAGGAGATCTGCTGAATAGCTTTTGGGATTTGGACTATTTTCTGATTATTTTCTTTTCTTCAAAAATCCTCAGAGGAGAAAGGTATGGGCAGGAATAGATGCACACTCCCCTCTAAGAGACCACAACAGAACTCTGAGGTGCTGATGTAAAGACTTATATTTGCTAATGTCCCAATCATTTTGGTACCTCATCCTAGAGGAGCTCATGTATTACTAAAAACTCTTTGGCCACTTAAAAAATGTAGAGGTCAGCTGAGTCATCTTGGCTTTGAAGTCAGTTTACCTGGTAAACTTGATGAAACTTGATGGCTCTAAAGCACCATATTAGTCAAATCTGAATTTAGAAATAATTAAGATTTGATAGAATACACAGAATTTCAAGATCTATAAACTTGAGTACTTCTGACTTTATGAGCTCGAGGCAGGCATAGATGCAATTGCTGAAGTGGCTCCAACAATTCATTACTCAGGTATGAAATATGGGCACAAAGTTTAGGTAAGGGATTGCTGGTGATCTAAATCTACAGTTGACAGTAGAGTACAGTCAGGCCTAAATTTTGGAATTTGGCTCCAATATACCCCACCTCTAGCAGTAGTACATAAATTCTTAGGGAAGTGAGCTGGTGATACAGCTGTATTACTGTAAGCAAGAATCCTGAGGGTGGGACTGCTGCCATTGGCTTCAGCAGAGCCAGAAAGTATTTCCTCATCCTTTTACATGGAAATTGGTGTTGACCATGAAGTTGGTCCTCCATCCCTCTTCAGTCTTGGGGCTACTAAAGCCAACCACGTAGATGTGGCTCTTGTTACTCCAGAGTGGTGCTGAGGTGGGTCCCAAGTGTGTAGGGAGGGGCTCAGCTGCCAGAGGAACTGGTCAGCAGGCAACTGTTCTTTCAACCCTGGTATGTATTTGCAGGCAGGAGGGAAGGGGTCTGGACCAAGAGTGTGTAGGTTTGAACTGTGAGTGGGCCACAGCAGAGACTGACTTGTGTGGATGTGGATCACACCGTTCAGTTTCGTGCTGGATGGCTACAGAGACTGTGATTTTTGATTTAATAGCTGGTCTTATGAGAGCTATGATGCTTTGATGTTGGCCCTTAGTAGCAGCAGAGTGTGTCGGTAGTACCGGAATGACTTACCTAAATTAATGTAAGAAGCTGGTAGTGCTGCAAGAACAGCTTTAACTTAGATTCTCTGGGATTTTAGGTTATTGTAAACCCCAGACCTCTCTTCCTTGCGCTTTCTTTCAGGCCTTGTCTTTATCGGTGACTTCTGCAGCTGGCTGAAAGCAGGATTTGCACAAAGCTGAACATTTTAATACTTGCTGTCACTTTTGGAAAACCTCAAAATTGTGACTTTTTCCAACAAAGTAACTAGAGACATAAAAATCAACGAAAGAAACAGTTAATAGACTGCAGGGCAATCGAAGGGCTTTGGCTCCTACTGCAAAATATTAACGGCTGTAATTTGACCTCTTAGCCAATTAATTTTGGCCAGTGTAAAATTCCATACACTAAATCTGTTTACGATACTTCACTATTCTAGGCATCTGATATTGTGCCAAGACCTTAATATGTCTCTGAACAGAGGTCAAGTCATGGCCTTAAAACGAAGACTTGAAATATAATCTGTGTGTGGGTGGGTTGCCTTATGTCCCTAAGGGGCTTATGAGTTCCTTTTCTATTGCTGTATGATCTGAAACTCTGGTCGCTGCTCTCTGTATTACCTTCTTGTATTTCTTAATCAAAATAAATCCTTTTTGCAGCTCAGAAATGACCCCTCTTTTTTCCAGCTTGTCCTTGCCATTATGTTTTCACCGCACAGCTCTGGTTAGGCATGCCAGCAGTTATCTGTTGTCTCTGTTGTACATCTGTTCAAAAATTCATCTTTGATAGATTTCCTCGACAAGTCTAAGTTATGTCCATCTTGTACTTCAGGGTGAAACAGTTGTATCCTGGTCATTTTGCTTGTGCTACCCAGTTATTTAACACTCTGTTTTCCTAGCTTTGGATTTTGGGCTCGGATTTCCGTCTGTTAAAATATATGAACACTAGTGAAGTAGTCTGATTTTTATTAGAAAACAGTAAAAGTTTGCTCTTCCTTCCTGTTTGCAGAGTGAATTGTGTTTGTGCCTGCACACCAACGTATTAAGAACTGCAAGCTGTGTTATGTTCCAGTGAATGCTGGTTAGTTCTGCATGTATATATACTGATGGAGTTAAAGCCTAATTCAGGGGTTTTTTAGTTTGTGCCAAGCTGTACATAACTGTTGTTAGGTTATGAATCAGCTGAACCGGTGTACTTAAGTCCGTGTTCCATGAAACACCATATCCCCAGTGCAGCACCATATTCCCAGTGCCTTGCAAGGGTGCAGCTCATGGTAACAGGCTCAGGGCAGGCAAAGTCTACAGTGCATCGTATTCTGTTCAAGTTGTCTGACTTCCAGGAAGAGTCCTGGACCACTGCTTTTTCCCCCAGAGCCAGCTGACATGTGTTTCGTATCATAACAGAGCAGTTTTCTGAGATACCCTGTACCTCGTGTGTCATTCTTGTATTAAAATCAACTGTTGGCGTGTTCTGCATGGACTCTTGTGCAGGATGGAAATCCTGTGCACCTAAATTAAAGGTGTGCCAAGTAGCCTGAAAATAATGAAAGCATGAAGTATCTGCTGTTCCACGTGCCTGCATGTATTGGCAATCATGCCTGAGACCTTGAGAAGCAAAAGGAAACAAAGCCTAACAAAACTGAGTCAGTGTCCAAAATTTTTGAAACTTTATATAATGAAATAAAAAATGCGTCTATATTATTACAATTTGGATTGTCTTCTAAAGCACTTGGGGATGTAGAAGTGCTGAAAACAAATGATAATCCAGTTGGAGTCACTCATTGCTGAATGCAGATTAGGATTAACTCAAGTGTAGGAATGGCAGATGACTGATAATTACCTGCCAATTAGTGTGCCCCAGTTAAATGGCAAAGTAGAACATCCATCAGGGACTGACCTGTATCTGCTTGCACAGCACCTGATACAACTATTGCTTTAACAGCAACCACTACAATTATTTGTCTATTACATTTTCTTTTATCTGTTTCCCATTATGGAAGATATTATTGTTTGAAAGATCAACTTGAAAGGCTTATAATGAAGAATACCAATAATAAAGCATCTTAACCTGGTACTAGGAAAATAAATTTTCAAGCCAAAACTTTGATTTGCTTAAGCCTGATTTATGTTTAATTCAGTGGAGATAAACTGGTTTGCCAGAATTCTAGTCCTTGACTAAAAAGGCTTTTTTTTTCTGGAGGGGCTGGGGTGGGTGATGGTGAGGGGGATGGGGAGTGAAGAGACCAAAATTAAGAAAGCACAAGAACAAATTGCCTAGTCATTTCCATTTTGAGTTTACTTAGCCATTAAAACAAATGAGATTGTCTTTGTCTGTGATATATAGTTCCCAGCCAATGTAAAGTGTATGAAAATAGTTAATGACTTAAAGAAGAGAAAAAATAGGGTTTTATATCATATACAGAGATTGTCTTTGCAAAGCTGTTCCCTGGGAACTGACAGGTGGTGTTGAATTTTGCATACCTTATATACCTGAAAGAATAAGGTTTTTAGATGGAAGTAAATTGCAAAACACTGTGGAGCAGAGATTTGCTTTTTGAAGTGGAAGAAGTTAGTCAAATTTCTCAGCCCCCAACTGGAGCTACGTAGTGTGAATGAGGCAAGAGGACTGAAGCTGGACTAACTGGATCCTATATCCTGTAGGAAATTATACTTGCATTAAACATGTTTATTTTGGGGTTTATTTTTTAATCTGTTATGTTAGAGACCACCAGCAAAGTTCAGACTGGAGTGTGCAGGCTGAAATCCTGTGTTGTCTGGGAAGATTTGGGAGGAGTGTTCCAGCTCAGCCCCAGCTGTCAAAGAGTAACCTGTGCCTCAAAGCCTTGCTTTGCTCATGATGTCGAGGGACAAGAGCTTGGCACATCATACACCTTCTCCCACCTTTCCACCTCACTTCGTCGTGCTACGTGCAAGTAAAAGCTCTGTTGAGTGAACTTATACAAGGTGTGGGCTACCCCAGTATTTCAGGATAGAATTTAATCGAATTCTTTTTGGTGGGGGCAGGAAGGAAGGGGGATAACACAGATCATGCTTTTCCAGCTTGAGTATTTGAGGTTTCTTCAGTCCTAGGAAAATTACCTGGAGTTGTGTAAGGTGCTAGGCCAGAAGGAACACTATATTGGTTTTTATTTTATTAAAGCAGCTGTCTTTTCAAACAGACCAGCAGATGGTAGTGTTTGCTTTGTAATTACAACTGTGAATTCATAGAAAGGACTGCTCTTGTTTGGCATAGGTCACTCAAGGACTGCTCAATATGTAGCAGAATTAGAGAATTGTAAAGAGCAATATTGGTTTAAGCAAGTAAAAAGGAAGGGGGGAGCCCATCTGTAATCTTCAGCTGAGCGGGACAATAAAGGACTCAGTGGAGCAGAGGCTTGTGTCCCGTGTACTGCAGATAAGCTGCCTGGAATTGCAAAAATATCACAGGTGATTGAAGCAAGAAGTCAGGGGACAACCTGCAAGTGTTCTGTCTTTTGCAATAGCAGAAGTTACTGTTCAACTGCAGTGCTTTTCAGAAATGTCAGGCATGACATGATTTTGTTGTTTAAGTGGGATGCAGGGTATCTCTTATTGCACAAAGTTTTGTTGGCAACTGGATAGAGCACAGAGGTGATGGATTGAGGAGTTAAAATTAGCTGGTGACATGTGGTCTTGGGCAACTCTTTTCACCACAGGTTCCCTTTTTTCAGACAAGGATGAAATTGCTGATAACCACTGTCAGGTTCTTAGAGTGAACTAAAATATTACTCAAGAAGACTGTATGTTGTTTCACCTGGACATGCCTTTCCTTGACTGGTGCAAATCATATATTTGGGTCAGTTTGCCTACGTGTTTTGAAAGGCCTCATTTTATTCACCCTCTGAACAGGAAAAAGAAATTGTACCACACAATGTGACATTTCACAGGAGAAAGTAATTTTAAAGTTCTAATGGAGAGCTTCATACCAGGAGTTTTCAATTCATTTTTGGAAATAAAACAATGGAGAAATACTGCAGAAAGTTAGAGTGAATATTCTGGTTTGTTTTTAAATGAATTAGTCTAAATCTGTGTGTGATTACTTTGTTTTTGTTTTGCTGGAATGTTCTTAGAAATGCTATCAGTTTTGGAAAGTTCATGGATGCAAGGGATTTTTAAGAGGAGAGGTCCAGCTATTAATGGATGATATTTGCAATTACTGCTCTTAAAGAATACAGGTCTGAGCCTGCATGCGAGGTGATCATTCTCTCAGGACAAGTGGAATGGCAGTCATTCCAATCTGTCTCAACATCTGGGTGTAAAAAATTTCAGACGCGTGTTTTAAAATGAACTGCTCAATCAGTGACCTTCAAATGAAAAAAAAAAAGAGGCAGAATTATAATGTGCATTTTCACGGGCTGGGGTAAAGAGGGGAGAGTTTCAGGTGGTTGACCCAAAATGAAGGATAAGAAAAGGGGAAGATTAAGACATCCTCCTCTTCTTTGTGTAAACTGCTCTCATTGTCTGTTCAGCTGTGTCAAGAACAATTTTAGTGAAAGTTTTTAAAAAAATTCATTATTTTAATAGGAAACTCTGTGGGGGTCAGAGTTCCTCCACTGGTCTTCTGACCTGCTCTTCCCCTGACCAGCTGACTTGTGTTGTCTTCTGCCTTGGTTCCTAAGAATCCTCTTTTTTTTTTTACCTGAGGGACAGATGCATTTCCCCTGGAAGTGCTCCCTGCACCTGTGAGGATACAAACTCTGTAATTTCAGAGCTCTGGGTCTGCAGTGTTTGGGTTTTCCTGTGCAGTGCAATGTAGGAGAACACAGAATAAAATCTGTATCACGGCAGCAAAATAATTTGCTTTAAATGTGATGTACACTAGTGACGTAGTGCCTCACGTCCTTGGAAGTGCCCTGGTAATTAATGCAATACTTGGTGCAGACTTTGCTTTAAAACCTATGTTTGGGGTGTTTAATATCCCTTTAAACTGGTGTCTGTGTTCTCAGTGGGGATGTAAAAACACATGTTTGGAAACTTTTTACGTGGTCGACAGAAACAGGTTGTGTGGCACTCTAAGATGGGCACAACTAGGCAAAGTCTAGACCTTGGGACCAAACCCTTGTGAAAAGTTTGAATTCAGTGGAGATTCAAAGGCAAAAACCAGCAGCACCAGCGCGGTGAAGGAAGGTTCAGAAGTGAGCAGGTGACCTACCCGTGGAAATGTATAAACTAGCTGGAGATCACCGAGCTTCTTGTGCCTCCTGTATCGTGTTCCATGTTCTGGGTGTGATTGCAGCACTTGGTGTGCATCATTTTTAAACCACTGAAAAACGAGCTGGTTTTTATGGCAGAAGACTTGCAGAACTGAGAGCTGATCCTGCTACCAAATTAAAAAAAATATTATGAGCATATCTACTTTTAATAATGTTTTATTAGAAATGCATTTTAACTGTTTGAGGAGTCTGTTTTCAAGTTGCAAATGGCTCCTGTAGAATTTTTCTGAGATGACTAGAGGCCATTTTTATTGCAACACGCTTCAGCTTTGCCTGTTGTATGTTTGTCAGAGTTTTAGGGTTTTGTTAGTATTTATATTTTAGTGTTTAATCACTCATTTTTTGGTTGCATGTAATAGAGACTATTTCATTTGAGTATTCAAATACTGAATTACTGCTTCAGCCCTGTTTTTGACACTTGGTATTTGAGTAAATGAGTTAAAACAAGAGGTTAGCTGGGAAAATAGGAGACATATTATCCCCAGTTTACTTTGTATTTTAGATTTTATCTGATGTTCATGAGTGTTTTCAGCTGGGCTTCCCTTGTGTCTGAGAAGCAAGAGTGTATGGTGACAGAGAAGTTCAATTAGATGAGCAGCACACTCTTGTTTTTACACTCTGGTTTTATATTGTGTGTGGAACACATCAGTTGCTTCATTTAAAAGGTTTTTAAAACATTTTATATACTGCTGTTTAGGAGCTCTCAGTTCTGTGTGGATCGAGGTGATACTTGGCTGTAGAGTATGTCACTTTAACACAGACATGGATTTTAAAAGAAGATCCATACAAAAATAATATGTGGTAGGTAGTGAATACTGGACCTGTAATCCATGTTTTGATTAAAACCAAATATTCAAATATTCAGTATCACAGGAAGGCCATAGCTTTCTTTTTTCCCCCGGACAACGAAGACTTGCATGTGCAGCACACTGTGGTATCCACACACCTTGTCAGCTGAACACCATAAACAAGTTAAAAGTTAATATTTGGTTAACATTATTTAAAACAAGTGACTTTATAATCAGTACACAATGAGCCCTGTGACTGGCCAGGTTAGAAGGACCCTTGTAGATAATTTTTAATCCATTATTCCTTAACCATGATAAAACTTGCTATTAAGTGCTATAAGGTAGTTAAATAATAATAATAATAGTGTAATCTGTGGAAAAGGAAGGATACTGGTAATAGTAGGTGAATATATATATAGTTCTAGAAAACCCTACTAAACGTCACAATAGGGTAGATTTAGTTGCTACCCCTTGTCCTGTGCCTTTGTGTGGTAAGGACCCTGGCACTGAGATGTGATCAGCCAGGGCTGTGTTCGTGCTTAAGGGAGGGGAGGTGGGTGTGTCACAGTGCCCTTTTTCTGCCACACGGTTCTGCTTTAATTTTCTTTTTCCTGCAACCTTTGGACATGCAGTTATAACCCAGTGGGAATTGTTTCGGTTTCCAGAGGAAGTGTAAAAAGTCAAGGTTTAGCTGTTGGTGTTGCCAGGAAAAGTTTTGGTTTTCTTTTTCTCATAGGCTGAGTTGAAATAAGCAAATCACGGCCATCATCCCTCACAACTCGTGTTACACAAACCCTTTGCAGGAGTGAGATGCAAGGGGATCCCAGTTCGGGCTATGGTCACGTCAGGTGGCAGAATCAATTTCTGCCCAGCTCTGTCACAAAAAAGTAAATGGCATTTGAATTTGGTTCTGGTGTAACCTCTTGAGATGGATCAATCAGAATTAAAGGAAAATGGGAGCCAGTTTCTCTCTCACTACCTCCAGACCTGCTTCTGACAAAATGATTCTCCTTCTTCTTGCTTTATTTTGTTCAATACAAGATGTCCATCACAGGCCTAAATCTCAGAAATACTGATTTTGATCAGCTAACCTTCCTTTATTTTCAAATACATGCCAGTTGCTGTACACGTTTGATTGGCGCTTTTCCCCGGGAACCTAATGCTCAGTTTGGAGTAATGGGAACACAAACCATTAATAAAAGATTAAAGAAAAAGCAAAACACCAGGATTTAAAATTCCAAACATATCTCTGTAGACTGTCTTTATAAAAGGCAGTTTCTTCGGCAGGCGTTGAAATGCAATTCTTCCTACACATTAAATAATAAAATCAGACATGGGAACTTTCAGATTGCTGTGCTGAGCAAAATGGATGTAGTTCTTTTAAGTCCATAAAAGTAAGGAAAATCAGATCTTAAGAACCAAGATCACACTTGAACACAGTTGGAAAACTACAGCATGTTACCAAAACCTCATTAAGCTGTCATAGACTTTTTTGTGCATTTTCTTTCCCAGTCTTTTTGATTGCCAAGATATTTGTGTGTAAATACTCTTCTCTAACTCTATTCCCCCTCCTCGTCTGACACTGTTTGTGACAACATGGGGTTACCATGGGGATTGTGATGTGTGATGTCATACACAGCAGAGTGACCTCGGTGAGCCAGTGAGCCTGCTGAAGGATGGAGATGGACAGAAAAACGAAGGCAGCAAAAATGGAAAAACATGCAGGAAAAATGAATGAATTTTAACAAGAGAAGAGTGAAACACTGGTGCGTGGGGAGGGTTTTGTTTTTTAAAATTCACCCGAATGAGTATCGTGGCTCAAGTTTTTGTTTTTCGGCCTGAAAGTCCCTGCTTCTGGCTTTGGAATATGTGCTGTGTGATATGTATCTAAAGAGAGACCTTTCCTCTACCAAGTCAAGAATATGAGGTAAGCTTAGAATGCAAATTGTAACTCTACCCCAGCTTCCAGAAAAGGGAGCATTAAATCAGACACTATGACTGCTTAGCACTTCTCTAATGCTTAACACATGGAAATGTTATTGAATCTTCACAACACCCCCAATATGAAAAGCAAGTAGGTGTCAGTATCCCCAGGTAAAAAGTGGTGAGTGTGTGATAATGTAAATGTAAGTGAACTCTCATAAAGTGACTCATCAAATCACTGGCAGCAGTGGGATGAAGATCTGGAAATTCCAGTCTTTATAGTCCCAGGTTTGTTTCACTGGATCAGATTTGCCTTTCATTGAAAACACAATGTTCAAAGTTGAGCTGTTCGATGAAATGACAGTCTCTCATACCGATATTATTACACTTTTTTTAGATAATGAGTTATGTTAGCACAGCATAGTCATTTTTGTGCAAAAGATGATGCATGGAACTCACGCAAAGGCTTTTGCAACAGAAGTGAGCTGAATGGGGCTGAAGTGGGCTCACCCTTACAAATATGGATGCCTGCAAATTAAGCATCATGTGCAAAGCAGCCTTTGTTCTTTTGTTGGGTTTTTTTTTTATTTTCCCCAGAACCTTGAATCTCTCCTCATGCATGCCATGTGTGCACTGACTCCTAATTTATATCACTTCAAGTGAGGAAAATCATGGCCTTTGACTTGTAAATCTCACTCAAAACGCACTTTTATGGTCGGGGTTATAATGGAAATACCAACAAACTCAGATATTTAACTATAAGAGCTCAATCTGTGACATGGTAATAAAGATATGTTTTACTGCCAAGCTTTCTTGTATAGACAGTAGGGGAATGATGCTTTTTAGTTCTCCTGTTGTAAATATACATACTTTGGCAAGGAAAAGGTGTTTGCCAGGTCAAAGTCGTTGCTCCAAAAAAGAATGCAATAATGAAATAATATAAATAGTGAAGGGCCTAGCGCTTCCAGTAAAAGTTATCAACTTTGAAGATCAAACTGACACATTATTTCTTGTATTCATATATCAAACTGAAGACACATCTGGTACATCTGCACACCAGTAATTCAGTGTCAACAATACTGATTCTCTGTGCATGTAGCTCCTGTTGAGATCACTAGCAGGTCAGTTTGTGCAAGGTCTACAGGCACTCATGTCACTAATATGTATGAAATTCATATTTGTAGGGAGTTATTTCATATGTGGAACTAGAAAAGAAAGAACTTCCAGTGTCCAGAAAACCCTCACCATGTATCTCCAGTCTTATCAGTAAAAGGCTGTGATTTATTTCAGTCTGGATCAGATAAATGAGGCTTTCATCCAGTAAAGGTTTGAATTTAGGGGGGAGTAGGGCTGGGTTTACTCCTTACACATCTTTTGTAAATAGGACCTTCCTCTATTAAAACTGAATTACTATTTTTGAGGTTTTGTTTCTCTTTTCCACAGTGCTAAAATAATGTTTTCTTTGTTGGAAGATCTTTTTAAAAATATATTGTTTTGTTAAAGCTACAACCCCACCGCTCCACTCCCTGCCCCCTGGTCTGACACTCAACTGCAAGTTGAGCTTAATGATGGGGAGAGTTTCTTTATTTTTTTGTCTATTATTTTTTGCCAAAATGTCCTTTAATATCTATTCTACTTTCTCACTTTCTGTTCCTCCCAAGAGCAAAACAGAGGCTTACTTGCTATAGTGACATTTTTGAAAATCTGCATGGCAGCATCACTGTTGCCTATGGAATAGTCATCATGTTCAATTTTGTTGATCCTGTATTTGTTTGCTGGAAAGCAAATCCATCTATTTATCTTCAAAGTCTATTTTCCCAGGTTTCCCTTGCTTAAAGAGCTACACTCAGCTAGAGCAGAGTCCTTGACTGCAAAAGCTTATGATATTAATGTTTTGCTCTGGTGTTCTAATGATCAGTGTGATGTTTTGAAAGTGTTCTGTCTTGTCAGCCCTGTTGTTTTTGCAGTCTGTGTTGATTTGGATGTCAGCTATGTTTCCAATAAACTTCTGAACCCTGAGTACTTTCTAGCAGGGAAGAAAAAAGATGCTTTGTTTACCATGCTATGAAAATTAAAGACCAAGAACTTTCAAAAATAGGAGCCTGCAGTTAAGATCCTTTACCCTATGTTCAGATTTCTAAAGCAGGGGCCTAGTTTTAAAAAGGTCTGAGGATCCAGAGGCTCCTGTTTGGCTCAATACTCTGGACAGGTTTTTAGATATTCCAGACAAGAAGGGTTTAATATTTAATATAAAATTGACTTAGTTGTAGGTATTTGGTGTTGCGTGGGATTTTGATTGAGTGATACAACAATAGTCTGAACTCACAAGACAAACGCAATGCAGTGGTTGCACCCTACAGCTGGATCACAACACAAATGCAATTTGTGTCACACTATCTCCCCAGGACTACTTCAGAGTAAAGCGGACTGTGATAGCTCCTGATGGTCATTAGTGTGCAGTGATGTTTCGAGGACTTCTCAGTAGCAAAATCTGTAAATGTTGGTTGCAGTTGCAGTTTGGGTTGTACTTTTGTACCTGCTTGTGATTCTTGGGGAGCTGGGAAGGTGAGGAATAAAGTTTCCTGGCCTAAATGGGGTCTCTATTCTGAACAATACTCTTTCATATTTATTTTTAGATAAAATTTCCCTGCTGTGTTTTCAGGCGAGAACAAAATAAATATACTTTAAAAAAAAAAGTTGGAATGGATACCCTTCACTCTGTCAAGCTTTATTTATGGAGGGAGTTTTGACATATGAAATTTGGAGTAAAATTTCTCTAGCTGTGTTTTCAAGCAAAACCAAAGTAAATGGTTGTTACAAATACATAGTTGGAACAAATGATCTTGCTTTCATGCCAACAGTGTGAGGGTAAAAGGAAAGAAGCTTATGGTGCTTCTGCCTGAAGATTATTTTCTTTTATATAAGGAGAACAAGATACTGGCTAAATCAACTTCTAGGATAGAGATGAGCTTAAATATTTTATTCAGGAACTTTAAAGCCTTGGAGGAGAACTGGACAGGCAGAAGTGAAAGCTCAGGTACGTCTTCTCAATTCCCAGGCAGCAGCAGACTTCGAGATTTGTCAAGAGGTTCTTTTCCATCTCCAGCTTTTTAGGAGGTGTCTGTGTAGAGAGGAGAAAGCACTCCTGCATTGTTTTGTCAATGTCTTCCAATTTTCATGCCCTTATCCAACTCTCCCGCTAAAATTCACCTTCTGAGGAGAGGCACAGCAGAGAAACTCATTTTCTGGAGCTCCTGGACTGGCCCAGACTGCACCAGAGGTTGCAGTGTAGCACGGGCAAATCTTTAGAGCGTTCCCCAGGATCCAGCTCCTGTGATGTACTGATGTGGCAGTATCTTAGAAGTGTGAAATGAAATTATGTAGAACATGATGACTGTCTTCTGGATGTTTCCATGTCCTTTGTCTTTCTACTAACAGCTGCAACCCAACTTGTACTTGGCTATTTTTAGTGTAGAGGTCAGCCTTAGAAATGTGTCCTCAAGTGCTCCTTGGCAAGACCAGGCAGCTGGGTTTGCCAGCAGATAAACTGGATTTCCTAGAAGTTAGTGAGAATCTAAGCGAGTCACCCAAAAGTCAGTACCTGAGCTGGGAGAGAGCAACTGTGGAGCCTGGATTGCTCCACCTCTTGCCATAACCAGGAGACAAAACTCCTATTGCTAATATAGGTAAAAGGGTCAGAAACAAACAGCAAATATGATAATATTTAAGGTATTGAGATTTTTTTCTTTTTTTTAATGAACATACCGATTTAATACATTTTTTTTCTTTGCTTTTAACTATAGCACATGCATCTACCATTTTGAGCATTAATCTTGAAGCCAAGATATGCCTTTTGGGAATTTTCCTATTAATGAAGTAACTTGCTGCAGAGATGCCATAATATCTCAGCAATCTACATGCTTTCTGGCCAAAGTACCACTTAAAGTTTTAGTTTCTTCTTGAATATGTTGGTTGGACACATGCCGTTTTTAGAAGCTAGATATTTTTTATTGGATTTGATGGGAAATATAAATTGGGTTTGGAAAAGGGCTAACCCTTCAAGCCTTCAATTCTCCCTATTAAGATTTTCCTTGCAACTTGGCCTCTTTTAAACTCCCATCTCGTGCATACTCTTTTCTAATCTGATACCTCAGTGTACATATCTAAACATGATCAGTGACAGTTTTAGCTGCGGGGTGAGACTTTCTGTGACAAGGGCAGTGAGCTCTGATTTGAGACCATTCATTGCAAGTGACTTCAGCTGTCTCTTCAAGTGACATCCAGCTACTTGAGGAATGGGGGATGACGAAAGTTCTTTGGACAGAAAACTTTCACTGACAAGAAGGTGACAGGTCCTTGCACAGCTGGTCTCTGATATGCCTTGGAAGAGGCCTACGTAGTTACTAATTTAAGTTTAGTGGTGGCTGCAAGCATGGAGCAGACAAGTTCTTGTAGATTTGTAACTCATCTGCAGGAATGACAGGAGTTGGAGCTACACTTACAGTGCTGGCGTTGTTGTATAACATTTCCAATAGCCCATGTTTATTTAAAGAGCTAAGTAAACTGAACTGCAAGCTATTCTCATTAGTGCTTCTGAACATGTAGCTGAACATGGTGTATTCTGTTAATTTGTTCATATATTTGAAGTGGATACTGACCTTTTTTTAATGGTCTGTCAAGTTATAGTAATGGTATCCTTACTCTTGGGGCTGTCTATTCCTTCATTTTTTTTTCTTTTTTTTTTTTTTTCAACCTGTCCTAATTTTCCCCAATGTCTCCTATCAGTTTTTCAGCTCTTGAGGTGCTATCAGTAATGAAAACTCTAGTGCTTGGGAAGTGGGTGGCTGGTGGTTTTTTTTATTAGGGACTTCTTGCCTTGCTCAGAACAAATTCATGCAATTCCTCTCCTAAATCATCGTGTTCCCTGCCACCATTGCTCCTGTTGACAGTAAAACTGGAGGGAAATCAAAAGATCTTTCCAAACCAGGAGAGTGATGTGGCATCCTGAGCACACATACAGAGGTGAACTCTTTCCAGTGCGTGAGGGGTAAGTGCTGCCCATTGCACGGGGAGCTGTAATACTTTCTTTGCTGTCATCTAGTTGGGAACAGGGGCATTTTTATCCCAGCTCTGCCACCAACCACTTGTGGGCCACTGTCATATTGTTGTACTATGGCACGTAAGTACCTGTGGTTGCTTACGTATCTGCGTACATGCAGTAAAGCTTTAAATGTTGAAAGTGTCTGCTGTGCCGAATCCTCACCAGTGAAGGAAGTGATTACCCTCTAAATATCAGGTAGCTCTTGGATGGTAACCTCAAAAATTTGAGGCCCCTGAGGGCCAGCCCTAACCTGAAGAATTAAGGTGGCTTATTATGGATGTTTAAATAATGCTGTTCCAGCAGATCTGATTTCAGAGGCTCCTCCTTTCCCACCACCATGTGTGACTCTGGTTCCCACTTCCCACTTTGCCTTTTCTGTTCAGCTTTTTGTGCAATTGGGCTCTAAGGCTGCAACAGTCATTATATTTTATTTCTGAAGGATATCTTTTCACAGATCTGATTTAGAGCATGGCCATAGGAATGGTCATTCAGCAGAGCTGAGAGGGTGGTCATGTGCAGCATGTGGCAGTGGAGAGGGAATGGCAGTGAGGGGCGAGGCTGCCAGATGCATCTGACTGCTGAGGACCAGAACAGTGAAGAGGCACTGTTAAAAAAGGACTATTAGAGGGAAGATGGGACTAATTATCGCAAAGGAAGTATTGGAGATCACAGCAACACAAACGCTGGGTGGTCCCGAGCTGAGCTCCAGGAAAAATGTGGCCATTTACACCACTTGAAAACTTGTCCTCTGCTGTGTAGGGGAGTGTTTGTCACCCTATCAGTACAGTCTCAGCTCTCCTTTAAGGTCTTTGCATCTTGTATCTGAAATATTGCCTGGTTTACACTGAAGATTGCAGCAGTGTAATCTGTTTCTCAGCAGTTGTGTCTCAGTCCCCAGCTGGTGTAAGGCAGCAGAGCTCAGCTGCCTGCACGGGAGTTGCACCATTTGCAGCCACCGAGACTTTGGCCCTCAGTAAATAAACACCAGTGTATTACTGCAAAGATTTGACCTCATTTGTTTTGTTTTTTCCATCTCCTTGACACATCACTGAGCAAATTGTCACTGAAGCAAGGGAGTAGGAGAGCAGATAATTAAATATTACATAAGGATAATAAGGTGTGAGTAAAATTATTTCTGTGGTTTAACATGTATGTCTTTTTCAGTAATTTCTTCGCTAGCTGGAAAATGTGAGCTCTGTGTAAAGCCAAATAAACAGTTTGCTGTAGATATTTAAAAGGACCGAGTGTACCTCTTACAGATACTTTGTTGACAGTTAAAAAATGACGTATCTATTATTCATGCTGAGCAGCCAGACAGGAGGAATGCTGCCCTAACTTTCACATGGTAAAAGAGGAAATGAGAAGCAGTGTAGCTTGTAAAGGCAATTGGGTTTGTTTAAAGGAATCCTGTCTTTTTGGTAGCCTGATTTGTAACATGACTGAGTTGAAACTTGGTAGACTCAGCACTACAATGGCAAAACTTCTTTTGATTTCAGCAAGACTGTAATTTGGTTTTGTGTATCCATATTTATGACTGAGGTGACAGGTACAGAAACCTGATGCAGACAGGGTGTTTATTTTTTTTTTCCCAGAAGTTACTATCTGTAAAGAAATTAGTGATGCTTGGCTTTCTGACAAAAAACCTTCGATTTTTAATGACTCATCTGCAAGAGCTGATAAAATGTTTTGAAGCCCTTTCTTGAAGGGTTGGCTTAGCAGGATGTCGTGTGAGAAATGTGTAGAAACAAAAGAGCAGCAGTTGCAGGTGTCTGGGGCACTTCTCACTGAAGCTGATATGCTGGTTTTTTAATTTCATCAGAATTATATGTATGCAGAAAATGAGTATATTGAGATGACTGCTTTACGTGATGATTACACGTGGCTCGCTGTTGAGATGTGATATGGGTTTGTGTGCCAAAGGAAACTTTTTAATGAAGGTTACCTGTGATGTGATAGATGCAGCCGAGAGCCCATCTGAGCTTACCTAGAAAGCTGACCAAAAAGAAGCAATTCATTCCTTCAGTCATCAAGATCTGCGTGATTTTGGTTTTCCAGTTGCTCCTTTGCTTTCTACTCTATGTCCCAGGGCTTTTCAGCTTTTGTGCATTTCCTGCATTTCTAGGATTTTAGTGTGTGTGCATAATGCAGAAGCGCACGTCAGTGGGAATTGTTCAATTCAACACTGAAGTGGAGAGGATTAAGATGTGGGAACAGCCCTAGAAAGTTCTGGTAACAGGGAAAAGCTGTGTTTGCTGTCAGAGAAGTGGGTGCTACATAGGGGTTTGATCTGAATAAAGCTTGCGTTGCCCAGGTCTGCACCCCTGGGTGAGCACTGTGGCTCTGAAAGGTACAGCAAGCTGTGTGGGACAAGGAGCACAGCTTTTTCTGTGTGTTTAACCCACCCAGCAGGACTTTGGAACAAGATTACATCCTCTTCAGCCCTGGGATGGCATTTGACAATGGTTAAAAGTCACAGGCTGAGCCAACAACATTTCATCACTGCATGATTCTCATGGTGTGCAAGTGAAAGTACCTAAGGCCTCAGATTTATCTGTGCCTGGTTTCTCAAGAAACATAAGCAGAGATTTATCTGTATAAGGAAATTAATTTTGTTCGAGGGAGGATGTGAAGCAGAATGCAGAAATTATTCTGGAATAAGGCAGGTAAAGTTGTTAGTTAAATCAGCTCCATCCCTTGTGATAAATAGATCAAGAAGCTGGACTATTTATTGAATAAATTGTCCAGAGATGTCTGAATTATTTGCAGTGTCATTTCACCTGAACCTGAGGAATGTGAGGCCAAATTTCAGCTGGCTATATTGCATTCCACTCTAGAGCCAGAAATAGGATCTCAGCTGTTATAAATTGATTAATGGTGGTATTGTTATTTAGACCAGACCCTTAGGCTTGTAATGCCTAGTTTTAGCATAAATGACCAAGCTGAGCTATTCTTCAGAAAGCATAGCTTTAAAAGCTATTCGTCTAGTTCAGAAGCAAAAAATATAATGGCTTTCATTGTTTTGGCACGTTTTATTATCTATGTTGCCTCCCAAAATGATTTACTTGTTTTTTTCTCTTGAACCTGTGTGGCATCATATTAGCATGGCACATGAAGATCCTGAGGTGAAAATAAATCCACAAAGATAAATATCAAACTTTGAGATGCTGTTCCATGTAACTGAATGTTTATCTGAACTTCACACACAGCATCCAGTTAGATAATTTGCCCACGAGGCAAGTTTGTTTCATTTTTCACAATGTTCTGCTACTTGAGATTATTTATTCACTGCAGCAGAGCTATGGACTAGCCTGATTTGTTAAGCAAGCACCGTGAGGATAGATACTGCAGTACTATCTTTCATGGAAAACTTTGGAGAGAGAAGCAAAGAACTATCTCCCAGTGCATCCAGGATGAGCTAGAAAAACTGGTGATGGTGCAGCTGCAGAGGTAAGAGGAGAATCCTCCTTTGTGGAAATGTTTTTTTCCCTCTTATCCCTTCTACTTGCCCTATAATAGCCTTACACCAGTATTTTAAACTCTTGATATTTTTTAGTAAAGAAAAAAGGTCAAGACCCTGAATGTTTCTATAGTTGCCTCCCTGGATGTACGTTTAGTTAGCAAAAGAGAGAGATGAGGTGTTTATTCCACCAACAAGTACAAACACTTTATATCAGGCTGCTTAGCTGAAATTTGATAATCGGTAATATATTAGACAATTCTTTTCACTTACCAATCATTCTTGCATGAATGTGTTTGACAAGCGAAGCAGAGCTCATGGGCTGCATTAATTGTAATACGTCTTGAGAGGCGTTGTCACGGGAGTTCTGTTCCTTTCCACCTTTGTGCAGATGAAGTTAAACTGCTCACTAAAAATGCAGCAAACCTAAACTGCAGCCAAAGAAAACATCTGCTTTGGACATGACTTACTTTATTTTCTAACAGGAGGGCTCCATATATCAATGCCTCGCCTTGTCTAATTTCATTAATGTGATCTTGTGTCCATCCTGTGGCACTTTAATGGCCATTATTTGTGGCCTCCATCAAATAAAGCGTTGACCATAAATCCAGTCTCACGTAAATGAAGATATAAATGTCAATCTGCATTACTGTACAATATTTATTATTTTAATTAAATGAAACTGATTGTGACATTTATTAGATCACAGGTTCCTTGTTAATGGCAATGAAAAGCAAAAAATTTGCTTATTTTAGAAAGGCAAAAAAGCTGCTTATTTTATGTAATTTTTAGAAATTGTCTTAATGTTATTGTCTTAGATTATCAGAGCTAGGAATCCGTGTGTGGAACACAAAGTTTGTGGATCTTCTTGGGACATAAACAAGTTAGTGAAGCCAAACATGACATGTACAGCAGGAATATCAAGGAACAAATGTATTAGGAAGGTGAATACTCTGCTTTTGTTACTCATTAATTAGTACAGTTATTTACATTTAACTGAACCACTTTGTTTCATTTTCTCTGAACAGCAGGAATTATCCCAGGTCAGATACTTGACATTTTTGCTGGTAGTAATTACACATTGTTCAATGTGAATATACTTATTTTGCAAACTATTGTGAAAAATACAGAAAGCCTGTAGCTTTAAAATACTGGAGACAAATCCTTTGTAATCCAGTCCCAAAGATGGAAATCCAGTATAAATCAGAGACTGTTCTTATTTATTCTCCTTTGGTTGTTCTGTTCACTGTGCTTTTAATGTACAAAAAGAATGCTCCATGTTGTTTGCATTGGTCCTAGGAAGGGATAATGGATAAAATTCCCTGGTCCTGATGCTGGAAAAATTTTTTAATCTGGCAAATCTTGCACGTCAATAAAAAGTATGAGGCTGAAGATTCGATATTTGGTACATTTCTTTGCTTGCAGGGAGTTGGGTTTTATCGAAACTTACTTTAGAGCAGCCTATTTAGAGTCTGAACAGTCTTTGTACCTCCAAGAGGTCACAGCCCTCACCAACAGACTGTGTTCAGAAAAACTTCTGAATGATGGAGATGTTAAATATTATTTAGGAAAACAAAGAACTGAGTTATAGTTTCATTTTATATTGGAAAATATTGATCCTGTTGCTAATGAAGTCAGTGGCAAAACTTTAATTAACTCAGTTGGAAGTGTGGATACTTGGGAAACCAGGATTAGAAGGAGATTTAATCTTTTTGTATATAAGCTTCATTTCTATCTGTGTTTTTCACAATGATTCCTCAAAAATAAACAAAAACACTCACACTGACCTAAAGGGAAATTGATTCCACTCTTCAAACATCTTGAGACTGTTTTCAGAGCAGTTTCAAATGTTTGCTACAGGTCTCTAGGATGTTTCCTAATAACCCTGTAAGGTTTTTAAGCTAAATTGTCTTTATTTCAGATCACTTTTAACCAAAAGTATTTATAGTGTATTTGTAACAAATCTGGTCATGAGGTTTTTCTGCATCAAATCTGATTGCTCAGATCTATATTAATTCCATTAAAGAGGTGAAAACACTTCTCTGAAGTTTATTCTTTTGGTCAGTATGAACCATACGTATTCACACCACACTTTAAGTAATAATTAGATGTCTCTTCAAGCTAAGTGCCCAGCATTGTATGGCATGGCACAGAAGAAATTGATTTAGCAAAAGCAGAGTTGAGAAGCTGGTAGAGAAGAGAGACTGGATTTAAAGACATTTTACAGGTGCTGATCTCCTGTATTTATTTCAAGGCTTCTTTCCTACAATGAAATAACCAAGGAAATGCCGTTTTTCTTTTACCAAAATCTAAAACCAAATAGAGTGATGCCAAGAATACTTCTGAAGTCCCACTTTTATGTTTGGCAATTTTAGTTCAGTATTGCTTTTTCAGCAACTACTTAAAACTTTTTTCTGTGATTTTGTAGGCCACTGTGTAGACACACAACCATGTAACACTTCTGTTCTCCCCCTGAGTTTGCTGTCACGTATTTTTCTTAGTTTTATTTTTGTTTATATACACAACCTGTGCTTATAGAGATTTGTGGTATTTCCTTTCAACCTTTCTAATTACTAAAGCAGGGAGATCTTGGACTTGTGTTCATTCCCAGTGTGCAAAACACTTCTGTGTTGCACCAAGGCAGTGAAAACATCCTTATCACTGTGGTAATGAAATGAGAATTAATATTGTTGAAATAGCCACTGACAGTGGGCTCCACTTACTGCTCCCTCCAAAACTGGTCCAATGTTCCCTCTTGTTCAGAAGCCCTTGAGAAATTTGTACAAACACATTTTGAGGGAAATTATTGCATCTCCAAATGTTGATCTTGACAACCAAATTTCACTTTGAGCATCTGCTGCAATGCCTCATCTGAATATTGCAGCACTATCCCAGAGTCTTTTGCTCACAACTTCTTGCTGGCTGGCAGATGAAGGTCACTTTTAATGTCCTGGAATATCAGTGCTTTTTAAGGTGGTTGGCTGGCCTTGTTTTAAACCCAATAACGCAGTCCAAGTAAGTTCACTTCCAGAGTCGTATTTTTTTTCTTGTTCCGTCCTGTTTGCTGGACAAGATCTTTTTGTCATCATGTACAAAACTGAGTTCTTGAATGTTCTCAGAAGCTGTCTTTGTTTACATTTATGTTTGTTCTTATCTGCCAAGACTGCTGTGATTTCCTCTAGCTCTGCTTGCCACCCTGAATTTCAAGTCCATTTCAGTGTCAGATGAGGTTGTGTAATTCTCTGATAACAAAATTATTTTGAGGGATTTTGTCAGTACTTTGCCTTTTGTTCTAGAACTTCAGAGGAGTATGTTCCATTCATCCAACCAGTCCTCAGTCATTCTAATTTCTTGATTTCTTGTTCTAACATGATTTCGATTTCGTTCTGTATTTGTTCTTCCCCTGGGAAATTAATCTGAGTTCTGACATGTGTTCTCTGTCATCTTTGTTAAATCTGTAAGCCAAAGAACTGATGTTCTTAGCAGTGGCTGTACCTCCTGCCAATAAACTACCACTTTTTGCTGGTTTATGTTCTTCTATTGGTTCTTGCTCATGTACCTAAAAATAAACAAACGTTGTTTGTTTTTCTTGTGCTCTCAGTCTTCTGAGTGTTCCACATCTCTGCAGTGTTCTGATCCATCCAGCTCCTTCCAAAAGCTGATTGACCCTCTCATCTCATGTGCATCTTTTCTGTGCAAAGTGTGAAGGAGTCTGACCTTCTAGGCTTGTTTTCTGAAGTGTCACTGATATGTTCTCTTACTTTGGGCAAGTCACTTAATCTCACTGTGGTGTAGTTTATCCACTATAAAATAAGTCTAATAATCCTTGCCCGCTTTGCTGAGCCCTGAATCTTGTTTGCCTTCTTTACATGTGCAGTCCTAAGGGTATTATAAAGCTTCAATTATTAATGTTTGGAAAGTGCTTTGAGATCTTTGGATGGAAATCCCTGTATAATCATATTTAGCACTTAGCATTTCACAGCACAGTGCAGACGCTACGTAATCCTCAGAATACTCCTGTGAGACAGAATTACCTGTCAATACAATTATTATCCTCACTTTACTGGATAGTGAGGCAGAAGGATTAGGACCTAATCCTACTTCTCTTCAAATAAATGGGAGTTCTTCTCTTGACTTCAGCAGGAGCTGGAAGAAGCTTCTGTGACACATCAAGTTTTGAGTTCAGTCTAGGATGTCAATCCACACTGAACCTCATGGAGTCTCCTTCCTCTCCCTACTACAGAGTTTGGTGTTTCCTGATCATGTTATCTAGACTTTCTTGCATGATTCATTTTTAGTCTTCTTCCTTACCATTCTGTTTTGGTTACCTTTATTTTATCCTTTTGCTTTTTAGTATATTTTCAAGCCCCAGCATATTCTTGGTGCTGCATGTAGCCCTGGGAGATGTATCATCCTTGAATTCTTCTGTATCACCTTTGCAATCTTCCTTCATGGCTTTATCCAGTACAGTTCTTTTGCCTATTTTTAATAACTTTATTTTTCTGCTGATCATGTTATTGCAAACTCAGCTGCTGTCTACTGCAATGCTGCTTCTACATAGTTGACCATATCAAACTCCTTTATTTTAGACCAGTTTTGTTGTTGTGAATAGAGTCCACAATACTCTAGCATGGTTATAATAATTTCATGGCTGTGGTTATGCTGCCCTTTATTCTTCCCAGTTATTTTAGTCTCTTCCAATATTAGACAAAGCAGACTTGTCTCACGCTGTAGGTGCTCAGGACTCATATTGTTACCCTTGAAATGATAAGCAAAGCAGTGCTATAAAAAGACTGTAAGAAAAAGTATTTAAAAGCTGAACTAAATTTATTTTAAGAAATCGCTTATGTGAAGGAGGGATAGGTAAGTTCATTCTTCCCAGAAGTAAGTTGAATTATATAACTTCTTTTTCAAAGAAGAATCAGTCTGTCTGACATGTAAGAGAAGCAATTCCTCATTAATATCGGTTACTAACCACGTATTTCAGCATCACCAAAATTAGCTGAATCTGTCTGAGAGTAATCAGGCAAAGTACTTTCTATTATGTCAGATTCATGGTGCTTCTCTACTTCTTAGCCTGCTTTGTTCAAGGGACCATTTTGGAGTTCACTGTCTGGCAGTGTAAATAAAGATCCATCCACACAGGTTCATTTCCAAAGACTGTCACAATTTTAGGTAAAGCGACTCTCCATGAACCTGACGCTGGTGGCTGTGGAAGAGGGTTCAAGGCTGGGGCTTTGCCCCAGGTGCTGCTGGTCCCTCACCTCTCTGAGGAGCTTTGGAGACCTTCCACACCACCTCTGTGCAGAGCTGGAAAAGGCCCTTGGACAGAAGCCAGGTTCTGCACATTGCCATGGGCTCTCAGGGGCCAGTAATACCTCTGGCAAAAGCACTATAAAGCTAATTAAAAGCCAGTAGCAGTGGCACCTTACTTCTAGCAATTTCTTTGCTTGGAACAGCTATTATTGAGCATTAAAGATACAATCAATTTTATAAA
Organism: Rhagologus leucostigma; assembly: GCA_013397725.1. Taxonomy (NCBI): domain Eukaryota; kingdom Metazoa; phylum Chordata; class Aves; order Passeriformes; genus Rhagologus; species Rhagologus leucostigma. The sequence goes on from VZTD01003599.1 coordinate 2,602,383, forward strand.
GGTAAACAGTTTTGTAGTAATGTGACCATGACCTATAAAATGACAATCTGACATTAATTTTTAAGGATCATATATTCACATATGCTGTCATTGTAGAGCAAGTAACATGACTGGAAGTAGGCCTATGCATTCTGAGAATGCATTTACAGTTTAACATGCTGTTACAAATGTAAGGAGGCTCCTTCTCTCTCCTCTAATTTTTTTTTCACCAGCTTGACAGTTTTTCAAACATATTCACTGTCAGCCCTAACAACCTGTCAACAACTGCCATTATGTGAAAATTGCAAAGACTTGCTTGAGCACTGTGAAAACTGACAGACATGCCACAAGGATAAGTTCCTCAGAAACAGAGGGCTAAAACTTTTGAAAGGTGCTCCAGCCCTTCCAAGGCAAAATGAACAGTCAGATATCAGGGGAAAAAAACCATACACTTGTCACATCTGATATCTATTTCTTTTCCCCTCAAATTGAGGTGTATGTGAAGGAATAAAACATAGATTAGGACAAACTGTGCAACTTATAGAGTTGGTGCAATTTTCCTCACTGTCAAGCAAGAGAGGCCAAATTTATCCACTGTGTAGATCTGCTGTGTGGCTGGTACAAATCCTGGGAACCAGGGATAAAATTCACCCACTTACCCACTTGTAGTATCTATAAATGCAATACCATTTTCTCTGTGTAGCTTACCATAAAAAAAAAATCTCAGTTAATGTTTACCATAATATAATATATGATAATGTTTGTGGAGAAGTGACCCTGCAAGGCACTGTGCATTTTTTAGGGCTCATTGTCTTATTCTGTACGTGAGTGTTAAACAGCTGCAATTGTGCTGACACCCACAAATTTGCCACCTTCTGAAACTGGTGTAATGGAGAGCATCTATATTTACCATTGAACCAAAATGGTTTGATCAGGTTTGTGTGGGGAGAGTCAATATAGGTGATCCACAGTGTGTAGGACGGTTCCAGAATGTGTCCACGTTGTGCACTTGTGCACTGTGTGTGAGTAGCAACGCAGCCAGAGGAAGCTTTGGGAGTTCTGCCTTCTGAACATCATAGCGAAAGGTATTTTAAATCTTCAGTAAAGGCGCTGGGAGATGGTCAGGATATCCACACAGCCGGGATGGTTCTCAAACTGTGTATTTCCTGGCTCTTGGTTATTGTTTCGTTCTAGGTGTTCCTAAGTCAGGAGCAGTGAACAGCCATTGAGGATGTGATCCAGTCTGTGCACCCCTCCTCAGATGGGTGTAACTGGTGGGCTCTCAAGTCATATCCCGGTCACATCTCCTTGTTTGAAGCCTCAACTGACTTTAGTAGAAGGGCTGTGAACTGAACTTACCTGGAAAATTCATGTACAGTTAGCTTTGAAATGTGCCCCATGGTGCTGAGCTGCTGGAAGAGTTTTAAATCCTAAACAGTCTTCATTTTTGTCTTTTACTGTCAGTCCTGTGGAAACATAATTGTACCTTGATTTATGCATTTCTTCTAATGGGATTTCCGAACGTAAACCTGTGTGCACTAAGAAGAAATTCGCATATGCCCATGTCTGTTGTTTTAATTTAAAGAAAAAAAAGCAACCCAGTGTCATTGAAGTTTTTCATTGAATATGTGTAAAATGGCATGTGTATGACTGGGGGAAATCATAGGCATGAGCCTTCTATGTTACATACAAAATTGTAGCTAATTGTAGTCTCATGGAAAAGTAAGTGGAAATACGTTTTTGCTTTACCATCTAAAAGTGAGCTAAAGAAATGTTTACTCTCTGGGTTTCATGCGTTTGGAGTCTATCTGGAGAGCCATCACTCTCACTGAGTCTCAGAAGATGCTCAGCACCTTGCTGATTTACCCAGCAGCAACTATTAGTGATAGTGGAGCATGTCCCCGTGGTCCAGTGTTGAGTTATCAGCTCTTTCACAGCCATGATCTTTGACCTTAGGCAAATAATTCAACTCTCTAGTCTGCATTTCCCGGCTGTGGGATAGCATCATTACATTCCTTTGCAATTTGGGAACTGTGAGAATGGAGTTGAAGGTGCTGAGATCATGTGGTGATGAAGCAATAGAAATGCCTGGGCAGTTAGATGAGGTGGTCGCTTTGTTTATCAGAAAGGATGGAGCTATGATAAAAAAATAACTAAAAAAACTCCAACTCCAATCACTAACAAAGGCAACAGCAAGAACCTGTGGCAGGAATTGTTTCATTGTAATTCTGTGGTAGGATCTGGCTGAGGCGTGTTTTGGGGCTTGGGCACGCCGTCTGTGTCTATCTGTGCTCGTCTCTCAGCCCACAGTGGTGCATTTGCAGAGCCCCTTTCTCTAATGGAGATTATTAACTCGGGAGGTTGTGCCCAGGACAGAGTTGAGTATGAGTTCATTTTGGTGTGGGCTTTGTTCTGAACAGGCACAAGAGCATTTCCATGGAAATGCCTCATTTTCTTTAAATATTCTGTGACACAAACTTAGAAAAACTCTTCTAAAATATGCTCAGTAATAATCTAATGGCAACTCATTTTACCTATTAGCAAAGTCAGTAAGCAGAGAAGTCTCTCTTTATTGTCTTTAAGGATCTTTTCACTAGAAGATACTTAATTCCCTGTTAACCTTAAGCTCAGAGTTGTGCCATGTAGTGTATTGTGGTCCTCTGAAACAATGTTTGCTGTCAGGGAAGACACTGTAAGTAATCTGAAATAACACAATTCTGAAAGAGAAAGAGGCATTACACTTCTGTTTTAATGATTTATTTCTTTGTTCCTCATGTTCTTTTTTATTTGCATTTGTAAGAATCAGAGTAATCCCCTTTTTTGGGTAGATTTTTCTTTTGGTTAAAGAAGTATTTTGAGCCTTTAAAGACCGTTAGAGTAAATAGAAATTAAGGTATTATTATTTTGCTTTTGTAACTCATTATGTTTATTTTTTATACAGACACTCTCCCACTAGTTCTTGCTAATTTTTTTTTTGTTGGTTGTTATTTGGTTTTATACTTGTGAGCTACACAAGGAAAGGCTATCCATTGGTTTCATGTTTATCTGGTGGGCTTATCTTGGGTCGCAGATGAGCTTAAATGAAAGCTTCAGTGATACTTATCTAACTGAGTCTAAGCGGTGGCAGCCTGTTGCGAGGTTGTGATGATCTCTGAAAAGACTCGTGAGATGGTCATCTAATCCTCAGGTTACAAGGGGTTACCTTTTGTCTCTTCCCTTGATTTTGCTGTTTTTAAGATGGAGATTGCTCAGGTAATAGAGTTGTCTGAAATGGGATCTGGTTTTTATTAACCAGGAGACTGTCCGTGTGTTTTGAGTGTCTTTCAGTGCGTGTGGGAATATGTAAGGTTATAAATCACAGAAAGAAAACACCGTAGCATTTCAATAAAACATCCTGAACTAGAGTGTCTGGGACAGAGAACATGAGTGTTTCAGTACTTTCATGGAGCATAAGTCACTCAGAAGACAAAGTGCTTGTAATTTCTTGTTCTAATGTCTAACATGGGCAGGATTCCCATCCAGGGCTACTACCTAAAGGCACAGGACTTGATGCTTCAGAGTAACCTCATTTCTCTGGGAAGTATGCAATTGAAATTCAAGTTTTGCTCTGTATCAGGAAATTCTTGGCCTTGCTGTTCAGCGTCACAGAAAGTGATTGAAAATATGTAAAAAAGCTTCCTTGACCATTGGCTAATCAATTCAGAGTGCTTTCCTCCCAAACTGCGCTTCTTTTGGGTCAATTTCTGTGGTCGGGTATTCATGTTGACTTGCTCAATCCACAAAAATATCCCGTAGAGCTCTTGGAATTTTTGTAAACTAACTGCAGGGGTACCAAGACCTGGCTAGACCAGAAAAGGACATAATACACCTTTCCTACAAGGACTTCCACTTGCTGAGAATGGGTTTCACTTGTCCATCTACACATCTATGTAGAAATATTGATTCCAAAGATTCCAGGGACATTTGATGGCTTCAGGAAGGAAAGCTCATGTTTTTTTCATCCACCACCATTCCAGTTCATCTTTTTTAAACTCTGCTGTGACTCTGGAGTTCAGGCACCAAGCGTTACTTGTCTCCCTTAGCCAGTCACTTTTGACATCAAGTATACTTGATCTGGGGCTGGTAGTTTACTTCAAACGTTGTTCATATGAATGGGTCTGGCAGCTGGGAGACTGCAGAAAAAGTGCATGAACAGTGATTCTTGTTTTCTGTCTTCAAAACGGATCTATTGTACTGTTTCTGCTGGCTGTTTTGAAGACTCTTGACTTTGAAGCTGGAAAGAAATCATTATCTAAGTCGCATTCATTTAAACTTAAGGCCAGTGGTCTCATAAGTGATCACTCACATTAGCCTTATGAACCTTCTCCATGGATGGGTGAGAAGAATATTGCTTTATTGTAAGATGATTTAAATAAGAAAAAAAAGTCTATGGGATCTGAATGTGCACAGTATATTACATGTGTTTATACATTATGCATCCCAGCTCCTATAATTCGATTATAGATCACAGCTGTTTCTTTTCTCTCTTGACCTCTTTTAGCCTGTGACATGCTCTGCTATCATTCTCTCATTCTCCTAATACTTTTGCTATTGAAAATACTATAATTTTCTTTTTCTTGCTGTCAGGTATTCAGTCATTTCTTTGTCGTGTCTCAGAGCTTAGACTCGGAAATTGAACTGTCTTGATTTTTTTTTTTTTGTTAAGAGATGACAACTCATGCTTATTTGATTTTCAAATTTATGCGGCAGGTCTTTCTCTAACACTCAGATCTCACCTAAAGCTTTTTCCTAAGGGTCTAAAAGTGCCTTCCAAAAAAGGAAAATCTAGTTGTCTCTAGTTAACCCATGGAAAATTGTGATACTGAGGTGAATGCTCTGCTTAGAGAGAGGCAGGATATCAGAGAGAGCACAAAAGCTGAAAGGGGAAAGAGTGATATTATTCGGGCACCTATGAGCACCATTGCAGGGGGAGGTTTCTATGCTAAAATCACGTTGAGACTTGGACTGTAAACTGGTCATTACAGCTTGAAAACTCTTTCTTTCTGGGATTTAAAGGGAGCAATTCCATCCCAGAGGTCAGATTTGGGTTGATGGTCAGGACAGAGACTAGAGCAGGGTGGAAAGGGTTGAGGTAAAAAGGAAGTGGTCATATAAATTCAGTGCAGCTTCAGACAAGCAGCACAAGGAGATTTATAGGACCGTTTTTGAAGGGGAAAAGTGAGTATGATAAATGGGGTAAGTCAATGTCAATTTGTGAAATTACACCTTTGTGTCACAGTCTATCAGTAACTTCCTCTTGCTATATTTGGATGATTTTCCGGTAGCAGTAAGAGGGATCGAATGGTGACCAACCCACCTTTCCAAATGGCTAATTTAGGAAAGTAACAAAAGAATTGGGCTGCAGTGTGTGAATCATCCCAGATAAAGGTCAGAAATTACTGTCCTGTTTCAACTAAGGATACTCAAGCTTTTTAGAAACAATTACCTGATAACTTCCTTAGTGCATTAGAAGCCCCGATAAAATTGTGAAAAGGAAAGGAAGCAGAAGAAGCAATCAGGCCAGTCCAAGGAGGGATGGGAGGCAGTTGTAGTTCTGGTGACACTGATGTCCCAGCAGTGCCTGGAGCCCTGTCATTTTGGGTGCCATCTCTAGAGAGGTGCAGGCAAAGCTTTGCAGGGAGGAACACAAGAGGGACTTGAGAGTTTCATAAACTCACACTGCAGGGCAGAACACAGGAGGATCCTGATACCAGCAGCTCTTCCCATGGTGCCTTTCCTCCTTGGTGGTGGCTCCCAGGCTGCCCCATGTGTCAAGGCAAAGCCTCTGGCACTGTGCAGATCTGAGGGATATGGTTCAGCCTGTCCCCACTAAGGAGCGGTCTGAGTGTTTCTGTCTTAGTGCAGTCCTGCTCTGTCAGTCTGTTAAATGTAATCAGTTTAGGGGTAAAGTCAACAGAGATACTGATTCTGGTTAAATAAAAAATGCTATTCCTGCTCAGGTTTGTTGATTGCCTATCATGCCTCTCATGTGTGAGAAAATTCTGCATGGGATTCTGTTCTTGACATATTTATTTTTGTGGTTATTGATAGTGTGTAGGAGTTTAGGTTTTTTTTTTAAATAAACAAGCAAAAAATGCATCATAAAGCAAAAGACTCTTTCCTGAAGAATTTTATATTCTGTATCGAGCAGACACAAACCGTTGGGATCCAAAGAAAGAAGTTCTGGAGAAACTTGGATAATGAGGACTTTCCAAAGGAAAAGCAGGAGATTTTGATGAGTAGGAGATTTTGAAAGAGGGTGGCTTTTTGGTTCAGAAATAGGGTATTGGTGGAACATCTTACATTGCACTTGGTGCTGCTGTGTGCAGAGACAAACGTTAATCTGGCTGAGCAATTGCCCTGGTTGTGGAATCTCCCAGTGATGAGTCTCTGAAGAAATAGTCTGAGTTTTTTCGCTGTCGTGCTAACAATTTTTGACTCACCACGTGAAGTCCATTAAATTATGCATGAGATGTGCATTTTGCCCAGTTTGAACTGTCCACACTAATGGAAGCACTAATGCTAGATGAATGGTATCCTCAAACTAATGTGGTTCTTAACTGGTGAGCAATAGGCTGTCAGGGTGAAAGTGCAGGAAGCTGAAATACGTGGCCATGTGACGAAAAAGGGGGGTGCTGTGAACACGTATGTGCTGCAAAACAAATAACTACAGGGCACTCTTAGACAAGTAAACAAATAGTCTGAATAGCCATATCCTACTTTGATTAATGGATGCAGAACTGTCAGAGTGTAATGTAGGTAGGGGGAAGCTTTTTCTGCCTCAAACTGTGGTGGGGTGTCAAGAAACGAAATCTCAGAACCTCCTGCCCTGAGATCCAGCAGGAGACAGGGTCTGACTGAGCCCAGGAGAGCTCAGTTCTCAAAGACGCTTATTTCCATGCCACATAAACCAGGACTTTTTTCAGGCTTTGAAGGACTCTGCTGGCTCAGCCCATATGGCGAATGGCAACTTTTCATTTGAGAGCAGCAATGCAAAAGTATTCCAGTGCTCAGAAGCACACTGGGCAGCAAGGCCATAGGAGGAAGCCCAGTATGCTGTTAAACAGCTGTCTGGACTCCTGTTTACAGGACAGTGATGAGATTAAAGAGTGGTTTTGTGCTTTCCCCTGGACATGTGCTGTTGCAGGATTTCCTCAGACAGCTCGAGATCTGCTGTGTGGTTTGACAGGCTCCCCTGCTTTGCTCTCTGCTGTTGTGAACGTTTTGGGGCTGTGTTTATCTTGGGTTTTTTTTGTTGCATACATGACTTGTGAGGTCCCTGCATGAGGCCAGTTGTGTTTCTTGTGCAGGGCTGCTCAGCAAACTGAAATAGCATGTGCAGGAACTCTTTAATACTTGCAAAAGCTTGTGTGCCCTCCTTCCTTTCTGTTACTGCAAGGATTTCATGTGGAGGGAAGAATACCAGAAGAGCAAGGGATGGCTTAAACTGCGAAAGCTTTAGTTTATTCACCAATAACAACATAAACCTGGGTTTAAAACAATATTTTTGTTGTTTGGAGAATTTTACTGTACTTCAGTATTTCTGAGGTTTCATCTTGAACTACTCAAGTTAGGAACATATTTCACTGGTAGAGAAAGGCTGAAATTGTCAATTGTAGCAGGACCCAAGGAGCTAAAGCTTTAAGAATCATCTTGGGTGGCAAAATTCCCCTAGCAGTTATGGGAATCATTGGGGAAGTCCTTTATGAATGTGTTTGCTTTATTCCATCTCACTTCCTGTTTTTTTTTTTAGTAACATCAGTATTGACTTTCTGTGTTCTGTTGTTAGAAAAGTCTTTATTTGATGGAGTATTTTAATAAATAGAATGTCTAAAAGGAACAACTTCATGAACAATGAATAGTTCGCAGGTCCTGACAATAAGAGAAGCCTGTGCCTTTATCAGCCGGGGTTATAAACCCTCTCCCTGTGGGGTACTTCCCCATTGGACCAGTTTTTCCAAACGGATTCTTCTTTTGTTTATTTTTATACTGGCTTTGTGTTCATGAGCTACTACTTGAGGGTTTGCAGGGTTTTTTTCCTCTTTTTTCTTATTTTTTCCCCTGTATCTCTGCTTCAAACACAAGATAAGTTATTTTCAGACATGTGGTAACTTTGATTACTTGATTTTTCAGAGATTTCCAGCTCCCAATATTTCTTAAACTTAATATAGAGAAGAATCTCTTTTTTAGCGGGTTTCAGACTTACATTCGTGTCATGGGAAGGTTGAGAGGGGGCAGGTTGGACAAGCAAGTTTTAGAAGAACACTTACCAAGACAATTGGGTGATTTGTAGTTGGATTCCTGAAAGTTCTCCTGCATGGTTCGAGAGGAGCAGATTCTAATGTGTGTTTTGGTCTTCACATTCACTGCTTTTCAGAAGCTCTGAGGGAAGACTTCAAATGTGTGAATTCAGGACTGTAGCCCTTGCTGCCCTTCAGTGGAACTTTGTATCCTGAATTCCTTATATTGGTTTAAAAAAAAGTTTATGAAATAAGTGTATGTGATACTTAAATGTTAAACTGAACCAGTCTTTATAAATGTATAAAGGGATATGTATCAGCTTTTATTGCCTTTGTATAGCTAATCAAGACCTCTAAAAACAATTTCTAAAATAATTTTCTCATTTTAGAGGTGAAAGTGGCAGAGCAAAATAAATTGCTTCTGTTTTTCCAGTCTCTTTGACATGTAAAAAGCAGGAGATTGCAAAGGTCATGGAAACAGTTAAACCGCAGTGTAAGACAGCGGTTTTGCTCTCCTTATTCTGTTTTTCTAACCTTGTATTTGCAGTTAGCTTTTCAGCTGCTTTGCTTTAGAATCCCTGAGATAAATAATAAGAGGTGTGGTAATATCCCTGTTGTTAAAAGAGTATCAGCAAATAACCTGTGTGAGCCCCAGCCTTTCCTTGTTGAGAATCCAAGTTTCAGAGGGGATGGAAGGTTTCTTCAGCTCTGTTGCTCACAGCAGCAATGTGTGCACCTAGAAAGATCCCGTCTGTGCCTGAAAATGAGAATTTCTTTCCCCTTCCTTTGGGAATCTCTTCAGTTTAAGTAAAGAAAGCGAAGTTCTCTGATGAACAGCAGCTGAATAAGTAAAAAAGTAATAAATTAAGTACCAGGGTGCTGTGCTTCTCTCAGCAATGATAGAGGTCAGTTTTGGAGGTTGCACTGGGGTTTATAAATATCAGAGGACAGACCTGGGTTTACACAGACTTTTTGATTTTTTGCTTTATTTACAGGCTGTCAAAGTGTAAAAGGGGAAAATAGAGAGTGGTCATTAACAGCAGCAAACCTAAATAAATTGCTGCCATGCTGTTGGTCAATACCACCTATTTGGTAGATTTCTGAAAAGGTGGAGAAGGGAAATAAAATCCTGTGGGATTTGGCTAAACTTTGAGTCCAGGCAGATTATGGACTTTTAGACTTCACTGCAGACATTTATAGGATAAACGTCGTTAAAGCCCTACAAGGGTGCAGGGGATGCTTTGTCAACACCCAGGAGAACAAGGTTATTGCTACAAGGAATTAAAATTTTATTCCAAACCTTGTATGACAAAACAGGATGTGCAGATGAACTTAACCATGTATGAGGTGCATCTGGGATGGAAATGGTGCAAGCAACAGATAGAGAAGTGGAAAGCATGGAAGGTATTGAATTTCCTCAGCAAAAACATTAAGCGATCATGAAGAAATATTTTGGTTTTGTTGACTTCCTGCATCTCTCACAGGAGAACAGAGCATTCGGAAGGAATTTGAGTAAGCCTGAGAGTCTCAAGGCAAGTTTGGGAATGGCTTTCCATGCAGAGTAGCACCTGCCCAGTGCAGGGAATATGGGAAGATTGAGGTGGCATTATTTGGCACACACAAAATACTGGAGCCAAATGAGAAGTAGGAGTCAATGAAATTTTGCAAGTATTGCAATGAACACTTGTGTGTCCTAAGCAGCATTGCTAATATGCCTGGAGAACAAAAGCAATGATTCTGCAGTCAGTGTTCTGTGGCTGTAGTAATCAAGGAGTGCCAAAAATTAGAAATTAAAAGTCCTATTAATTCATCTCCCCCTATAAAGGGTTGTTTCCTTTGTTATGTACGATGGTAATTAGCAGGCTTGCGAGGGGAGGAGGTATGGAACAGCAGAGATTTAAAGTAGTGGTGGACAGTCCAGAGCTGGGAGGATGAAACTGCAACAGAGGATTATCAGGACTGAGAGCTATGGTTTAGTACTTTCCACCTCCAAAACACTGCATAGATATTAACCAGTAAAATGAGCCATGAAAATGATCAGTGGCTTTGTTGAAGTCCAAACAGTGAAATCGCGTTTCAGATTTAGAACTTAATGTTCCCAGTATTACGGCTTAGACAGGAGAGGGAGAGCCTGAGATTTCCGAGAGCTGCTGGCTCCAGGTGAGTATCCAAGACCACCATTATGTTGCCCAGGGGTGTCTGGCTGGAAGATCCTTTCAGAAATTTAAAGGAAGCAAGGACGGCCTAGTCTGAAGCATGACATAAGCTGTACAATTTCTCTAGTGATATTCCTTTTAAAGTTCTTTTGCTTGTGGTTGAACTAAAGAGCATCTTTTCAAAAGAAGGTTTTGGGTTTAGTTTTATTATAAAACATAAGTGATTTGCCACAATACTTTAAAACTTGTTGAAACAACTAGCTAGCTTTCCTCCCACTCTCTTCTTTGAAGTAAAGCAGCAATAAGGAAGAGATCTTTAAATAATGAAATAATTGTTGCTTTCTATGTGAATACTGAGTTGGGTTTTGTTGCACCTCTACTGCTTGTCTTATAAGGCCAGAAATATAAATACTACACCCTTGAATGTTTTCCAAATCCCTTTTATACAGTCCCAGAAACTTTCTGGGTTTTCCCAGCATTTTCAAAATTATTTTTCAGTTGCTGTGCTATGGCCTATGGAGCAAATAACAGGTGTGCGTGTTTTCAATTCTGGGATTTGCTCTCGAAGAAAAATAATTAACACTGGCAGGAGTTTGATTGCATTAATTCACAAAAAGAAACACCCAAACGATAAATCCATAGTGGGAGAACTGCCCATATGTTACAGATTGGCTTAACACGGATGAGGCATTAAATACACTAAGTCTGAAAAATAAAAACCTTATCAGCTTTATTAGCGTTGAACTCTGTGGCTTCCACTGGGGCTGACACACTTAATTAAAGATGCTCTGGTCTAATTAGGTTGCACATCAAAAATACAAATATAAGTTGGATTTTTTAAAGACCTGTCTGAGCTCCAATTCCCAATGTTGTGAAATTTATTTTATTCAGTTAGTCTCCACCCAGACCAAATGTTGTTAGGTTAGCTAACACAAGAATACAGGGATTGTATTTAGATTTCTTGTACTGAATGAGGCTGGCTCAGATCCTGAATGTCTATATATCTGAGGAAGACAAGTGTAGGCTAGGGAGAAAGACGACTTTATTTTGAATTTTAAATCATTATCTGATTCTATTTGACTGGCTTAATTCTATTGGTGACTAGCTCATGAAGAAATCCATGGCTTTCATTTGTTTTACTGCCTATGGGATTGATTCCCCTGTGGGTCCAGTCCAACCTCTATGGAGGTCAGTGGGAAGACTGCCATTGATTTAATAGGAGATGGCTCAGAATCGATGGGAATGCTGCATGTCACAATGGGGGAGTGTTCCTTCTTTCTACCATCTCCTGTGCTTTGAAAATGGAATTCTCCTTCTGTTAAACAGGGCAGACCTGTCACAACTCGTCATGTGTTCCCATGATTTTCTTTGTAGGCGAGGTTGAACATGGAAGTCTTTGACTCAACCCCTCTTTTTCCGGATTGATGCTGGAACTCTGTAACCTTGTCAGCCTTTTACTGCCATTTTTGGTTTAGTTTTTGAAGGTTTTTTTCTTTAATTTGTAAATTTGTAACTTCCCTTTATGCAAGTTGCAGCTTCTTCTGACATCAGTGATTTGGTATGATCTTGTGTCAGAACAGCAAGTCTGAACCTCACCTCCCATCTACCAGAAATAATTTTCACTCCTGGTGATGGCATCTGTCAATTCCAAACCACTGTGAACAAAATGCTTCTATTTCTAGTGCCTAACCAGATAATTATTTCTCGGCCAAACGCATATTTGTTGGCAACAGGTGGGACATGAGAGCATTTCTAAACATTTTTGTTAATAGAAAATGGAAGCCCACACACAACTTTTCAGAATCCATCACTGATTTCTGGTCCTGTTTTGGTATCCCTAAATCTTTAGTGACACTTGGACCTCCCTCAGTGACAAAAGTGGGAGAGATCAGCAGCATGAGGCCTATGGCTCTTGTTGATTTTACTCAGTTTGTGAAGCTTTGATCAATGTGTTGGCAAATGGACACCTAAAAGCAACTGGTTGGCCACGGTGCTAAGTCTGGCCTCATTTACAACTGTGAACATAACAATATTTCCGAAATATTATCCCTGTCACGTCCTATCGTGGAGGTGTTTTGCTCTTGCACATTCAGTGTTAAGGTTAATTTTTCTTAGCCTGGGCTCTTTCGGGTCACTGTCTGCCTTTTGCACTTTGCTGCAGCAGGGTTAGTTGCTGGAACAGGATTTTGGAATCATTTAAAACTGTTTTTTGAGAAAGGAGACAGACAATTCTGATTTATTGAAAGTGACTTAGTGTTAGATGGAGTGCAACTCCAGGCTGCCTTGAGCTATTTTGGCTTTGTTTCCTGCTTTGCTCATTGTGTGTGTGTATCTCTGTGTGTACCTCCCTACGCATCCAAATCTCACCCTGGAGCTGAAGAAAGCAGCAGAGTCTCCTTGCTCAAACACTGAGCCACCTAGGGACAGCTGAGTGCTCTAAGTAGATGTGATGTCTCAGTGGCTGAGTTACTCCTTTTAATAATTTCTGCTGAACAAATCTGCACTAATGACACAAGTCATCCTCACATTCTGTGCCCTGTAACTGAGAGCAATTTCAGGAACCACATTTCCTGCTGTCTGCCTGACTCAGGACATGAATACAGCTGCAGTAGGTGTTCCAGGCAGCATGAGCAGAGCAGAGGTGCATTCCTGACGGGAGTGACCCTGGGGATTCACTGGAGAGCATCATCAGCCTACCAAGGGCTACCTGTGCGAGCAGGGGGTGGGACCTGCCAAGGTGGTCACCACTGCTGCTTTCAAGAACCTCTTTGCTTGGAGACCACACTCACGATTTAGTTTTTCTCACACTGGATAGCGTTGAATGCCAAGCAGCTGTAATCAGTGGTGTGATTTGCTGCTTTTCTCGGTGTACTGCTGTCTTCAGGCTCTTGAGAGAGGAAAGGTTTGGTGCATAAATTGTGAGCCATGACAGGGAGTGTGGCCTTGTATGTTTTACTGCTGGTATCATCCATCTCAGAATGGAGTGGCAGCTTTATCAGGAAATATCCAGCATTTTTTTTCAGATGAAGTTAGACATTTAGGAATAGATGCACCTCTTTCTACTTTCTGAACATACATTTTGTTATGGCACCTTACGGAGCTCATTTTAAACCCTGCTTCAGGGCAAAAATATTTATGGCATACTTTAAATAAAACATATTATGTGTTTTGTACAAACATATGTATCATTGTCCCCCTCGCTGGAGCTGATATAATTTCTGACACCAAGTGCTGTGCCTCATGCAAAATTCATGACATGTCATTGAATAAGAATGAATGTTCCTTTAAAATACAAGCTTTCCAGCCACGATAACCACTTAGTTTTCAGTTTCAGGAATCAAAATCCTTCCTTGCTGGGACTGTTTGAGTGAAACACAGTGTCAGTGACTGGCAGCTTCAGAGTCTGGTGGCAGGTTTCTTCTGCAGATGGTTTTTTACTTCTTAGTCAGTGGTATTTGTGGATCTATATTCAATATGAATAGTCCCTTAGAGTAGCAGCAGGGCTGGTCAGTGAATGCTTGTTTCACTCATAGATATATAAGCAGCCCATTGTTAAAAGCTTTCAATACTGAAACTCTTCGTTTTTAATTCTTATTTATAAAGACAGAGGAAAAAATCGTTCTGCCAACAACATACATGTGGTGGAAAATTACCGTAAAGCCAGAATGTGCTGCTGCAGGGTGTTACAAGCATAAATTAAAGACCAAATTAAGACTGAGGGGAGACATTGCAGTTACACCTTCCTTGTGAGGGGAAGAGGAGAGGCAGGCACTGATCTCTGCTCTGTAGGAGCAGTGACAGGACTGAGGGAATGGTCTCAAGTTGTGTAAGAAGAGATTTAGGTTGGATGTTAGAAAAAGGTTCTTCCCCCAGTGGATGGTGGGGCGCTGAACAGGCTACCCAGGGAATGGTGATGGCCCCAAGGCTGCCAGAGCTCAAGGAGTGTTTGGACAACACTCTCAGGGACAGGGTGAGATTCTTGGGGTGTCCTGTGCAGGACCAACAGTTGGACTCAATGACCTTGTCGGTTCCTTCCAACTCAGCATATTCTGTGATTGTGTGATTCTGAAAACCTGCTTTGTGCTTAGCACTCTGCAAGAAGTAGAAGTGGTCCTCAACCTTATGGATGAACAAAATGAACAAATAAAAAAGCACAGATAGTGGGGAAATAAATGCAGATTTGAGAGGAAAAAAAAAAACCCCAACAACAAAACAAACAACAAACCCCAGCACCCACCTCCAGAGGGTGGAGGGAGAAGAGCTGAACAGTGCCAGGCATTACCTTCTGCAAAGCACCTGTGCTGATCTGGGCTCCTCTGCTCACTTCCCAAAGGCAGCAGCCTCTGCTGGGAGGTGATGCTGCTCACTCTCTTCTCATATCTATGCAGCCAAGAAGCAGTGTTTAGGAAGTTCATTCCTGGTCTCCATCAGTTCCTTAGCAGCTTCATCTCTGCTGCAGAAATGGTGGAGAGTTGCCCTTAGAGGTGACTTCAAGGTCACAGAACATGATTACATTTTGAACAGCTCAGGGGGTGATTAAAGCTTAACTCTAAAAAGGAAATATGAGTTAAAAATTAAAGATTAGAAAGTCAAGACTAAAAGAGTTTAAAATAAAAGCACTGTTCTTACCCCTTCCTGGCCTAGCTGCGCCGTTCACAGGGTGTGCAGGCAGTGTAATTGCTGGTGCTTGAAGAGGCCTGGGACGTGGCTTTCTTGCAGGGAACGTGGCTTCCTCCGTGGCTGAGGGGAGGGCTGGCTGGCACTTTTCACACAGGATGATTTCTAAGGCCATGTTTTGTAACACTTTGAAGGCCCAGGACTATGACAACTACTGTCCCTTAAAACCACTCTGGGGTGTTGGTGAAACACAGCCAAGCCTATTGAGTCCTGTTAGCTGTAAAGGCTGGAGAGTGTTGTCTCTCATATGAGCAGTAACATCATCATCTTGTGCGGAAAATCACTGCTCTGACACACCTGGCTCCATCTCCCTGCCATTAAACCAATTAATACAACAAATGGCATTTTATAATAAATACGTGTCACTTTCATGATTTTAACCGGTCTTTTGATTTGTTTCCCATTTTATGTTGTTTAGACAGACTGATTTAGACAGTTAAAAATCCACTTAACCATGATACATTGTGGCTGCCTGACAGACAATAACATTGATATATATGACTAGATGAGTCTCTAATTAGATTTTGGCAGCACTGTCACAGTCAGGGAAAGTTTCCACAAGTACTCCATTGAAATGTTATTTTATGCAACCTCATGGAACAAAGGCCATTTTTAATTAAGCAAGTCCCCTCAAGAAGATGTTAAACTTAATGTCAATTTTTTACTGGCCTCTGCCCTTGCAGTGTCTGCCTTTTTAAATACACTCTTTGGTAGCATGACTTAAAATGCATAGTTAGAAAAGTACATAAAGCAGATAAAAATAGGTTAAAAAATTATAAGTGAAACTTTCCCTGGATGTTATATTTAAAATTAGTTGTAAACATGGAAGAAACAGTCATTTGATAAATTATTATTTTCCTTTAAATAGGAAAGGAAAAATGTAGAACCAGGGACTGATTATGTGATTGTATAATAATATCAATATTCTGTAAATCTCAGTTTTTATGAACACTTCAAAGTAACTATAAAACAGAAGAGACTATTAAGCAAATGGGAAACTTATTTCCAATAACGTCTCTCTAAAATACTTCAGGTTAGTTTCAGAGCTGGAGAGGCCTCTCAGAGGTCTCTGGATACCAATGCGATATAAATGTGAAATAAGTACATAGAGCTTTGCTGCAGTTAATGGAGATGCACATCATCTCATGTCCTCCAAACCTGCCCTGGGCTGGGGGTTGGAATCTGCATTGCTTGACTTCACACTTGCCATGGCTGTTGCACATGAAAGATGTAAAAGGGGGGTGATCAGATTTCCCCTTCTGGAGCTGGGCTGTTGGTGAGGTTTCACCACGGTTGTAGAGAGCAGAACACGAGATGTGAAGTGTAACCTGGGAGTATCCAACTCTTCCACTGGCATACAAGTTAAATAAAAGTTCTCCCTTTGGATGTTTATAGCTCAGGGAAAACAAACAATAAATGTACTATTCCTGTATCCTGGCATTTAATGAATAGAGATCCCTTTGTTCCTAAGTGGATGTTGAGACATCTCTAATGATACTGTTGGAGTTGTGTGTGTGGATTGCTCTACGTCAAGAAAAAAATGAGTGGAGAAGAGTGGTGCTGTGGGAAGGGCCAGGATGTCTGGAGTATATTGAATGTTTTCGAATTGCATCAATCTCAATGGTAGCAGGATTTTTTTGATCCTATAGAGACAAATCCTCTAATAAGCAAAACAAGGGCTGTTGGACAGACATTGATGTCTACAGCAATTTTGTCATTAATTGCAAGAAGTACAGAATTTGACCTGATTTTCTCTATACATATCTCTGAGGAGGTCAGTCTGTGCGTTTGCCTGTGCAAAAAGGTTACTGCCATAATTTCAAGTGTGAAGGCAGAATGTGTCACACCAATGTCCTGTGTGGGAGTGTGGTGCCCTTTAAAACAGAGTCAGGCTGTGGCTTATTTTCATACAAGAATAATACATATGAAAATACAAGTGGCAATTTTCTGTTCTCACTCCATCTGTATTAATTTCAAAGGTGAATGGCAATTGCAGGATTTGAGAAGATTTGCTCCTCTCCCACACCAGTGAACAATTCTGTACAAAACTGTCTTTTCCATATGTTTTTGAGGAACTGGAGTGTAGTAAACTGAAAAAACCAGATTCATTTCTTTGCAGAAACAAATTCTGTGGACATTGTAACACCATGTGATCAACTGAACTAAAATACTAAATATCTTAGAACTGCAAGAAAAAGGTAATTACTTACCTCTGCTCTACCCTTTGATTTGTGAGGAAGACTTGGTTCAGATCAGCTTGTAACACCCAAGGAACTAGAAGTTTTCCATGCATGGTTTTTAAGGGAGGACACTTGGCACCTACTTACTTAGTGCTGTCATGGTGAGCCTTGCCAGAAAAAAATACACCCTGCTGTGCCGTTTCAGGTGACCATTTCTGGGATGTTTAGCCCATGTTCTAGTTGCCCCTCTCTGTCTCCTCCTTGAGCTCTAAATTTATTTCCTTTGGTATTTAAGTCCTGTTTCAGGGCAGGAGCTTAATTTTCCTCAATAACCCCAATTTGCCTTTAACAGCAGATCTGATATCTTCTCTACTGATGGAAAAGATAGGAGGCTGTTAGCACTGGTATATTTATATTGTGCTAATGGGTTTTAACCCTCTTACTGGGCAGTGCTGATGGTTTAAAATAATGACTAGGCAATAAATTTTTACTGGGACAGGTGTACAAATAGTACCCAAAAGAGAGTGCTGCTCAGGGTCAGTCTATGAAAAGAACGGTGTCCCAGATTATAGTGCAAGATGAAACTGTTTCATATGCTGGTAAATCCTGATGACACATGGTTTTAGCTTGAGCCACCAAGACTTATTTGCTCTCATTAACAAGATCCACATGTATCCAGTACTCAGATCCATCTGAGTCAGAGTCCTCTCGGCTTCTGTTTCAAAACTATTCCTCTAAAGGGAGCGGGAGTGTCCCTACCACCCATTGGCTCCAGTGGGAACCAAAGCTGCACCCAGAAAAATCCTGGTCTTGTACTGTTCGTTACAACCCTCTGCCATTTCCAAAGCCTCCATGTGGCTCCCGGAATTCCTATTGTGACTGTACCAGATGTGGATAGTGGGAAAACAATTAATGAATCCTGAGTTCAGTACAGGACAGCATAACTAACTTGTGCTAACAGATGTCTTACTGTTATTTGGTAGCAATTTTTTTTCCGTCAGTGAGGACATTTTTCATAAATACTTTCTTGCTAGAAAATGATAAAAAACCCAAAAAGTTTTATTTTATGTTGTTTCTATTTTCAGCTCCACACTTGAGTTTTCTTACTAGAAAAAGTCAGGTTTTGTTTTCACCATTTAAAAAATGTCTGCACTTAACCAGCTCTGATATTCACACTTCAGCATCTGCTTTCTGACAAATCACACTATTTGTTTCTGAATAAATGAATAAAAAATGTGGAGCAGAAAGTGGAAAGTGAGTAAGTTTAAACCAGATATTAAAAAATCATGATTTAAAGTATGAGCAAATGGGTAGATCTTTTTGACCTAAGTGGTTCATCACCTGTTTAAATCACTAACCAAGCTTCAGTGATGTTTCTGTACCTGGATAATACTCTGCTGGCATTTACTAAGTTCATGCTGCATGAAATTTGAAGAATCCAGGAACATTTGTTTGTTCAACAGACATAGGTTTTGAGTTCTGTTGTCAAATGGGAGCTGTTACAACCTTGCTAACGATAGCTTTCAGTGTGATACAATCAAAACGTTTTGTGCCCCTGCTGAAGAGAGCAGTGTCACTGCAAAGGCTGTGTGCTTGAGTGGTAGTCTTAAATACCTGTATAGCTCATACTTTTCCCCCTCAGGACACCAGGCTTGTGAGATAATAAATACTGCACTTCAGAATGCAATAAAACACTCATCAACTGTCAAATGCAGGATTCACCTACCCCATGTTCTAGTGTGGATTTATGCTGATTTGGAGGAGCAATTAAAAATTCTCAAGCCAGCAGTCAAATAGTTTTATTCTGTACTTAGTTGTCATAGTGTCAGAGACAGGCCACCTGTGGAAAAACTGTCAGTCTGGCAAAATATGTAGTTTACCTCTTGGTAGTGCTTGTATGTCCTTCCAGATATCTTTTTTTGTTTGCTCTGCTATCGCTGTACAGTTGTGAACATCACATGACTGGTGTTTGAGTGGGTTATGATGTTTTCTTTCTTCTGGTTAAACTGTAGAGAGAAGTGGCTGTTCAGTCCAAGGTCTTGGATTTTAAATGAACAGGCAGCTGTTTCTTCATTCATCACTTCACACCTAAATGACAAACCACGAGCATGGAAAAGGAAGGTAGCACAAGGGTCTGTGTCAGCAAATAGGGACATCCTTCAAATTGTAGCTTTACTAAGAGTACTTGGCTGTTAAAGAATATTGTCTACTCAATAATTCAAAACACTTTATAAATACTTCTCTTTTGAGCTTCTCGGTGTTCTTGTGCACGGAGGAAACGTCACCTTCTGATTTTGCAAATGGGTCTGCAGAAGAACAGGACCTGGAAAAGTGTCTTTATCACTTCCAGAGGGTATCCTTGTAGCAGTGGTTCATAGGACAGGTGCCATGATGTGAAGACCCTGACCCCTCAGCCTCCTTTTGCTGTTTACCTTTAAGCAAGCTGTGTCTGGAGTAATTGATGATGAGCAGAACAAGTCTCTTCTAAGCAACTTCAGGTGGAAAGACACAGCTAATAAAACAAGAGATACTTGAAATGGACTTAATGTCCTTAATCCTTCTTTCCCATCACAGACCAATTTTCTTTTTTTCGTTTGTCATTTCAGTACAAAATTATCTTTAGGGGAGATCAGAAGGAAGAGGAAAGAACAGAAAGCGTACAGCTGTTTTTCTTCATAGCTGTTTTGAGATGGGCATGGGGTGAAAACAAGAAGGAAAAAATCCCGTCCTTAGAGTTGGCAAGTGTTGCCACCGTGGTGGTCGGTGGATGTTTTCCACATGTGTACGTGAGGGCAGCAAGGATCCTGGAGCTTGTTTTTCTTCTGTGTGCAGCATAGCACGTTGGCCTAGATTTTATTGCTGTGACCTAAACTCATCTTTGTACCATGGGAGAAATACTTGCAGTGCTTTACAGATCTCAGGGACAGTCTCATTTTCTCAGCACAGAGCTAATATATCAAGCTAATTTACTGCCGTGGTGTGTTGCAAAGCCTATATAATATTGAGTAAACATTGTTGGCTTATACATTAACTGTAACTAAAACCCAGTGCAAACTTTATTCTGGCTTCAGGATTTTCCTTGAAGGAGTGACTAAGAAAGGAAGCATAGAGATTTTTCTCCTTTTTTTCCCCCCTTTTTCTCTTTTTGCAGTGAGGAAACTTTACTCTTAAACTTGGCAGTTCTCTTAATTCTAGGTCAAGTGGCAGGCATGGTTAGGAGCTTTCTGTGTGGCTCACTCAACTCCTTTTCTTTGTCAGGATCCTTTAGCAGTGTTTAATGTGGTTTCTTTTTCCTATGCGGTGTGCAAATATAACTGAATAAATAAGAATCTAGATTTCTGCCTGCTTTGGAAACTAAGTAGAGCTGTTATGCCTTTTTATGGCTAAGGATTATAATGTTTTGGGTGAGCTGAAAAAAAAGAAACCAAATACTTACTTCATTGAATTTATGTGGGAATCCTTGCCTGAAAATTGTGATGTGTTTTACCATCAGGATTTAATTAGAAAATAAAGCACTTGTGTAATGAACATTCTTTAGGAAAAAGTCAAGATACAACCAAGATATTATTTTATTTGATAAAAATCGATATTTGTCTTTTTATGTATTAAAACCATTAAAATTTGATGAAAAAATGGTGATAATTTCCTATGGTTCTCAGTGATCCTGATGACTGAAGTTATAGATCTTAAGTAACTGCCCAGTATCAGACTTTTTCCCCCCGGTATGTACATTCCTAAAGTTTAGAGTAACCATATATTCTAACTTGACTGAGACTTTCCCAGTTTCATATGCAATACTGTCCCAGTGTCCTGGGAGCATGAAATATCATTAAGAAAAAAGTGTAAGGCCTTTATTTATATTCAGGGCATATTGCTCTGCTGAGTAAAATTCATTCTGGCTTAACTGTGAACAAAGTTTTCAGTGGATGAGCGTTAATCTTATTGAACAGTGGTAGGAATAAAAAGAAAAACATCATCAGAGCTGGTGTTTTGCTCAAAGTGGATATTAATGTCACCTCTTTTGTGTTGTCTGAGAAACTCAGTGCTTACTGGAAAAAATTCTCTCCCATGAAAAGGAACCAAATGTTACTCCCGAGATAGATTCTGACAATAGGGACATCAGCATTTATTCCTGAAAAACAGTCTCATGTGTCTTCTGCAGGAGTCAGGGAACCTCAAAATGAGTCACTGAAAAACATCCCACTCCTTTTTTTCTAACACTGAGTCACTTTTAATCACACCAGGTTTCTGATACACGGGGGCAAATTTCAGTGGAAGGAGTAGTTACAGACTTTCCCTCTCAACTCACATACTTCACAGGAGTTTACTGCTGCTGGGGTCTGATGTGGAAGTGTCACAATATGGGCTGTGATCCTTTTAGAGTTGCTACAAGACAAAAGATAATTTCTCACTGTTTTTCTTGCA
Organism: Rhagologus leucostigma; assembly: GCA_013397725.1. Taxonomy (NCBI): domain Eukaryota; kingdom Metazoa; phylum Chordata; class Aves; order Passeriformes; genus Rhagologus; species Rhagologus leucostigma. The sequence goes on from VZTD01003599.1 coordinate 2,624,079, forward strand.
CTGTGGGGAGGGAAGGAAGCAGCCTCTGGGTTGTTTTCTGTTTGTTCTTCAAAGGAAGCCAATTGAATTGTGGTTTTGGTTTTTAACAAGTGCAGTCAATAGAAGATTCTTGTATTGAAGATGGGTAAATGGATTACATGGAATCCCATTTTTACTTCTTTTTGAGATATGAATGGGACTTGGACATGAATTTTGGAGTAGGGTTTTTTTTTGTATGCTACTTAATTCTCTGATTGAGCCTGGAGATCTGAGTCCTACAGTGGATCAAGGGTCTTTTCTGTTCCTGCCTAAACCAGGAATGGATACTATACATCTGATCTAAATCCCAGTGAGAGCAATGGAAAGGCTGCCATTGGCTTTGAGATTTGGATCAGGTGCCTGTTAGAGTCTGTGTTTTTACATATATAAGCAAAATTCTGGAGGAAAACTATTTGTTTCAGGCTTTATTACAAGCTCCAAATTTGTACTGTTCTTTTTAGGTCTTGCTTTTGGAAGCTGTTATTATAGTGTCAGAAGTGTAAAGATAATGTTTAATTCATTCAGACAACAACAAGAACACTACTTACCACCAAGGAAAGAAAGACAAGGCAGCCTGTTATATGCAGCTATGAGTCCACTGTATTTTCTTCACCAAGAGTGCTGAATTTCAGAGATCTGCTTTCCTAGTGCTTGGGAATCTAAAATCTCCTATGGTTTTCTAATATTTTTAAAGTTTCAACATCTTTAATGAGTTGAAAAGGGCTTTTGAGAAGCTAAGTCATATAAAGATGGAACTGGAGAATTACTTACATGTTCTGTTTCCCTGTCCATGACTTTATTAATTTACCATTCTTCTCATCATTTTATGATCATCTAGCAACCTTTTTCAATGCCAATTGGATTTTTCAGGTAAAGCCACTAATTTTGATTGTACAATAGAAATCAACTTTCAATGGTATTTCAATTAACCTTGCTATTAAAGAAATTGCTTTTTGCCAATACTCAATGGTTGGTTGACATTCAGAGAACACACAAGTCCTTTAATACAATCTGTATTGAAAGAAAAACCTGCATTTGTTGTCTTTAAACAAGCTTCTTGTAGTTTAGGGAGTTTTCAATACAGCTGACGCACAGCAGACTGAAAACAAATGCACAAAGTATTTTGAATTAAAAACTTTCAGGCATTCTGTGGTATATTATATACGCTATTCTGTTTGGGCATATATCCTGTGTTAGATGTCTTTTTTTGTAGTTGATGTCAGTTATTCACTGAACTCACTGCTGTAAATAATACACGTTTCTTGAGGTGCAGACAAGCTGCCACCAGTGCAAATCCAGGAAAAGCACTACATGGGGAACAAACGAACAAAATATTTTGGGACAGATTCTGAGACTTTTTTTCCCAGCTCAATAAAGGCTTTGAAGGACTCTGGTGCTGGAATTCCCACTGGAGAGATGGCATTTGTAAGCACGCTGTGAATTGTAATTGGGCCTTACAGTGAGAGACGTTTGCAAGATACCGAACACAGGGTTGCAGACTTGATTGCTTCACTCTGCCCATCCTTGCATTTAGCATAGCATGAATCAGTGGGAATTTTTAAAGTTGTGTTTTCTTTAGCAAAATAGGGAATAATTAGGGCTAAACTGCCCAACGTGCCCATATTCTGATATTTCCATGGCTTTTCCTGTGGCCATATTTGCTTTTGAAGGAAAGTGCACAGGGTCTGATGTTGGACATTCACACGCGGGGCTGTGTTTGCAAACAACTTGCAACGAGGTTCAGTCTATGATTGACCCAACAAAGACTGCATGTGTGGAAAGGGAAAAATGCGTATGGAAATCCTGCACGTTTTACCTCTGGACTGGTTCATGCAGGAATCTGATAATCTGGCTCCAGACATCGTTCAAGGGATTTCCCATTGGCATCTGGCTGAGTGGAGTTTGTCAGTTGTGCTCAAAGCGGTCCAGCTTGCTTTTAAAATGTCATTGTTTTTAAAGAGTCAAACCCTTGGCCTCCAATTTGCTTTTTCATTCCTGAAGACCCCAAATGTTAAAATCATCCCAGTTAAAAAAGTGCCCTTTTCTACTTTTTACACCTTTATTTGAAATCTGAGCCAGTCGACCCTGCCAGGGTTTGAGAACGTGAATTAACCGAGAAGTAAAGACCAATCTGAAATTGCAGCAGATGATAGAATAGAGCTCTAAATAAGAATACAATAAAATAATAAAAAAGAGACAGCCAAGTTGTCAGCAGTGTAACAGTATTTTAGATAATCCCCTCTGGGCCATTTTCTTAACAGCAACCATTTGTGTTTATCCGAAGATTAGTGCAGAGATTTTTGATTTTACAGTGCCTGTTCCCCATTTACTTTTTAAAAAATATTTATATGCTTTTATATATATTGCTTAGTATTCCATGTGAGGCAAATAATACTACATTGCTTCAGGTTTTATTGGCAAGGCATTCAGTGTTTGGGATGGGGTTTGAAGTAAAAAGAAAGCAAAATTATTTGGTCCTGTAGGCTGTTTAAATGAGGATTAGAGCCCAGTGTTTGGGTCCCAGGAAATTGGCCAAGCCTGGATACTCACAATGTCAACTTGCACGTACAGAACATAGTTTAATATTTTTATAATGAGATTTTTTTTTTCTAAAAAAAAAAAAATAAAGTAGTTATTTGCCATTTCAGCTCTGTTCAGAAGACAAGAAAAGCTGAATCAGTTAAAAATAAAAATATTCCTTTGGCTTAATGTGACAGTAGAGTTTTGCCCAAATAGGAGTACAGATCTACTGTGCTAGAAAGAGAGAGATGTGGAATTATGAGAATATGGCTTTCACAGCACTGCCCAGCCCTGTTCCAAAAAGGAGGGAAGGATTTGCCAGCGCTGGCAAACAGGGGCTTGGGTTTCTGCTGGCTTTTAGAACAATTCTCTCGTTTTCACAAATGTGTGAATAATAATGTTAGTAATGAGCTGTCAAAAAAGATTGTTATTTTTGCATCTGATTTAACCTCGTTCAAACAGGAAAGGTGCATTAAAATAGTGGAAATCCTGGAATAAGAGTGGCTTTATCCGAACTCTTCTACAGGATCAAATCCTTGATCAATTGGAAACAGGTGTAAGTTAAAATGAAGCAGGAGTGTTCACACTGAGATTGGCCCTGGTTTAATTAAATTGATTTTCAGATCAATTTAAATTGAGCTGATGCAATTTGCCCTGTTATTTAAATTAGGCCTGCAGGAGTAGTCTTGGAATGAGGGCCTGTACACAGTATGTGTAAGAGTATCTGAATCAGGACCATTATTATTATTTACGGGAATCTACTTTTCAGTGAATTATTTTTTTCAAATTAGGGGGTAGCAGCCATAATAGTCCACTGGTGTTGGCTCCATTGATAATTATACCATTTTTCTCCTTTTCATAATTGTCCTAGTCTGAACTGTGCTATTTTAGCAGAAAGTGTTAATTATTTTATCAACAATTGGCAGACCCTGCTTCAATTTGCTGTTTTCCCTTTAACCAAAACAAAGATTACAGGCCCTGTTCCATAGCTCAGCTGCTGAATCTTTGCTAGGAAACTTGGGAACCCCTTTCTCATGAAACACTGTGTAAAGCTTTAAGCACTCTTTGAAGCTGAGTTGTATTAAATGATAGACAAAAAAAGCCCTCTGAAGAATTGGTGCTTAATTACAACTTAATTAGCATAATTATGCATGCTAATAGCATCTCAAATGAATAGCAGTTGTCAGGAGGTTGGGACCATCTGTAAGAGTGTCGGATTAATACATCATTTTTTATTTCTAACAACGCTGTAACTCTTTCCCTGAAAGTGATTTTCATTAATCAAGTTCATTTTTATTATATAGAAAATTTGGCATTTTTCATTATGGGCCATTATCCGTTTCCCCATGCAGTCCTAATACAATACTAATGAGACCCCATGTGGCTACTCCACACTGACAATGGTAGTACAGGTGTATTATTATAATTGTTACAAACAGCACATTGTACCTCAGGACTAGCAGAGTTCTAATCTCAAGATATCAGGGTTTCCACTTGGTACCTTCCCTTGGGCCCAGTACAATTTCCAGAGCTTTATGAAAAACATACATGTTTGTGGTTATGAGGAAGCAGATTTAAAGAGATAGAAGCTTGTTTGTTTTAGAGCTGGAAAACTTGGAAGTTCAGTAAGCTGCTTTGGAGATTTTTTCTTCTACTGAGTCTGCTAAGCTTTGAGCTTCAAAGAAATTGCTTCCTCCAAAGAGCTGCTGAGGGGCACAGGGGTGATGCAGTGAGTGCTCTGAAAGCATCAGCATTTACTTGAGAATTTTTCTGAATGTGATCAAATTCCAGAAGTATTATTCACTACAAAATTTAGCAAAAAAGGCTGTGGAAAACATGTCCTGGATATATGAATGTCTGCAGAAGGAATGTATATAGTAGACAAGTAGTGACGTTCTAGTGGTACACAGCATGTACATGTGCACAGAAAGTGGATTTCACCTCTTGTGTTCAGTCAGAGGCCAGGGTCTGCTGTCAGCCGTGCTGCTGGAAATCCAAAGCACGATGATTTAAGTCTCTGGACTTAGTTCAGATTTACAGTGCAGCAGCTTAGTGCACAGCTGACCTTAGCGCTTATGTTTTAGCTTTAACTAATTGGTTAATGTTTGCTTTGTAGAGTCAAAAAGCTTTGTGTAAACTCTAAGGATTATTTTTATTTAGTGGCATGTTGCTATATTCATGCCTGTTGTTTGTATTTGATTTTTTTCACTCTGAATGCACTATGGTGTTTTTTTCAGATGAGATTTTCCCAAGGGATTTTTCTTTTTTCTCTTACTTTCCCTAAATAGCCTTCTGAAATCTAAAAGCCTTCCAGTAAATTCTGGCTTCCTTTGGTGGCCTGACTATAGAATGAATGGAGCAGTTTTGGAAATGCATTTTTAAGGAGAGGGAGTGAAAGGAATGGAGAGGAGGACAATCAACAAAGCTGCTGTGCCTGTATTTATCAGGCTGCCAGTGGGAGCTGCTCGGTTCAGACTGCACTTCTAATCAACCCTAAACAAAAGAACATTGAAAATAGCTCAACTGACACAGTCCTCATCATAACTCAGGACTCGGTGACAGGCACCAGTAAATCCTGCTCTGTTGCTGTTGTTTGTGAATATATTTGTGCATATAAACCCCTCTTCAACATCTACTGGGGTTTAGGCATCTCCATGGAAGTACCCCATCAACTTTCCCCCCACTGTTCCATCAATCCAGACTGGAGACAAATGCCCTGTGACACGGGAACAGGTGGAGGTTGAGAAACTAGGGCCTGGCCAGAACCGAATGAAGATTGCATGTAAATTAGCAGTATTAACATGTAAAACAAATGCTCAGCAGAGGCTATTTGTCCTGCTGTACAGCTACTCAAAGCATGATACAGACCCTGAGTGAAATAGCAGCAGCACCCCAATATTAGTCCAATGCGCTTGAATGTCATTCTATGCTGAAAATTCAATGTAAACAAGCAAGATGGTGTTTAGGCTGGGACTAGAAATTGCTAGGACAGTACCACAATTTGTGTCTTCCATTGGTCTGCTCCACAATCTTCATCAGAGTCCCAGGGAAAGCAGGCTGTGCTTTGAGCCATCTGATGGTCTATAATCCTGTTATTTTGAGGGTGCCAGCGCAGCCTCTTCCTGCTAACTCCCATTACCTGAAGTGTCTGGTTATTAAGTTAACCTGGTAAGTGTGAGTTTGTTACTGTAAAAATGGAGAGAGATTAATTTGTGTGTGAACTGAGCACCCAGAACTGTGACAGCTGATGGTGTCCACGGAGGGATCAGCTTTAAACAAGTGAAAATCTGAGCCTTCTCTGAGCTGCCCCCCACCAACACGCAGGCGAGTGTGGGGACCTGACAGCTCGCTGTATCCTGGGATGTGTGCTGGTACTGGACGTCTTTTGTTCGGGGATTTTAGAGTAGGCTTAATTGTATTGCCTTGGATAATGTTTTCTGATGTCATTAAACATCTACTGGAAAGCTAAGAATAGAACTTCAAAGTAATGTCACCTGTAACATTTGCATTCAGATTTTTCCAAAGAGAAATGCTAACAGTTGCTGGAGCCCTGGGATTCTGTAAGTTACATTTAACTCTAAATTTCTTGAGCATGGAAAAAAGTGAAGCTCCTTAAAAACAAACAAACTTTCCCCAGAATATTGAAATGAAGAAGAGATTAATAAAAATCAATAAACATCTTTCCTTCTTTTGCCTAGATTTTCCTAAGTGTTGGATTTAATAATGGATTTCTGTGAGAGGGCAGGTTGTATATGAAGGTTTTATGTCTAGTTGTTTAGTTGCTGTGTGCTCAAAGCCTTCAGTGCCAGTTCTGTCCTCTGCAGATTTTAAATTCTGTGCGTCTTTGGATCCTTTAGAAGATCACTGTAGTATGCTCAGCACCTGACCACACAACTGAACCAGAAAAAGTTATGGCAGCTCCAGCTAAATACAGTTAATCAAACTGAAAAATGCATCCATGGCTTTTTGCGTGCAGTTGTTGTGTTGCTGCAAAATATTGTGATATATAATACGAGGGAAACCCTGTGTTATAGATACTTTATCCTAGAGAGGCCTTCAGGAGTGCTGCAGAGGTGGTGGAGCCTGTCTGTGGAGCCATGTGAGCAATAAAACGCTGTTGAGCATTTTGCACGGCCTCTGTCTGATCTGAGGCATCAGCCACGGGTGGTCTCAGGGCAGCCATGGCACCTCAAGCTGTTTGATTCACTGCAGGGCAGGGAGAGATGTTGCCTATTCTGGCTAGAGGGGATCTCAGTGATGGAAAGGAGAGTGGCCAGGAATTTGGCTGTATTTTAGGGACATGTGACTTGTCTTATATATCAGTTGCAGTGCGTTTTTTTCTCTTTTATTTTTTTTAATGTCTCAATTCTCCAAAAGATCCTGACCCCTGGCTCTAAAAGATAAACCTGAGCAGTTTGTCTCTTCCCTTTTTCTGTAGCTCCTCCTAACCTTTTGCTCTACCACAAAATGCAGAGGTATTAATTTTCACTGATAGCACAGAATTTCGTGATGGGGGAAAAGCAAACCAAAGAGCGAGAAGTCCAATGCTGCTGAAATCTTAAGACGGCAAAAACACTGCTCAACCCAGGCAAGAGAGCAGCTTTCTCTGTTGCCATTTGTACATTTGGCTTGAATTGCCTGCTCTGTGTGAGACCCGGGGCGTGCAGTGACTGCAGCAGGGAATGGGTGCAGGGATCCAAGTCCTGGCACGTGGGAGCTGGTTATTAGTTTGCATGAGGAGAATGACAGGGTGGAGGTTATAAGTGGAAGCAAAATATGTGCTGCAGATGGCTGTCTGTTGACATTGCTATGGACAGATTATGCTTTCCAGAGATAAAAGAGTAATCATAAACTGGATGGCCAGCCAGAAGAGTATATAGACTTGAGTAATAGACTTGGACTATGGGGTTAGACTCCAAGTTCATATTAAGTACATATTTTCAAGAAATTTGTGGATTCTCAGATTCAGTATTTAGTTCATCATAAAAAGAACTCCAGGCCACAAAGCTTGGGCCTGAACCCAAACGTTTGCCAGATTTAGCTGATTTGTAAACTAATGTTTGCCTTTTGAGCTGGAGTTCTGTTGATGATGATTCTTAAACAAAGCTCCACAGATTCCTCTGTTATGCAGGCTCTGAGGGCACTTCTGTACTACCTTGTAGTGAAGTACTGATACATAAAATGTGTCTGGCAACCAGGCTCAGAGCCCGAAGATCAAACTGGGCAGTGCATGCATTAGCGTGCTCTTCCCTGCTGCAAACACGCTTTGCTAGTCTGGGCCCAAGAAGAAAACTTCCCAGACAAAGGGATTGGTAACACCCTTCCTCTGGTTTGGTCTGTTCTTTTTCAGCATCTGTGCTGAGCTTTAGTCATGCTGTAGTTTTGACCGAAAGAGGCCCTAAATTGTGTCTGTTTGGTTAGAATCTGCTGTGCAGTGTCCAATGGAATACTCGTCTGGCAGCACAGGTGGGATTTTGCCAGCAGATCCCTAATGTCTCCTTGGAGGTTGGTAACATGTTGGTAAAGTATTGGAGTATGGCTGAAAGGGTTCTCCACAGCTGAGGAAAAACACACTTGTTGGGCTTTGATAAAGGACCTGTTGGTTGTGTGGTTAACAGCATTCTTATTAATGCATGAAACTTCCATTGTTTCTTAATTTACTTGGAAGTGTTGTTTAGACCCTTAATTGCCCTATAACGATATAGTGATAGTAAGTTAGATTTCAATCAACATACTCAGGAATTGCCAGTATTTTAGCAATAAATTGCTAGCTAATAAACTTGTAGCTTCCTTTGTAAATGCCAGTTAAAGGCCTAAACATTCCTCGCAGAGTTAATTGCACATTTACTGCTCATGTAATTTTGAATTAATTACATGCCAAATGGATTTATGTTGTATGTACTTAATAAACCTTGGTAAGTGGCCTTTTAACAATCAGTTGGTATTTAGGATTCTATTTGTGTAAAAAGAGTGACTTATGACACTGGGTCATGACGTTTTTACCAGATACTGATGTGCTGACTGTGGTGCTTGGTGGATTCACGACCAGAAGCTGCAGAATTAAATGAGCACAGGTGTGAATCCAGTGCCGGCTTGTGAAGATTTACTGTGTACCAGTTTGATCCCGTAGTCAGGAGATGGAGTCTGCATAAGCCTCCATGATCCAGAGCCCACTGGAGTGAGCAGGAGGGTTAGTGCTGGTTTTGCCTTAGGTTTGGGCTGTGTTGCAAATGTAGAACAGCTCTGGAAGCAATTGTGGCACTGCAGCAACAGTAAGAACCAGAGGCAAAAAAGCAGAGCACACAACACCCTGCTGAAGTGGAAGAGAAAATCAGTGCCTGACTGTTTATTTCACATCCTTTTGTAAAGTATAATTTAAATTAGGTTTCCTTCTCAGATGAGTATTTAATATGTGAAATTTTAAAAAGCTTTAAATCTGTTGACACTGGTAGTGTAGACCCACATTCCAAACAGCAGAAACCTGGATGTTTAGGTAAATAAACAGGTAAACTAAATTTCCATGCAAAAGTTGCTGCCAGGGTTGATCTTTTTTAGGTTCCCTTGCTTTAAAAATGTTAGGCATGAAGAGGTTCACTCAAATTCTCGTGTATGTGTTGCCCTTAAGTTCTAGGGGCTTTATTTTGGTTTTGACATGCCAGGAACAGCGTGTAATGTGTTTGACCTTGTGGCTTTACATACATGTATTCAGGTTTTTTATCTGAGTAACAGCAGCTGACTCCTAAAAGATTTTGCAACCTCTAACACACAAATGATAACCTGTAGGCTGCAGGCTCTTTAAAAATTAATTATTGACCTTTATTCGTTTGCTCTCTCTTCTGCAGCTAACACATCACTTAGTGCATTTAAATATGGAGTGAGTGCTCAGAAATAACTTTTCAGGGAGATATCGTTGTCAGGTTGTAGCGGTGTTCGAGTGTTCCTGTGACAGGAATTCCCTGTCAGAATAGCACATGGAATAGCAGGCTTTTGCCCTCTTTACGTAGAGATAAAGGCTGAGCAACTTGGGAATACAGAGGCAGGTCAGGGTGAAGAGAAAAGGCCAGCAATAAAATGAAAAAGCAGGTCCTTAGGGCCTGAAGTGGAGTTCTGCATAAAACAGAATTGTAGAAGTTCTTCCACTGCTGTGAAAATGTCTGATTTCCCTTGTTGTCAAGAGGTCGGGAAGGCAGGTTTACAAGCACCAGAGAACTGAAGCAGCAGTATTACTAAAGATGTTCTTTCCTTTTTTTGTCCCGGTGAATGCCACGCAGTTAAATGGTTACACCGGCAGACTTGAGGTGTCTGAACAGCCAAGGCATCTACAAAAGTCTCATCTCATACATTGCTGGATCCTGGAATAACTTAAGTATAAATTTACTAACATACTGGGGAAAGAGCTGCTGTGTTTGGCAGTGTTTGCCCTGTGAGGTGTTGGTGGCTGTGTGACCCAGCAGCAGCGCTCCACGGAGCAGGTGTCAGTGCAGGATGACAGACCACAGCACCAGTTCAGCGCCCTGAGTGAAGCAAAGGTACCTGCAGACTGCTGAGGTCAATGATAATTTGTTAGTGCCAGTCGCAGAGCAAAGCCAGGATATGAGGTGTTGAATTTTGAGTTGAAGAACTCCATTTCCACGTGAAACTTCAGCAGATAGGAATGAAAGAGAGGACCACATCTTAATCATCTCACAGCATATGTTTTTTATGAAATGGGGAAATTGGGCTCAGTCTACTGTCAGATACAGTCTCTATTACACTCCAAGCTCAGACTCACCATCAGGATTGATTTTGCTTGCTCTGTACAACATGGAGAAGCAGATGTATCACATATATTAATGAGCAGTTCTGCTCATCAGGGAAGCAATATTACCAATCCCAAATGCTCAAAGAACAGAAGATTGAATGATAGTGGTAATAATAAGCGTAGAGTTCTCTTTCATTCCCACATTTCCAAGCACCTTCCTTAATTTTTTTTTTCCACCCCTGAGTCTGTGTACCCAAGTGAGCTAGAAGTTAAGATTGTTAGGTGTTTTCCAAGAGGTTTGTTTTATAGTCCGCCAAAGAAAAGCTTGTCAGTTAAAAAACACTGTGCCCTAATCTCCAGGGCCTTTTCCTGCCTGCTTACAGGGAAGGGCAGGAAGATTTATCTCTCTGCTAATTTCTGTTAAATACCCTGTGGAAGGACACCCATCAGACCGTCCTTAAAATTGTTATTTTCCTCTGGATGTGTGCTCAGATGAGATCATTAACCAGAGTCTTCCTCATCAGAACCCCTTTCCTTGCTGCAGCTCCCAGAGCAGTAGGGTGGTGCTTCCATAGCTGCTGGGCTGGTGTCTGTACCTTGTACAATGTGGGTTTTAAGCCCAGTGCTGTCCAAACGTGTTTCTCCAGCTCTTAGTGTTGCTCTTGCCAGTCTTGGTTTTCACTTGGTGGTTTACTCTGGTTGTATGACAAGAGTCTTATAACATTTGCATCCATTTGGGTTGGGGGCACAGTGAAGACCTTTCTCAAATTTTGTTCCAAAATTAAGTTTTCCAAAGAGAAAAATTTATGACATACTTTCATACGGAGGGGAAGTGGATTGAAAAACTCTGCCTAGAGATTTTTTTTTGAATTAAATAGTTCTTGTGTAGATACCTAGGTTTTATTTTCAAGGTAAAATTGACTTCCTGAGGTAGCTTTGGTTAGTATAAAAACCAAACTGAACAAAAGCCTCACCTCCAAACTCCTACATTAGAAGAGAAAGTTTTATAAAAGGGCTAAATATTTTCTGTTGTCCCCGAGTAAATTATTTTCTCTTTGTTTGTTTCATTCTGAAAAGTGAATCTGCCAAGAACTAATGCAGTGTCAAAGGTTAAAGCATAAACTAGTGCAGAGGGAAATTTAGGGAGAGAAAAAATATGTGGGACAATCACTGAGGTGAGGAGATAAACAAAACTGTTCCCTGTTGGCAAAGGTTCTACAAAGGGCCTTGCATCTGTTATGCTGGGGATGTACACAAAGACTTAAAACCCTGCTGTACAGGCAAGAACAAAAGTTGTGTTAATTATGCTGACTGATGTAAGGATGGGAATTTGGGCCAGGTCCTAAAATGGAGAAATTTTTTATTGAGCACGTAAATACTTGAATACATTGTCACCTGGAAGAAAGTGTAAGTGCTCGCCTGCTTGAAAAACTGCAGGTTTTGAACTGCAGTAAACTCAGGAAGCACTGGCTTACTGCCCTCCTTTATCCGAACCCCAAAGAAAATAAAAATGGAAGTTTAAGAATCCCCAGCCTAACTCTATTACTGCTGTTTTCCTCTGTGGTTCTCCTTGTAACTAAGCTCGGTGTTTTTGTTTTGGTACCTGGTCAGTGTCTAAAGGCCTTGCTCTTTAACAGGGCACATCTGTCACAAGTATTTTCAGAAAGTCAGACTGGAGCATGTGGAGCACCTTCCTTTGCTGGAGCTGTGCACGGCATCTCCTTGGTAATTAATATAGATGAATTTGCTGTGAGAAGAGGAGGGAGACAAATCCCTTTCCAGCAGCACTACTTTGGGCCGGATCATGTGTTACAGCAGCACATACACACGACTGTGCAGTACCCTGTCCCATCTGTCCCCATTCCCAGCAGGTCTCAGCTGTCTCTCACCTTCCCCATCAAACCAGAAGCAGCCTGGGGGTATGTAGGTCTCCCTCAGCCCCCTGACAAGCTGACAGAGGCAATTTCTGGTGTTGCACTGGAACTCTGAGACCTTGGTTGCCTAATCACTGTACTCCATGTATGATCTGTTCTCTCCTCGAAATTTATGAGAAACCCCTCAAAGCAGGAGTCCCAAATAGTTTGGATTTACCATGCAATTTTGGCTTGCTAAACAGCCTGGAACAGCAACGTGTATCACTTTGCAAAAGCATAGTTAAAATTAACAACGCAGGATGCAGCCCAAGAATTGCAAATGCCAGACAGGGACTCAACTGCAGCTTCTTATGCTACACAGAGGATTTCCATGTGTAAGTGAGGTTACTCACATCATTAAGCAGTTGCAGGAATGTTCTCTGTACTTTTACATTATCAGCCTTTATAATCTCAGTCCTGACCCCTGGAGCTCTGCTTTGAGTTCAGGTGGAAGCTCATGCAGGCATTTCGTGACCCAATTGTGTGAAGTTTCAACTTTTCTGTGCTTAGTACAAGCAGTTGCATGCAGCAAAATGGCCAAAAGGTGAAAACAAGTGAACCCATAGTATGCTGGATGATTTCTGTGTCTTGTAGCCAGAGCCAGACTGAGAGGAGCCGAGGGCTCCAGGTGACCTGAGATCTCCAGGTGGTTTTAGAGTCAGGCTTTTCATACTAATGTGGGAGCTCACTGGTAGGTCAGAAAGGATCAAAGTGTTCTTTTCTGTATAATTTTAGAGGCTTTTAGAGAAGCTGTTCCAGTTACTATCTCTAACATACTACATGCCTGTACTCCTTCTGAGAGTATGTCAGCCCAAACAGAATTGCTATGTGTCTTAATTAGAGGATGGAAATAACCAGCAGCTCCATCTTCTGTGGAAATTTTTCATGCAGAACAACGGGAAATTATAACCGCCTGTGCTTATTTTCTTGTCGTTGCAAACTGCACACCTTTTTTTTGATACAAAAATCACCAGCTGGAGAGGGTCTGAGCAAAACTAGGGTTTCAGATAATTTTCCTTTATTCAAACTTAGAAAGCTTGGTGCTATAAAATAAGATTGGAATTTTTCAGTCTAATAATTCTAGGCACTGCCGTGAAACTTTGAATCTTCACAATGCAGAGTTTTTCTTTTACTTGTTTTATCAGCTATACACTTTTATAATTTTTCTGGTTTCCTTTTTATCATGCTTTCCTAAAGGCTTGTTTATTACTCTTTTTAGTCTGCATATGTCTGTTGTATCCCTTTCCCTGTGACTTCTATGTTGGGGCCTATTTCACAAAATGTGACAGATAACACGGGTTTCAAGGTTCAGTGCTTTCAACTTTTGTGGAAAATGATGTGTGGGTGCACTCAGCTCCCACCACACACATGAGAATCCCTTCAGGAGCTCACATTCAAGACACAGGGGAGGGTAGAAGGTAATCACTGTAAATTCCAGTGCTCACAGGATGACTTGTTCCTTTTGATCCTGTAATTTTCCAAATCTCATTTTGTGACAAAATTCTTTTCAGCCTAGAGAAAGAAATCAAATGGGAAACCAGACAGGTAAATTTTGAATCTTTTCTGCCCAATACCCTCCCTCACTCTGTCATCACCCAAAGCGCAGTTTGGTCTTGTAATTGCAGATCTTCCTGTGAGTCTCCTTTTATTCTTGTAAAACAGAAGGCAGGAGTGAGCTATGGAATCAAGTCTGAGCTCCATCTTCAACATCTGGAAGAATTCAGCAGCAGATACTGTCATGGGGCCTGCTCCAACACCCACGGAGAGGGAGTGTTTTTCCTCAGGTCCTCCTGGCCTTTCGTAATGGGCATTTCTCAGGGTTTCAGGTCTAACAAAACTCCCGGAGACAAATACCCTTGCTCCTCGACCCAGAAAGTCAGGGATAAATAAACTTGGCACTATGAGTTCTTGTCTTGAGGATGTGTCAATAATGCCCACTTGTTCTTGAGCCTGTCAAATCCACTGACAAATTAGGGTAAAGACATCTTCCCTTCTTTTTTAAGTCATCAAAATCCCCTTTTTACTGTTCCCTCAGCTCCATCGTCATCGTAATGTAACACAGCCTTGTTGGAGTCAAGCCTGGTCAGGGTATGTTTGCTCTTAGAAAAAGCTTTTTGGACAAGAATTTGTCCTATTGCTAGAATGGAAAGATTTGGTTTTATTCCCAGCCCTCATGTCAGTGTGTTTCTGTCAGGTAACGCCTTGTACCTCAGTTTCCCACGCTAGACAGTGCAGGCAGTGACATCTGCCCATCTGACCACTGTAACACACTATCAGAGGGACCTTTCCCATGCCTAAGCACTGCACTTCCATCTCTGAGAACAGCTGGGTCCTCTTCCAATGGGACCTTGAGCTCACTGGATAAAGATACTTACCCCTCTGTAAGGAGGGGGAAGTATCATTATTGACTAATATTGTTATTGGCTCTAAACTACCAGCTTGACTTGCTAACATACGTTCGTGGTTATGTGAGATTCCGCTGTAATGAATGGGATTGATTATAAAAGCAGGATACATCATTACTGATTAATATAATTAATAATGTTTTATTTATGTCGTATGTGGCAAGGCCAGAATGGGAGGGGGATAAATGATGGACTCTTAGAAAGGCAAGATGAGATTTAGAGCGAATACCTTGAAACAAAGGCAGCCCCCATGGTACCAGGGGGTTTCCTTCACAGGTAGTACAGCAGTTCAGCAGTGACCAATGTCTCTACGATGTCTTGAAGTAGACGTTAGGAATTACAATGTAGTGCTACAGAAGTTTCTGCTTTTTTTTTTCGGTGGCAGATTTTTTTTTTGATTTACTGAGAAAGGGGAAACTTAATTCACATTCACTGCAGACAGCTTCTTCCTCTGCTTTTGACATTTAACCCTATGCTAAGGGGCCCAGAGCCTGCTAAATCTACAGCCGCCACTGTTAGCACTAACATATCGTATCAAAATTCTTGACTTCTAGCAACCAGGGATTAGAGTGAAACAAAAGTTGGAGAGAATGAGTTTCTCACCATCTCTCTCTTTCCATTATGTTCAAGCCACACTTCCTGCATCTGCTATAAATATTTAAAGCAGCAGTAGCCAACGTTTAAAGATTGGGACGGAAGCAGAAATCCAACCGTGTCTGTGCCTTCCTTTGCAGCCTGTGGCAGCTCCAGCACATCAGCCAGAGGTCATGTGCATTCTTAATGAGGTCATCTACCCTCTGCTTACATGGGAGGCGATATGAAACTTCAGTGAGAGTTTTATTTGCTAACCGTGGTTTATAGCCTGGGATGAGTTGGAGAAATCTTTATAATAGCATACGTCCAGGCCTAGCAGGCAATCGTGGTTATGTAAGAGGTTGTAATTAGTGAAAAGCCTGGAAAATATGTCTCTGTTTCTCCAGCTTCCATACAGTAAGTACCAGTACAGTTTCTCAACCTGCAACGTACTTTTATCTCTCTTTTGGATGCCTATTGCTTATGGAGGGATCGCTTTCAAAAATAAAAGAGAGAGAAATAGTACTAGGGAGACACAGAATTAAAGTCTAAGGCCAAATTCTTAACAAACCCAAGTTTTTTGATTGGAGTTTCCAACTAATGTTCGTGAACAGATTTACTTTCTCTCCATTTTGGAGCCAAATGCCTCTCTTTCCTCTTTTGTATCACATTAGCTGTTTTCTGAGAAGTTATTTTGGGCACAAGGGTTTTGCTCAGGAATTGAAATCCGTGACCTCTCCTTTCATTTCTCAACAGCCACTTTAGAGGCAATGGGACTTTTAATTATGATACACCACAGCACTGATGTTAAAGTAGTCTAGGAACCTGTCTTCCATGCACAGTGAAGAAATACCACAGACAAATATGATAGCTCTGCTAGCGTTACGTATTTTTGTCTCTGATGTTTTGGGATTCGTTCATTTGAATTCCTTTCTCTGAAAAGCAGAAAAATCTATTTATTACTTCTCTTGCAGCATTTAGTTTGAGCTCTGGCTCCATGGTATGTGAAGCATGAAACGGGACTGACTGCTCATGCCAAGAGAACGATAACAGCCCGGACTAACTTTCAGGTCTGTGGATCCATAATCCAGATCCTTGTACGAAAGATATTTGGCATCACACTTTTCATTCACACCACGTGCTTAATGGGTTTATTTTTTCCTTATGAGTGGATCTAAGGTTTCCCACTGGGCCTAGGAAGGGCTCACTTTTGGACAATGCACAATGTTAAGGTCTTAAAGACTGACCAACGTGAAGTCTTGCTCTTGGAAGACTGTATTGACTTTTATGGTGAACAAGCTTGTTACTGTGATTTTATTCTGGATGAAGAGTCATCTGTAGTAACTCAGTGGAGCCTGAGAGAGGCTCCTTAGGACTTTTGAAGATGACATTTGATTTTCAGCCAGAATAACAGGGTTCCACCTAGACGATACATACGCTTTTTTTCTGCTAAAGCTCTCTTTTGGAAGAGATTATATCATAGATGAATTGAAGCATTTCCTGGGGCATTGAGCAACGTCTTTAAGAACCTGATTTTAACCCCACTGGGAGGTCAATGGAAATTTTTCATCTGACTTCAGGGTGCTTAAACAAGGCATTACTTTTCTGTTCTTTAAAAACAAAATCTTCCTGACTATTGTTTGTATTATTATTCCTGCCTTCATTTCTACTGCTGAACTCCTCTCTGGAATTAGCCCTTTAATCTCCATGGTAAAAAAGAAAAGGAAGAGAAAATGTGCTGATAAGTGGAGACTGGGCAGCGGATACATCAGCTCTGTGATTAGCCTACTATATTTGGACATTGAAACTGAGAAGTTGCTGCCAATTGCAGCCAGTCCATGGGGACTGGTGAGTTCTGTCAATGGATGTTGTTTGATTGCTTTTTTTACCAGCGGCTGTCGCTATCTTTTTGGCCCTACTAACACCCAGGTCGATAACTGAAAGGCTGTGTGGATACAGAGATTTCCTCTTCTTCCCAAGTTGGTAGCAGAGGTTATGTGCTATAAATCACGTGCCATTAGGTGATGAATCTGGATCATAATCTAAAGGAGACAAATATCTGGATTAATTATGGTGTATTTATAGATGGTCTTCAAAAAGAAGGGATGTGAAATAATCCCTTGTAGGAGGAAATCATTTGACCCTTAGTCCTCAGTTGTCTTTTTACAGGTGAATGTGAAGCAGTGTCCCAGCTGGTCTACAGGGAAACCCTTAGATCAGCCAAAGCTGGAGAATCTCTCTGATTTTGGAGGATTCATCTGGAGGGTTTCATGCCATCTAGATCTGAAGGGTTGGTTAGGCCACCTATAAATCCAGACACATTTAATTCAGGTCAGGATTGGGACCTTTCTTGAAGTTCAGGAATATTTCTGCACACACAGACGCACACACACAATTCCCCCCCCAACACGCTGTGTGTGCAGTTCTCTGGACAAAGCTGATTGAATTAAACCTGAGTCCTTTCATGCTGTCTGGTACCAGGAGTTAATGAACTGTTGCCTGCAATGATTACTGTGTGTAATCAGTCACTAATTGTAGAAGCAACTGATTTCAGGGAGTTCGTGGCAATTCTGAAATGCTTGTAATGGCAACAGCGTACTAAAACAAAATAAAAGGCACGTCTTTTCTCAAGCAAAACCCAGCAGCCCAGCAGTCAAGTGGCTGGGGTTTCAGGGAGATAATGATAGCCTCTGCTCTGACACTCAGTAGAATCAGAAAGTATTAAATATCTGCTTCAAAAAAAACATCAGTAGTGGTTCTTTTGCAAGTAATGTTAATCTAAAAAATTTGGAGGCAATCTTGGTTTTAGTTTTGAAGGAATTTATGCTTTGAGTTCACCTGAAGGCACGTCAAAGTGTTAACCTGGCACCGGGCAGGCGTGTGAGAGAAGCAATGTGTTCATTTCCGTTTTGCTGTGAATCAATCGATAAACAAACTGGAATGTCACTATAAATCTTAGAAAAATTGCCTGCTAAGAAAATGTGAACATTTTTATACAGTTCCTGCTTTCAGAAGCTTGAGCAAAGGATAGCCCTGAAATATGTTAAGTCTGAATACTAAGGTTAAATCAGCAACATAATGAGTCAGACTGGCTGGGCCTTCACCATGCAAAATTAATATCACTGTTGGATGTCTGTCTTAATACTGTGCCACAGTGACAGCACCTCAGAAAAGGTGGTGAGACAGCACACAGCACCTGAGCTCTGCTGGTGCCCTCTCTGCTTCTGCTTGATGCAGATTTATCACACTAACAGGCTAAATCTCACTAAGCTACAGAGAGCTTTTAAGACAATTATACTGCAGTGTCGCCTTTCTGCAAGAGTCACATCTCGCTAAGCAGCGGTGGAGGAGCGAGTGGGATAATTAATCTGCAGTCTTTGCCTTTCATTCATAATGAATAACTTGCTTAAAAATGTAATGCTTCTCCTAGGTGGCTTGTCTTGATATGTATATTTTTGATCTGTGTGTGTTTTCCCATGGTTACAGGTAACTGCACCTGTGCCCGTGGGCCTGGGGGAAGGCGCATGCGGGACAGTGTGTACACAGTATTTCCAGACCGAGGATCATAGGTGCTTTATGGGTGAGGTGCTCAACAGCCTCCTGATGTGCTGAAGTTTGCACAGCCCAGAGACCAGGGATATACGGGAAGTCGTAGCTCAATGGGAAAAGCTTTGTCAAAAACCTTTTGTATCCTTACTCCCCACCAAATTGGGCAAATTAGTGTGTGTTCAGCCCCAGCCTGGGGGAGATGATGTAATCTACAGTTCTAACACAGTTTTCTGTCAGTGGAGATGTGAAGAAAAGGTATATTGTGGTGTTACATGATCGTGGTTAACCCAGCACTTCTTTTTCGCAGTTGATTGACACGTTCAAAGCTTTTTTCCTGACTACCTGGGCTGTAAAACTGTCCTGCCAGGTAACAGGACTCAATTTTTTAGTGAATGCTCATCAAAAGAGGAAGTATTGCATAAATAAAAAAGTATAAAGAGCCCCACACAAGACAACCTGTTTCTGTTTCAATCAACTATATCAGAATTAATCTGTGAGTTAAGTAGTGCTGGATTAACAGGAGATAAGCCAAAACCACTTATCTGTTGGTGGATCTCTGTCAGCCTGCTGATCCAGGGACTTGTATCCTATCTGCTGTTATAAAAATCAGTAAGAAAAAGGAAAGACCTTGTAGGAACTGCGAGAGGTACAGTGCCAGTGCTATTTGTACAGACAAGCTCTCCACATGACAATTGTCTGCTAGCAGGTCTGGTTTTGTTGTATTTTTCAGAGGTTTTGGGGAAGAGCTCAGCTGCAATAAGTGCTAGTGGAACTGTGGCAGTTTCTAGTAGCTGATGGTCTGGTATTCCCAGATTTTAGAGGACTGTTTCATATTAATTTTAACAATAGGCTGTATTGGAGAGCTTTTCCTTTGGCAGTACTTAGAGTAAGGAAGAGAGAAAAGGGAGGAAAAGTACTTATATCCTTCAATTAAGTTTTTTTGGCATCCTTACAGACAACATCAGAAGTTGAAACTGGGGCAAGAAATATATCAGTTATATCCTACTGTAATTTTTCAAAGAAAAAAAAGTTATTGAAATTCCCCATTTTATTCATTTTCTTTTTTTTTTTTTTCTTGAAATTACAGCAGGTCCTGATAATTTACAATGTTGGCAGCTTCAAGTGTCGATTAATGTTTTCAAGGCTGCATTTGCCCAAATCACCACTAACAATTTTTAGTGGACTTCCTGTGAAAATGTAATCACTAAAGAAATGCAAAAAAAAAAAANAAAAAAAAATCGTGTCTTCTTGGATCTATAGCATATAAAACACAGTGTTTCTAACACACTCAAACTGCTGGGTTAGCTGGTGGCTGCTGAAAGCCCAGCCAGGCTGGGTAAGGAACACAGAGCTGTGTGAGGTTACTGGGGGGGGATGCTGTGCCTGCATGGGGTGGAGAGGCACGTGGCCTCCTGGATTACACACCAGCAGGTGTGGAAATGCACTTGAAAGCCATTTTTCTCTGTTCTTGGGACTTTGTCTTGCTTCCCAGAGCTGTGGAGCAGGGATGAAGGGACCGGGGCCATGCCTTTGACGTGTGCGTGCATTTGCAGCTCGGCTGAGGTCAGAGCAGAAGAATGCTGCTGTAATTATGGCTGCAGGCAAGGGCTGAGCATAATGGGAATCAGGGTCTGGCTCAGCCAAAGATTTCCTGTATGATCCTGGTCAAGTCACTTAATTACTTTTGCCTCATTTCTCAGTTGTACAGTGTATATCCTAAGGCTTCAGTTACCTGCCTTGTCTATTTAAATCAAACTCCCTTTGAAGCCAGGACTGTACAATGAGACTATACTGTTAATTGGAGTCTCTGGGTGATAGTGTAATTGTGTGTAGTGTAATAACAACATTTCCCTGCAACTGGCGTCAGTTTTGCCACAGAATGGGCCCTCTGCAAAGCTCACAGCGTTACACTGCTCCTGTTGAATACCAGTGCACGAAACTTAACGCTGGCCCATTAAATGTGGGCTAATCTCACTCAGGAGACTTAGCACTGAGTGTGCTGAAGTCAAAGGCAGACCTCTCATTTATTGTTTTCTGGGGCTGGGATTTCCCCCTAAATCCCTTTCACTGGAGAAATGGAGCGGAAGGCCTGCCACCACGTCCATGTGTGGTGTCCCTGCATCCCCGGATGCAGATGCTTTTGTGGTCTAGTGTGGGAACCAGTTGTCAACTGTTCCACACAGTTTTTCAGGTGTAGGGTTTGTGGAATTGGGCTCACTCAGTGGGATCCGGTTCTGCGACCTAAAGCTATGAGGTAAGAAGTTCATAAAAAGTTGTACCAACTCTTGTTTCTTCCCTGTAAAAGCAGTGTTGTTTTGAAAGCCTTCCAGCAAAATAAATAAATAAGGAAGTCAAGTTTCATTTGATTTTAAGAGAAACAAGCAGAACACAGAATTAACAAACTAACCATGGCCATACAATTTCAGTGACATTTTGAGCAGCGGTTCATGATTTGGGATGAACTGTCCTGACAGAAATTGCTGTTTTGTAACTGTAAATACTGCTGAAATCCAAGCTTACGTAAATATTTTTAAATGAGAGGCACACAGACAACATGTAATGCAGAGTTTAGGCTGATTCTGATGGAGATTGGATCTGCTAGAGTAACTCAGCTGGCTGTGATGGGGTCTACGGTAATTGGGGCTGAAGTGAATGGTTAGGAATGGATTGTTTTCATAATTTTGCGTGGTAGCGTGTGGTAAGGGAGAAATCCAACCCTGTGTAAAGGGCCTGCACAAATGCCATGGATCTCATATATGCCCCTTAAACCCCTCGGAATAGGGCTTAAATGGGAAATTCATCAGAGAAATCAATACGAGGTCAAATAGTGTTTGTTTACCCCTCGAGTAGGCAGGAGAGAAAAATTAATTTGCAGTGCAAGAATATGAAGTTGAGTGGGTTTTGCTGACTTTCAGGATGAATTTGGCTGGGAACCCAAGTGGATAATAAGTGGACACAGATTAAGAAACCTTACAATTTTTTATGGTTTTTGAGCAAAAGCTTCCATTTTTTTCCAACATTAGAAATGCGTGGAAGGAGTATTCAGATTCAAAATTTCCTATTTGTTTTTCTAAATGGGAATATGTAATCCATCAGAAGAGCTACAGAATTCCTCATATTTAGATATATTTAAAATGTGTGTTTTTCCTTACCTCAAAGGCAGCAGAATATTTTATTATGGAAGAGAACCTGGAGAATGAGGCAAGTTTTTGCCTGCTGTGAAGTGCCCCATCCCAATCTGGCTGCACGCTGGGCAGACTCTTACCTGTCCCCTAACCTGAACTCTTACCTGTTTCTGTACTTCCTTAAACCAGCAGAGAAAACTTTCCAAACGTCTGATGGTGGGTGAGCAGTTTAACTCTGTAAATAGTGTATGTACAACAGTTAAATGTGGAAAAGGTGGGGTCTGAAGCTGCAGATGGTCTGCAGTTGCCATTCACCTATGAATTAGTCTATGTTACATCCTTGACACTTCACAAGCACATTTATAGTAAAGGTTCTTCCATTTGTTGTGTGCACACATGCAATACATGTGTAGAAGCAGCAAAGAATTTGCCAGGTGCACCTTCTATTAATAGCAGTGGAGAATTTCCTCCTCCAGCACAACCTCTGCTCTCTTTGGATAACAGAGCTGTGAGACACTCCCTATAAAATGGGCTAAATCATACCAAGGTGTATGTTAATAAAAGTGAAAGCATAGGTGACTATGAATTTAAGCGACTGAATAATTCATTAAAAGAGCTGTGTAGTCCTGTCTTTCATGTTTATATGTGCATGTAAGTAGACATGCATCTAGACAGTCTCAAGGATTTAGTTGCGGTGGTGACTTCCTAAAATGAAGCCACATGCAGAAGGAAAGGAGCAGGTTTTTGTTACTCACTCTGAGCTTTGGTTTATGAGGTTCCTGTCACAGGTGATGATGGGAGGTCTGTGCCACCAGACAATAAAGCAAAGTGCCTGCACAAGTTAGGCCTTTAACTTTTTTTCCAGTAGTTATATTAAGTAGTGAAAATATTCTCTGAATTTCAGACGTGCCAACGGTGGTCCTATTTATATCTGCATCGTCTGAAAAGTTGTGGCCTGCCTGCTGTGGGATGATACAGACACATGGCAGTACAAAGTTCATAAAACCCTGGCTTGACTGAACAAAGAGCTTTAATAAATGTGATGGGTTTTGGAGCCTGTAGCTTGGATTTTTTCCTTCTCTTCAGTCACACTAATGCATCTAATAAATTAATGAATATAGGGATACCTTAATGCCAAACGAGGAATTGCTGCTTCTTGCAGTCCATTGACATCTGTAGCTGCTTTTGGTGGTTTTGAGAGTTTTGCTCTTGACTTAGCCAGGGCCAGGATTTCTCACGAGGAGAGTGTTCCCACAAACAAAAGCATGAGTAAGAGCATCTGAACTGATTTGTGTGTGCCTTAGATTTCCTCTCAGCACTCTTTGTGTGTCCCAAGAAGTAAAATAAGTGCCACTGCTGCATTCATATCCTTTTCAATTTGTCTAACACAAAACAATAGTTTCCACTTCTTTTGTGTGATTTATGTTTCCTTAATGCACAACTGGTGCTTTGACATGCTGCAGAAGAGAATTTGTTGGACACGGTAATGCTGATAGAAAAATGTTCTCTCTGTTTAGATGTCATGACTATTTCCTTTTTCAAGTGAAAATTCTAGTGTCACATATAAATGTTACCTTTTCCCCTGATTATCTAGTAGAAAGCTAATAGTTTTGGAATAGATACAGATTTTTAATGCAATGCTATGGTTCTGGTTTGTAGAAAAATGGATCAATTACCAAAGCAGGCTTCAAAGAGGGAGACTGCCCTAAGTTATAAATGGCTCAGTCCCTTAATTCTGTCATAATCCTATTTGATATATAGTTCTCAGTGCTGCTGAATCCTTTTAGGGCTCTTTGATCAAGTGAGTACTTTCAAATGTGATGCCTCCTGTCATCTAACCCCTAAAAATAACACAACTTGCCATTTAATTTCTGGAAACATTCGTTTTTTCTGCCTTTTTTTTTTTAATAGGTAAAACAAAAAGCCTCACTTTCATATTAGCTAATTTTAGGAGAGAAAGAAGGCCTACCAGAAACAAGAGGTTTGTTTTTTTTAATTTATCAAAGGTCCACTCCAGTATTCCTTTCTAGGCTGATGGCCTGAGCTGTAGCAGAAAGAGGACCTGGTACTTGAATGCTGATGTTCTGGGTTTCACCGAGGACTTAATCGAGGATATCAGATATATGAGACACCAGAATATCATGGACAGCTGCTGTTTTTCAAAAGTAACAAATGGTTTGGTAATTATTTTGGGGTACCTTACTGTATGCCTTGAAATTCAACAATAAGGAGCAGATCTCTGTGCAGTGCCTCATGTCTGGCTTTTTCCAGTATCCCGATGAGTCTTTTCCAGATTAGGTCATGGGACTCATTAGATGTGCATGTTTGACACAGATCCTTTTCTTCCTCCCAGTTTTTAAAAGAACACCAGGAAATTGTACAGTTACTAAGCCTGAGTTAATATTTTTTATATTAGGGTGATGTGGTGCCAGAACTCCTGCTTTTCTGTTGGGCACTATAACTGCTGTCACTGCTAGTCAAAATCCAGCTCTGTAAGGAAGAAAAGCATGCAAATGGAAGGTTTAATATTTGGCATATGAGAAGTCCTTTGTTTTCCTTCCCCTTTGCAACCGCTGTCACTGAGTTACATTCAGCATTGGTGTTCTTTCTTCCTGTAACTGATATGCACCCAGGTAAGCAGATCCATCGACTTAACAAAGACAGCTCAAGAGAGTGAGGGATTTTAGGATCAAATTGTCCAGACATGTGCAAGGTTTTCAGCTCTTCTGGTTGGAAATTGGCAGCTCCTGGAGCTACATTTGGCAGTTTCCTGCGGGAGAAGCTTGGTCTGGGGCACCAGAATCCCAAGAGGGAAATTTGGCTCACACATAGGCATGGCTAGCTCAGCACCTCCAGTTTTGCCCAGCCAGTCACGTTTTCCAAGAGATCATTTATATGCCGGAAAAGGAAAACGCTGGAGGAGTGTGGTTGAGGTGAATCTTGCAGGCCTCTCCCCAAGGTGAAATGCGTTTGAACTTTGTCCTCATGGAAGCTTTGGATCTGTGGGCTCCATGGAGAGCTGTGGCTCACATCGTGCACACTCAGCAGTGGCAGCCTGCAGAATTTGGCTTCTTTTCTATCTTTGCATCTCAGCTTAAAAGCCAGTCAGCTCTTGGCTTTCTTACACATGGCTGTGACCTGTCTTCCTGCAGACATCTCGTTTTGAAAGGTAACGAGGAGAGGTTAAATCTTTAGTGTAGTTGTAAATACTCTTAAAAGGTAGATTAAATGTCCATGTCTGTCCCTTGGAGCAATTAGATTCACCTACAGCCCTCCAAATGAAGTGATGGGGGCATGACAGCCAAATGCTCTCATGATGGAACCAGGCTGGCTTGTAAAAAAGGCTGCGCAATGACGCAGCTGCTCTGTGACTGTGGAGGACTGGATGCTTTCTCCCGTAGAAATAGATTATCCCAACCAATCCCATATTCCTGTTTCAGACTAGCTCTCCCTCAGCATTTAACAAGTAGAACAGACTATCACAGACATAGTTCCAACCTGTTCAGATGTTATTCTGCTTCTGCCTACAGGTTATTTTATGTTCAGCTGGAAACTTGAGCACTTTGAACTCCTGAACCACCATCTGCTCAATCTATAGAGTCCGTTTATCAAAGGGTTTAAGTGCACTGTAAGGTCCAAACCATTTTATGGAGCCTTGCCAGCTGAGATGAAATATTAGTTGCTCTATATTTTGAAAAACTGTCGCTTTGTAGGCCAAAAGAGCTTGGAGAGCCCAGCTGGTAACCAAAGAGCAGTGTCACATTTTTTTATGGTTAGGGGCTCTGTTGGTTCCAGATTCTTTAGAAACTGAACTGATAAATTAGCCAATCAAATTTAGATCTGACTTAAATCCCAAATGCCATCACTGAAGACCTGTATCACCAACGATAACCACTGCAAAAAGCCAGACCTTGTGAAAGTAAACACGTAAAGCATCTATGCAAGATGTTTAGCTTCACATTCAATAAATCCCTCCTCAGAAAACAAAAACTGAACACAGGCGTGATCCTGCAAGCACTTGTGCCTGGGTAGAGATGTCCTAACCTGTCACCATAAGGATCTAAAAGGGTTTGCTATTGATTCCTGAGGGTTAGATGTGAGGGCTCTTTATCCCTCTCAGTCCACAGGGTAGATCACTGTGGATAAGCAAGGTTTAGGAGGCTTCACTCCTTGGTCCTGTAACACAATTAGTGGCAATTAAGTCTGATTCTGCACCTTACTACTCAGTGCCCGGGCTAATCCAGTGAAGGCCATGCTCTGAGGTGTTGTGTGCCAGTGGAATGGATTGCTGAGCCTTTAGCCTGACTTCGTGTCAAGGGGGAAACTCCCTCTTTTAGAGCTGGTTTTACTGGCGGTGTGGCAGCAGTGCCTCTGGCAGCTCCGGGCTCATGGGAGCTGTGTGCAGGTTGCCTGAGGGTGGGTCAGGTGTGCACAGTTCTAGGCTGAGAACAAGACAGGTGAACATGGTAGCTGAGGCAGTGCCTTTGGCAGGTGCTTTCTCTAGCATCTTCCCAGTTTGACAGGCCACGCAGCCTGAAGGAGGCATCTCTTGGGGGTCTTGGAAGGTGGGGACTGGACTAAATGAGGAAATTGTAGCGCTCTCTCTTTGGCCTGGGTGTTGCTTCTTGCAGTGGACTTGTGAGCAAACCCAAAACCTGGGACATCTCGTGCTGTGCTTAGCCCTGCTGGCCGGAATGTGGCCTGGCACTTGGCCGGACCTCTGTGAGATCAAACCCTGGGGTTCGGCAAGAGGGGGAAGGGGAAAGTGGGATTACTCCTGAGATGAGCTCCGAGCACACAGCTGTCCTAGCTGAGACACTTGCCAGCCTTCTAAAAAAAACCCACGCAAGCCACTCTTTTCTGATCAAAGAATGAAGTGGCTTAAGCTGGATAAAGCCGATGTTGGTGACAGACTTCACTGCTAGGGCCAGCTCGTGCATCTCCTTCATTTAGTGATGGCTTTTAAGGATTTTGATTTAATTCTTTGGGTCTTAAACATAAGCAGAAAATTCTTATAGCTAATTGTACATTTTTGTTTTAATTACGGAATTTGGCAGCTTCAAAATAGAATACCCTCTCTGCAGTGTTTCCTGTAAAGCGTTCTATTAAAATGTATTGTTCTATCCTGTTCCTCTGGCTGAGTTTAGCACAGGGTAGCTAAAGAGACCACAACAGAGCAGTTTGCTCATGACTTTTCAAGGAGAAATTGTTTTGAGCGACTGTGTAACCTCCAGAGCCTCAGAACACAACTGATTTCCCCTCACCTCTGCTATGACTTGTCCCATGACATGGGACTATTGATAATATATGTATCTTCTTACTGTACTGCTGAGTACATTCTCCTGGAGGTAGATCTGGTTAGAAAGCACTTGAAGTTTCCTCACACATCTCCACTTCCCCAAGGGATCAATGTCTTGATGGATCACATTCAAACACATTCAACATCTCACGGAGGGTGTGTGAAAGGACAACAGGATCACTTTCATTCTATCCATATCCATTTCCTACTGCACTCCCTGTTTTACAACTATTGGCATGCCTGGAGGGAACAGCGTTTCTCAAGGTCACAGGAGGGGGAAAATAGCCACTGTCGAGGTACAGAAACTTTGAATCAGGGTAGCAAAGGCACGACCTTTAGCTAAGTCCAAGGAGAAATTGGGATTTGCAGACACGTACAGAATGTCTGTCTGTATAGTGGGGATGTGGTGGGTTGGGGATTTTTTTAGCCTTTACAAACAAGGTTAGGTGCTTATTTTTTAAAAGGGTGATAGTAATCTTTGCATTTTCAGGGTAAGAATAATTTCCTAAGCTTCTCTACATTACAGGAGTAAAGGACAATGAGATTTCAGCGTTACCATGTTTCACCCTCACTTCCCAGGGTGATCTGTACATGTGCCTTACAAAGTGCAGTGCAGTTCTAGCACTGCACACTTGCTCTTTCTACTATGTAAAGTTGTTTTATCCGTATTAAAAAGGAGATTCTGACAGACCATAGCCTGGGAATGTCCATCAGTGAGCAATCACTTGTAAGAGTTTTTTACTGACCTTTGTGTGGGGATGGGAATCAAACCTCAGTTTTCCACATCCGTGATAAGAGCCCCAGCCGTTTGGTTTCAGAGGAAGAAAGGAAGAAGCACATTGTTTCCTTGTAGCCTTGAGATTCCTTGTCAAGTGCCTCTGAACCTATCCTAGCAGAGCCTCTCCCAAGTCAAAATGATGTATTTTGGATCTGCCGAAAGGATTATTTGTCAGTGTCAATGCAACTCAATCCAGCTACATGTGATTGAGAGTGCATACAGACCAAGTAAGTGCAGAGAGCATCCTGTAAGGGATCTGATTACTGTTGGAACTTTTTACCATGGATTTTTCTAAATTTTTTTTTAATAAAAACCATGATTTATGGAATTTTTGAGAGGAAATTTCATTAGTATCACAAAAATATTCATACTCCATTGGGGAAAGCAAATGAAGTATCTTGTTGCTACTTGGACTTCTCGAGTTTGTGGTTTTTAGAACCAAATCAAGTTTTGGGTCCCTTTGACACGTAATCTGCTTTTCTACCCTGACTGTCAGGATGTCTTACGGGAGTTGTAGTTTTCTAGTACCAGAGCTCCAAACTTCATCATCCTCAAGCCAACCTTAATCTTCCACAGTCTTTAGCTGAACTAGTGCTCATACCCCAGGAACCTGCTGACTGTCAGCTGAGTAAGGGGGGTCTTTGATTCAAATCTAGAGTGCATGTGCCAGAAGGGCTGCATTAAACAGTGAACAGCTGATTTTGGTCGGCAAAGACCTGCAGATTTCATAGCCTTGTAAAAGCAGGAACCAGATGTATATTTTAATGAAATTTAATGAATTCAGTATTGGGCTGCCAGGAAGAGAGGGAAGCTGAGATGATAGGAACTGAAGTGAGGTATTTACTCATTTCTTTGCAGAATTTATTGGGTCAAAACCAAGAAATATTGAAGCTGAGCTTTTGAAAGGGCTGTAGGTTCTCAGTGCCCACTGGCTGTCAAGAGCTGTGGGACATACAACCTTTTGATTTTTCTGGAAAATCTAAATGGGCTCAGTGGATTTTTTTTCCTTCTGCTCTTTTTTTTTTTTTGTCTTTGACGTGCTCTGAAACGTGTATGTGGTGTTTGCATGTGATGGGTAAATCCTTCTTCCCTGAGAAAGGTGGTTTAGATATTGTGTAGCATCGTACATAGCACTCTTAAAGTGCCAGTCCTAGAGCATCTCAGGTGATTCCCTAGCTTAGAAAACTTGCCAGAGAGGGATGCTTACCTCCTCATTTTACAAACTGGAAAACCAAGAGACAGAAGAAATTCTATGTAATCACACAACTGGATCAGAAAGATATTCTGGATTTCTCCGCATGTTTATTTTTCCTGTATTCTGTTAGCAGTGGCTCAAGTGCACCTTGCAGCAGTGATGGCATTCCCATTAGCGCATGGCTTGGATGGTGGGAGCTTCCACACAGATTAATAAAGAAGCAGAGTTTCTATGCAGGCTTTATAGCCTGAAAATATCACAGCATTCCCTGTGTGAGGAGAGCTGCCTAAAATCTTCCTGCCTTTTCTTGTGTGGAAGAGACATTTCAGCACATTTGACTTTGCCCAACTTAGATGTTTGTTTCACTTTGCAAGTGATATTTTGTAAATATTTGTCAATTTGCCAATGTTTGTGCGTCTTTCAGCCTTAAACAAAGCTTGTTACTGTTAGTGAACAACTCTGCCTTTTGGCGTCTTTTCATTTCATTCTTAGGATTCCATATGTTTTTAACACACTAAAAATAAATTCTTATTGCTGTTAATTCTGTTGCCCTTGAAACCTTTTACCTCTGTTATCACTTTTCTACAGTTCTTAGTTTCTCATTTTTATCTGTGGTTTTCAATTCTCTTCCTCTTTCCACCCCTATTTGTTATCTGTTTTATTTATACATACTTAGGATTCATAAATAGCTGCATTTCCTTCTGCCTCCATTTTACCCTCTGGTTCCTTCTTTACTAATTGTGTCCTTCTGAGCTAATTAGCAATGCTCTCAGTATCAATCACAACTTTCTGTTTACATTCTTTGTACTACTGTAAGTGGCAAGGTTGGTTTAGCCAATAACTTCACAAAAGCAGCCAGATCCAGGGCAAGTGAAGGTCCAGGGCAGAAAGAAATCTCAAAATGTCCTTTACATTTGACTCAACTCTTACTCTGTCCAAATGCCCTGACAAATTTCCACTTGTCCTCAGGATGACTGAGGTAGATATAAATAAACCACGACATGTGACCTAGCAAGGAGTGCGAGGGGTTGAAATCCCATCCCAAATAATCAATCCCACTGCAATTTCCTAAGTAAGATTGGAGAAGGGATAAGAGTCAGCTGTACTGAGCAGCAGTGATTAGCCTCATTTACCCTGAATTGCCTAGGAATGGCGAGGTTGTGTGACTGTATAAGTCACCAGCTGAGCAAAACTGTTGAGGGAGAGGATGGAACGAGGATCTGGGTTTGTTTCTAGGTGATAGAAAGCAGTTGGCCATGAACTGTGCAGCTCTGGGGTTCCTGTGAAAATTGCTTCATGGCCAGTTCAGTGCAGACATTTTGTGAATTGCTTGGGACTTTAGTATTTTTGTTCAGTTTCTGCCATATTCTTGCAATAACCATTGGGGGTTTTTTTTGTTCTCAAGTGGAGACCTGCGTGTTTCTACCTTGAGTTTTGCAAGCAGCATTAAAAGCACTCTTAGGATAGACTGAGACCGAGAGAAACAGGGTAGCCCCAGCCTGGTCTCTAGGACGCTGCTGGCTCACCTTGTGGAAAACTAAGGTCTGCTTTGGCTCGAGAAACAGGCTCACATTGAGGGGCCCTGGCAGTGGAGGAGCAGGTGTGTGCTCGCTGCAAATGAGTTCCCCTGGCAGCAGTGCAGGGATGTGTGCCTACTGCTGATCAGTCCTGTGCCTGGCCCCAGCTCATTCCATCAGGATTTGCTTCTCTGAGCACTTAAAATCAATATAAATTAATAAAAAGAAACCCAACAGCCCATAAACAACATTAGCAATGGAGCTGTTAAAATGCAAGCAGTCAAACTATATTTAATCCACTCTTTCACATTAATGCTGGGCAAGGGTGCATTTTTAAAATGCTGCTATTGGATTAATAGATATTGCTTAAAGGAAATAATCAGTGATTCTCGTGGAGAGTTGTTCCGGAGGAGGCTTTTTGGGGCCATCTGAAGTAGTCAATGGTGTGTGCACTAGCTGCCCAGTGCAGAGTGACTCTGGGCTGTGTCAGGGCCAGCCTGGCTCCTGTGACCAAGAGCCCTCCTCTGGGGAGACCCAGACAGGCTCCCTTGCAAGCTGTCAAAAAACGGACTGAATTTCATTATTGCTCTGAGATCCAGCTCAGCCCTTGTCTGGCTCCAAGATAGCATCTTCGTAGTTCTCTGAAGTTCATCAGGGATCTCCATGCTTTTGATAAAATAGCTGTGTTTAATATTGAATTATATATCCACGTTCTTTGGGAAGTGTATCCTCTTTTAGGGTTCATTTCAGTAGAGTCCTGCATCCAGTGTTACAACTTCTTCCCTGCTTTGTGCGTGTCAGACTTCTGTGGTCTGATATAATTGGCCAATTTTAATTATTTTATGAGTTCTGGCATAATCTAGAACAGTGCTGAAGTATCTCCTTCCTATTTCGTTTCTGTGCAGACATGAAATTGTTCCCTCTGCAGTAACAGGGCTCAGCCTGGTGACCCAAGTTCCAGAGAGCTGCTGAGAGCACAAATGTCTCTACACCCCTGTTGCAGCATCTGAAAAGTGAGCAAAAACATGTTCTTCCTGTGTGACAAACAAAGGAAATGCCACATTTTGGTGTAGACACAGAGTGGAACGTTTGCCCTGCAGCCTCAGTGTCACAGGGCTGGAGAGGGTGAGGGAAAAGGGGAAGGAAGGATGTGGCTGTACTCCATACACTTCTGTGGAGAGCTTCCCTGAGCTGTAAGCTTTGTTGCAGGATACTCACAGCTTTGCTACCGTGTCCTACTTCAACCCCAGTGTCCCAAAGATACCTGAAACCAGCAGCTCCTTGGCTGGTTGGGACTTTCCTGCACAGGAGAACTCTTTAGAGCAATGGAATAAGCTGAGAACACCTATTTGTACAGCAGGTTTGAGGCTTTCTTTTGGTTGAAGAAGAAACCAGGCTTTGTCTTTGTCTTCAAGATGTCTCAAGGAAACATCCTGCCTTCTGCCTGAAGTGGGTTCCTATTTAGACCTCTCTTCTTTCTCTAATACCTGTGTGTGTGGGTGGTTTGTATATACGTGTGTGAATATAGATATCTATCTATATATCCATATACATACACACACAGTCCTATAACCATAACCTCCCACCCTCTTCCTATTGTAAGGATTTTTTTAAAACATTTGTGATTATACAGCATCTTGTAAGGAATTAAGAAGTTCATAATTATTTATAAAGCTAATACTTATAATGAAATGGTTGCACTTTGATGTCTGTATGTGTTTTCTAAGCTAGGATGACCTATATTGTAGAGGTGTTATGTGTACTAGGTGATGGAGGGATTGGCTTGGGAATTACCCATGTTTAATGAACACTAAAATTAGAATTTGACTGAAATCCACATAAATGGCTCGACAGCAAGTTTGACTGCCCCTGGGGAGCTGTGGGCAGCTCAAATTTACCCACAGGCATTTTTGAAAATGTTTTTTTTGAATCAGCATAGTGTGCTTTCTGGAGCAGAGAGTGCAGCTCGCACTTTAAACTCCCTTCTCTTCACCTTGTCCCCCATTTTGGTGTTGAAAAGCCCTCCATGGAGAATAGAGCATGAAGTATGTTGCAGGTATAATATATCCTGCACTGGTGCATTTTTTTTCTGTACTTGCCACGGGAAGTCTTCTGCTTTCCCTACACGGTCACCTTGTTGCTTTTACTCTCGCTATTTTGAATTTCCAAATATTTGGCCTCTTCTGTGGGTGTGTGTACTTTGGGTAGTGCAACACCTGGTCTAGCTGTTCTCTATCTTGCTGCCCACCCCTCTGCAGTACTAAAAGCCTGCATCCATAGAGAATCCCAGCTTTCAGAGATGAAGGCTTTTTTTGTTTTCGTGTTGTTCTCTCACTCTGAGGAAAGATGAAGCTGTGCCTTTCTTTTACCATAAAAAGGGGTTTAATTATCCTTCAGGAGACCTGCTTTTATAATGACTATTAATTCCTGGTCGCTGAAGGAAAAAAAACATTCCTGAAAGAATAATGTACAGTGCTTCCTACTTTGCACAGGCCTGGGGAAAAAGACCAGTCTTAATTTCCTGCATCACCCCAAAAGTGGAGTGAAGAAACACTGTTATTACTGTTCAGGATGCAGAAGCAGGCAGTCCTTTGCTCTTTTTGCTTTGTCCCAGGAGCTGGCTGGTGACACTGAGCTGTGCCATGGCCATGACTTTGGGGTATCGGGGCCGTATGTGACAGGACAACAGCTTTTGGCTGCAGAGCCAGGCAGGAATGGTTTGAGCTCATGGCCTGTTTAATTCAGAGCCCAGTTGTGCAAGTGGAAAAATATTGCAATTATAATTGTCGCCTACAGTCAGTGTGAGAATTCTTCATAAGATTCAAGTAGAAATTTGCTAATTTAAGAAGCCAGCATTTTTCCAGAAAATCTTCGAGCAAATGAATATCTCAGGTCTCAAAGGGGAATACATCATGTCACTGGTGGGTTCACCTGTAGGACGTCGGTTTAGGAGGCATATATCTCCTTTTAGGATGTACCTGTAAGGAAGCTCTAGGTGAAATGGAAAAGTGTAACACTGGTTTTAAACCGTTTAATTGGAGTTTGTGAGATGACATGATTGTAAAGAATTAAGTCCCCCAGTGCCTTCATAGTTGGTGTACTCTGGATTCACTTTTTTGTAATTTTATGTTCCTAAGCCTGAACTGTAGCCCAGCCTTTTAAAACTTAAGTCTACTTTGCTGCTTTTCTCCTTCTTCCTCTCCTTTTTCTCCCTAATTTTCTCTTGCCTCATAACAGTAGGATGTTGGCTGGAACAGACAAGCCTTTTTATTTCTTTTGACTAATTCTGCAAAGCTTGATGGGGAATTTGCATAATCAATGAGGTAACCCTGTCACCCCAAACATGGAGCCTCTAAACAGAATAGTTTTATGCAAATTAGATATTGATGGTGTAATGATTAATTGGCCCCAAGCATTTGTTAATATGCAAGTGTTGTAGTGTAACATGCATTTGTAATTATTTTGGTTTGGTTGTTCAAACAAGTGGTGGGCACTTAATTGCTTGCAGCAATTGAAGAGACAGGATATCAGAGAGAAAAACAAAGAGCTGGTTAACGGGTAGCCTGATATAATGTTAGATTTCCTTGGTGTATATGGGGTTACACGGTCAGATTCTCAGGTGATAAAAATCAACGCAATTCTCTTGCAATAAATAGAACTATTCTGACTTGTGGCAGCTGAGGATGAGATTTGAAATGTTCCCAAAATCCAATTTCATTTTTGTGTTTGGATCATAGCGGACTTGGGATGGTGAGCTGTGTTGTTGATTGTTGTTGGTTGTTATTATTAAAAATAAACAACTTTGGTTCCAAGGGTTGCAATGAGCTAAAAGAATTCATTAGTGAGAAGCTGCTTGGACTGTTTCAAGCAAATAAATAAATATCTGAGCTACTTTACAGTCTCCAAGGTGCTTATCTGCTGTATGTGACTTTCTAGCTAGTTTGGGATCTATGTTCCATGCCCTTTGCCTTTAGAGCTGCATTTAGCAGACAGGGAAAAAAGTCTGTATTTGGAGGTGAAAAATCCTACATCTCCAGAACTGTACTTAAGCTGTCGACTACTAGGTGTTTTATAGTGTATGAATTTACTATATTTTTGCTCAGAGAATATGTTAAAGTTGTGAGATTTCTCTCGTGGGACATCTGGAGGAGATAGCAGAGGGATCCACTTGGGAACAGGGGACAAAAATGTATGAATATTATTAAGATCTTCTAAAATTGAACTCAGCTGATAATTAGAGATACATAAATATTAACTTATTTAATTATAATTTGATAATTATTATACCTATGTAGCAATGGGCACATTCAATGAGGACAGAATCTACAAAACAGAATAGAGAGATGGGAGTGAGTAAAGTGTAACATATGCCTCTTGGCAGACAGACAGCAAGATGTCGTTTGTGTCATCAGCAGAAAAGAGAATTACTTAGAAAACATACAATTTTTGTCCTTTATTCCGTCAAATGAGACACCGGAAGTGGGAGGACCGTGTATGTTCCGTGGGTAGGACCTGCCTTAGCAATGACACATTTTTGGGGCTTAGAGTGCAATCTTTTGGGTTCCTCAGTCTTGCTCTGGTCTGTTGTTTCCCTGAAGCTCTGTCCCAAGTTCCTATGGTATATAGATTATTCTTGGTTCCTCAAGAGGTACACAACCCAAGGAGAACCCACACCTCATGTACATCCCCATTTAACAGGACAAATTACAGTATGTGTTCATTGTCCTGAAGCTGGTACTGATGTGTAAAATAAAATCTGTTTTTAAAATAAGTTTTTTGCATGGTCAAAATGA
Organism: Rhagologus leucostigma; assembly: GCA_013397725.1. NCBI lineage: Eukaryota > Metazoa > Chordata > Aves > Passeriformes > Rhagologus > Rhagologus leucostigma. The sequence goes on from VZTD01003599.1 coordinate 2,659,505, forward strand.
AGATAGAATTTTCCCCAAATCGTTGTTATAGAGTTGCTGATGAGATCTAGGTTTTTTTTAATTAATGGTGTTATCACTAGGAAAAGAAAATGTAGAGCTTTGCTTTCAATCGTTTATGAAATCTCTTACTTTTGTTTAAACCTACTTATGATAGTGGGATTAATTATACAGATCCACTTTATTTGGTTAGTGTCCTTTGACATAAGGGTCAAATATAGAATGTGTCCTGTCTTCTTTTCTGTGGTATGTGCTCTGCTTCCCAAGTAGGAAAATACTATTTAATCTCATTATGGATTCATAGTCTTATTTTTTTTAATGTAAAGCTAATAGACAAGACAACAAATTATGCTCATATCGTTTATATGAAGAGTTCAAGCAGATGTCTTTGATCTTTTCATTCACTGAGAGACATTGGTGGCAAATGGTTTTAATTTGAAATTGAATGTGCTAAAAAGCTGCTCAGGACTGAGGAAGTTCAATCATTAACCTGTGCAGCAACATCTACTTTACTACGCATTTGAAACTCAGGGAAACTCAGCAATGCATACCCACAAGTTTCATCCTAGAGAGGATATACTGAACGTGTCTATCAAGGTCATAATCTGTAAAAAATCCACAGACCTATTTTACAGATGCTACCGTACATCTGAACAAATGTTACAGGAGTGAACGAAGCTTCTCACTTTACACTGGCCCAGAAAATCTAATCCACAGTCTTTATTCTCTCTAACACTGCACATATATTTAAAGTATAATATATAATTTTAAACTATGTATTATTTATCCATAAGAATGTTTGTAGGATAAATAAAACATTTGCATGATAAAGCAGATGAGCAATTCGGAGATGTTCTGGTCTCCTGGGTAAATTTGAATTTAAGTAGGTATTGTTATGCATTTTACAGATGTGTACATTGAGAGAAGAACTTTCTTGAAGTATTATACCAATACCCCAGAACATTTAAGCTTCATAAACTGCTTAACTTGTGTTTTTTTAATACTCTTGTAGTTTAAAAGAGCTGAAATGTTTCGTTATTATTATTCTTTAAGATCATGTTCCCTTCAACTTCTTCACCAAACTTCAAGCAGATGCTTATGAGCAATTTACAGAATAAACCCCAAAATAAATGTTTTTAGTGGAAACATGGACACATTATTTACTATGGCAATGAGGTACACACAACTTCAATGCCACATTTAGAATCAAAATGACAGCACCTCACCTACCCGGAACACAAGAGATGAGGATACCAACTCTGTCATCAATCTTTGGTTATATTTCATCAGAGTAGGGCTATTGTCTGGGCTTGAGATGATCTAGGGAACTACAATAATTATTAAACCAAAACATTATATTGCTTACTCCTAAAAGGGTAGTGACATGTCTTCATGTAAAATCAATCTCAAGATTAAAAAAAAAATCATTATGATAAAAGAAAAAAGATAATTTAAATAACTGATTATGTGAAGGTGGTACAGAAAAATTATCCTTTCTGCTCACACTCTTCAGTAGCTATATAGGAAACATGTGCAGCTCGTGGTCAGATTGTTTAAAATGCCAGACTGGCCTCTCCCCGAGGCACACTGGTGGTGCCTTTGTTTGTGTCACTGTCGCTGTTAAAAAGCTTAGCCTGAAGAGCTCATGAAGATGAGGGTGTTGTGAAGTTCATCGTGGGAATGATCCACAATGCTAATGGAAGGAACAAATCCGGGAGTGAGAAGTAAATGCTGACTGCAATTTATTTTTTACCTTTATTTTCAAAATCACAAAACTTAAGTTGCACAGGCGCTTTCGTCGCATCCCACAGACCAGTAAATTCAGCAGCCCTGGGTCAGGAATGCTGTGGTTGCTGACCACTTTGTGGCTGCCTTAAAGAGCAGGATTCTGCTGCGTTGTGTAGAGTGTTGAAAGCACTGGCATCAGGCACGTCCTCTGGAACGCTGGGAGCTGTGTGTGCTGCTTGGGGCAGCAGGCAACATCAGAGCACTTTTAGTTAGTTCATTATCATTTTCGTGGCAGGTAGAAATCCAAAATGACTGACTTCATCCATGTTCCAAAGAGAAATGGGAGGAACAGCAGTTCAGAAAGTGGATATAGCAGTATCAGTGTTTGTAGAGTGGATTACTTTAGCTTTTTCCATTAGAGACATTCTCCTCAGAGCTGCCTCTGAGAAACATAACAGAGTGAAAAGTGTGTTCTGCACCAGGGTTTGCTGTATCTCTGTTCTCAGAAAACAGGGAAACCCATGACCCTGTTAGAAAGTTACCTCCTGGGCCAGATCCAAAGGTGGCATCTGTGATATTGCAAATTACATGTTGGTAGTTGTGATTAAGGGACTCTAAATCGATGCAAGTTGAACACAGACCTATTTTGACATAAACTTCTACCCTGTTATTAGCAGCTTTTTTCACTTCCTCCCTGCCAAGTTCCCACCACGTAACAGAGAGGTGGTGAGTCCTTCTGGCTTAAGCTGTCCCTGAAGCTGGTGATTTACCCAGCCATGCACCTCACCTTTGGTGGCGTCCCCAGGAACTGCCGTTAGTCCCTGTCCTTCACCACTCCCTAAGGGCTCGAGGGATGTTTGTTTTGGCAGGAAGCTCTCAGGGCAGGAGCACCCACTTGTTAAACTGCAGTGCTGGTGGCGTGGGGAGCGTGGGCACAGTGCTGTAGAGTCTGTTTGTAATAATTTGCTCTTGCTGGAGAAAAAAAAAATATAACTGGATCCGTTATGGTGAACACAGAGTAGGAGACTTAAGCATTTAGTTTCTGATGGATGACTGTGTGGATGTGATAAATGTTAGAATGGTTGCAGCAATAATGATTCCATGTTGTCCGACAGGTTGCATTAATTTAATTGGATTGGGAGTCTCGGATGACCTGCCTCTACACAGTCTTAAGCAGCCAATGTGCACTGGAGGTGTACAAGAGAGACGGGGGTGTCTGTCTTTTTTTTTTTACTTCATAGACAATAAATTCTAGATCAAAGCAGAAACAAGCAATGATATGTGTAATTTTTAAACAGGAACTCTATAAATATTCAGTGCTGCTGTTTGGCAACATTAAGAAACTACTGAAAAATGCAGTCATTGCTAAATGTGTTCATTTGAGAGGTTTGCTGCTACAAATGTGAATCTTCAAAGGCCGTGAAACTTAACAATAGCTTTTTGGTACTAGACAGAGAGTCAATTATAACATCTATCACACAAGCAAAGTAACTAAAGCAAATCCGTATCCCTCCTTAGTTTTCAGCTTGTTGAGTGACTGCTGTCAGAAGGAATTTGCCTCAGTGTATGTGCTTGGTGATGTTATCGAAGTGTCTGTCAGGGAGAGCATTTAATACTGTTCAGAGGCTTGAGGGAGCGCGTTGGGATTGGCAGAGACAGTGACAGAAGTGACCACGGTAGGTCCTGACAGTTTGAATACAGAATTATACAGTGCAGTGACAAAGTGTTCAGTTTATTTAAACTGGGGGACAGGATGTGCAGGAGACAAAGGGAGAAGCAAAGAAAAGGTTAAGCTACGGAAATTTTAATTGAGCTCTGAGTGACTGTTTTTGAATAATTGGTTGCGTCAAAATGTAATGATCACGGGCCTGGGAAGCTGCAGCCTTTCACCCTCAGGTCACTGGCTCAAATCTGGGCTGTGCTGGTTGTAATGACTGAGGTTCAATACCAGCTAATGTGAAATGAATTGCTGATCTCTGCCCAGCTTCTACCAGATAAGGATCTGCATCACCAACAGTGTGTGCTGGGAGCAAAGGCAACATCCAGAGCTAATCTCCTCCTTTTTATGTGAGTTCCCTGCTGGGAATTGGTTCTTTGGCATGTGAGACCTTTCACTATTGCAACTGTGATTTTATTAATGTGGTGAAAAGATGAGAACTTTGCTGTTCAGTGTTTTTTGCCTGTGACTTTTTTGTGACTTTGGGGAAACCTTAGCAATCCTTCACTAACTCTAAGGAGCCCTTCACAGCACTCCAGGACTGCTGGCAACCAGGGCAGCAGGATTAATCACCATGGATTGTTCTTTGGGGTCTGGACACAACCATTTCACCCCATATTTGAGAACGTGTTTGAGTAACTTCCAGGGACAAGGAAATAAAAATAATAACCATTGCACAGACAACATTAACCCACACTGTCACTCCCCAGCTGTGTCATGAGCTGTTTTTTCTGCTGCTGGAGTGTGACATCCATCGCTGGAAGTTTCCTGGAACACATTGAATGTTTTTGAGTACACCTGTCTCTGTATAGGTCTGTTCCAGAGCTGCTCTTCCCAAAAACATGCCATACTGCAGGCACTGGGATCTTGGAACAGGGATTTGCTATGAGGCTCAGTAGATCAAAGCAACCCAGCAGTTGCTGTTTTACCTTCTGAAGTGTAGGATCCTTGGAACAGCTGACAAATGAAAAGTTTCTTTGTGTGTCCCAGAATAAGTTGTAGAAAATTCCTCTAGGCTGCCTGAGTATTTCTTTGAATACAAGACAGCCTTTTAATATCTTGGAATAACTTGATTTTTCTGGCGCTATTGAAAAGTTCCAAATCTACTGGACAGGCAACCCAGATGACAAAAACTCATAAACTTTAGAGTTGATGTTGATTGTTTCCAAAGAAACCAGCACAGGTTTAGCAGCATAAAGCCATTCCAGATTTGTATACCCAAGGAGAAAGAAATACCCTTCCTGGTATAGTTTTGCCATTGATTTTAAAAGTGGAAAAGGTTTCTCCACTGACTCAGCAGGCCTGGAGAGGAATCAGTATCAGTTTCATGAGTTCATGAAATCTTTTTTCTGATTACCTGGGTTGTTTTGTGGTGAGTCACTTTATACTCTTCAGTGAGGAATGAGGAGGGTGTAAGAATGCATGCTCTCCAATTTCCTATTCCACTGTGTTACCCAAACAGCTGGATCTTCCCTCCGACTCTCGTGGGAAGGGCGAAGGTTATGAACCAAGCTGTTCGACTGGGTTGTGGGCCCTCTCCAGACACATTCCAGCTGAGAGCTCTGGCATTTGAATGAGAGAAGGTCTTGACATCTTAATTCTGGACTAGCAGGTATCACTCCCCATGCAAATATAATTTCTTAGAGTGTGAGCAAGTAACATATGTCCAGCCCCCACACTGCAGAAGCCCCAGGGAATGGGCAACTGAAGTCCAAAAGCCAAACATATTTCCTGATTAATTGGGCCCTTGAGGCTTTTGGGTGACATTAAAGAATCTGCCAGTCATTTTTCCCCCTCTCACCTCTTCTTTTAGATAGTAAGTAATAAAATAACATAAAATCTGCTTTCAAGACCTTATTGCAATGAGTCATTTCATTCCAGATGCTTTGTACCTTCTGTGAGACCTCTTCCTGTAAGGGGCAAGGTGCATGTCTTGGATGCCTACTTTAACTACAGAAAGAAAGGATACAGGCTCAGCTGCTCCTCTTGCAGCCAGGGGTACTGGATTGGACAGTACCCACCATGTTGTGAAACTGAGGGAATGAGAAGTTGCTTTCGGGATAAAAGTTCGGAATTAGTAAGGCAGACATTTTCTAAAGACAGAAAATATCTGCAGATGTAAGAGTTTGGTGGACTATTAAAAGTGTGTGATTCTAACTCTATGGCTCATTTTGGGGAGAAGAGCCTTGAGACACTTAGAGGCCATGGAGGTCACTAGAGAAGATGTTTTACCTCCTCCACACAGCAGGAAAGTGTCTTCCACCTTAGGTTGGCGTGGCTGCATTGGTGAGAAAGAAATGGTCCCATCTCCAAGAATACAAGCAGCACTGTGTTTTATCTTTTTCTTACCTAATAGATCATTTTCCCTGTGTAGCATGGTCTAGGAGTGGTGACTGTCTAAGCAACAATTCAAAATTTTAAAGAGTTCTATATTTTTATTCATTTAACTAGTAAGAGTGGCATGATTGATTATGAGCATTGTGTGTGAAGAATCTTGTCACCTCCAGCATACTCCAACAAAGAAATTGACTGTGTAGGTTCAGCTGACCATTAGGATCCAGCTCTTGAATGCTTGACCTTTCCCCAGCCAGGAGGAGAAAGAAAATCCTAGCAAGGTATCAGCAAGAACCATGGTTTTTTTTTCCATTGCCTTTGCTGTGGGATGCAGTGTGTTTTTATATGGTGTGTGTAAGGGGGAGTTCCCTGGTGAGGGATAACACCAGCGTGCACAGACAAAGTGACAACCTCTTGGTACCCTTGTAAAATTCCACCCCGTTAAAGGGAACTGGAGAGGAGATATATGGCTATTAAAGTAAAACATAACTGCCTGTCAGGGAAAAGTAGTGACAACATGCACCGAAAGCTCCGCCATCTAATGCCTGTCAGCAGGAGTGGGTAGTTTTTAACATTGTTCATGTTCCTCAACAAATGTGCTGGAATTGGCAGAGACAAGGATGGAGTTGACACGGGCAGGTTCTGTCACCTCAAATCCGGAGGTGAACTGCATGTATCCCAAACCCGGTCCTGACAGCTGCATCCGTACACAGGCATGTTTGGGAATCAGGAACAGCAGGAGGGCAGGGGAGGGACCAGTCAGAGCTGCACCTTCTCCCAATGAGGCAAGGTCCTTGAGTAGCAAAGGGAAGGGGGCAGGGAGAGAGAAGGAACAACGAAAAACAATGCCTATTATGTTTCATGTCAACGTTGCTGTCATTAGGTAGTCGGAAAGATTTCAAACAGATAAACTCCCCTTTGGTATGGCAGACTGCCTTGGCAGCCAATTTTAGGCCTTGATTTGATTGATAAACTCTTTGTGACAAGGAAGGATAAAAGAGGCCCCTAGTTTGGTACATATAAATAGGAAATTAGCTGGCAAAGTTGTCAAAGATAATTAACTCTCTGATTCTGTGTGTCTATTCAGGTTGACATACTGAAATTATTTAGAAATGCACATGTCAACGCTCTGACAGAATTTGGTGCTGATCAGATAAACAGTTTTTGAGATGCCTGATTGTAAAATGATGTAAGAGCTTAGCTGGTGGTTTTATCATTATGCATTCTCTTAGCAGCAGCAGGTATCAAACGGCAACACCATCCTTTAATGTGAGAGATTCAGAGATCGGGAGACAAAGTTAAGCGCTACTTCACAGCACTCAGATCACTTGTTTTGTTCCTTGCCCCTAGGTTAAACAAAATACTAATAAATGTGCTAAATTCCTGGGTGTTCATCTGCTCCTCATCCTTTCCCCAGGCACAATTGGAAGTAACACAGATAAGGGTCTATGAGATAAGAGGTCTGAAAGCCGCGGCATTTTGTTACTCCTTCAGAGGAGATAAACTACTCACTGCTATAATCCCAAACGCAAAGATTGACAAGGTTAGGAAAGTGCAACAGGAAAAAGTCAGTGACTGAACGTCTTTATAGTGGCTCCTATTAAAGCAATGACAGACAACAACAAATATATTTAGCATTGCAAACTCAGCGTCTCAGCCACTGTCCTTTGTTTACAGATGTCTGCAGTGGCTGGTGTAGCACTGCGTGTGGAGTGTACCTTCTGAATGGGATTTGATTTCCAAGTCCCATCAGTGTCCTTGGAAAAGTTAAACTCGATGCGTGTATGTATTGTACAGCAGATGTGCACCATAGTCCACCAGAGCAACTTGACTTTGACACCTTCTTGGAGATATTCTCCGTCTGAAAGTGTTATTCAGCCTCCGAAACCAGCTGCTGCTTGGCAGTGGGGAGGTATAGGCACCAACATTTGGCTTGAACATGGTGTCAGTGGAACACAACGGGCCTTAGCTTTCCTTAAATCACCTGGAGCTTTGTGTGGCCTTACAGACTGGTACAGAAAGCATGACTGCCACAGTTCTGAGGGAATGATGTGGCAGCAACGAGTCAACTCACCCTTCTACTCCCAGCTGTCTGGGATTTTTAAGCCTCTGGAGTCTAAACTCACATTGGACACTGTATATCAAGCCTTGCAGCTTTCTGTCACGTCTTGAAAGCTGGCAGTCCGTCCAGCTTTTCACCCAGGATCCAACCCCTAGAGAGGCAGCTTTGCTTGAATGCTCACCTTTCCAGAGTCCTGTCCTATGGGGGTTAACTACAGAAGGGAATGGAAGAATAATGAATGTAGGGTTGGTAAAACACCCGCTTGCATTTACTTCGGGGGAGAAAGCGGATGGTGCTACAAGCCACAAAAACAGGTGTCTCACCTGCAGAGTCTCTGCCTGGTGTGTCAGCAGGGCAAAAAGCTGCCTGTAACCTGCTTGAGCTGCTGCTCTCTGCAGTACTGACTGCTGTCTGTCTACTGCCCTTTTTTTGCCTTTCCTACCATGGCTTTCAAAGCAATGTGAGTGTGTGAAATGTCTCTGGCACACAGAGACCAAGATCAGGCACATTCAAATCACAACTCTTGTGCCTCTCTGCCAAATCTGCCTTATTATACTCGAGTCGTGGCTTTGATCATGCTGTTGATGAGGAACTCCAGGACCCTGCAAAGACCTACCCCAAAAACATACCGTGTACTTAACCTCTCACAGGATTCACAAAGGGTAGGAACAGGTTTTCTGCAAGTCAGTACTGATGAATGCGCTACTGTCCTCAGTGTCAAAATGATAATGGCACATGCATTATTCTTCCTGAGAGCCCTACAGTTCCTTTTTATCATATTTTGCACTCATTTGTACAATGAACAATGTCTTGCCTCCCATCACATACATACCAAGAAGCTTTTTGTCTGTTTATAAATAGGGTCCCACTTGACATAACAAAATTCATGATATTATTTCCTCATCCATAAGCATTTCTGTAGTGCTTGTTTCTGCATTTATGTTCTTCAACCAGCTTGTGCAAGTAGGCACCCCAGGGGCCAGAAATTTGGCTTTAACAGTAAGATCTTATTTTTCTCTTTTTTGCTATTCACCTTAACATGAGATTTTAAGAATGATGGAGGTCTGTGGTGGTTAATAAGGGAATGGATGCAGGTACCTATTTAAAGTGCAGGGACAGGCAAATGCTTTTTCAAAGATGTCCTAAGTACAGGTGCCTTTGCTTTATTATGTTCATCATGTCTAATTCAGCCCTCCCAGCACATGGCAGTGGGGGGCTGTTCATAAAGAGACTGATATCCTCATGTATAATGCAGCATTATCTAACCTTCCATATAGATCACTGGTTTAGGATGAATTATCTTAGAGCTGTGTGCCCGCGTTGTGCGGTATCTATCTTACAATAGGTTTGTAACTTATCACAATTGAAACCAAAGGAATAAACTGAAGGAAATGCACTTTTCTCTTGAGTGGTTCTTGTTAGAGCTTAGTTGAAATGTAGCATCTTACCGAGACTCCGTTTATACACAATTTGATGATGAAGGCTTTGCTGCAGGCGACCTGGAAACATGAAATAGGGCTTTAATCATAACACTTCCACTTTTCTCCATTGGGAGCTCTAGGTGTGCAGTGCCTCGGAATAGAAACCTGCTTTTATTTTGATGCCCAATGTGGATTTATGTGCCTGAGCTTAAATATGCAGATTTAAAAACAATGTTCCTGTAAACCAGAGCTACCCAAGAAAACAGAGGTCTAGCAGAAGGACATGGGGCTGTGGGTGGGTGACAGGCTGACCATGAGGCAGCTCTGTGCCTCTGCAGCAAGGGCCAACAGCATCCTGGGCTGCGTGAGGAGGAGCATGGTCATCAGGCTGAGAAGGGATTATCACCCTCTGCTCAGTGCTGGAGAGACACATCCAGGATCTGTGTCCAGACTTGGGCTCCCAGTACAAGAAAGTGTTGGCGGTACTGCAGCCAGTCTAGTGAAAGGCTACAGACATGATCAAGAAGCAGAAGAATCTGACACACGGGGAGAGGCAAAGAGAGCTGAGGCTGTCCAAACTGCAGAGAAGAAGGCTGAAGGGATATTTTGCCAGTTTGTATCAATATCAGATGGTGGAGAGTAAAGGAGGCAGAGCCACTCTTCTCAGTGCTGCACAAGTTGAAATACAGAAAATGCAGTTTAAATATAAGGTGTTTTTTTCAATATGAGGGTGGTCAAACACTGTAACGAGTCACCCAGGGTGTGCATGGAGCCTCCATTGGAGGGTCTCAGAACACCACTGGCCACACTCCAGAGCAACCTGCTGTAACTGACCCTGCTTGGACAGAGGGGTTGGACTGGACTGTCTCCAAAGGTCCCTTCTATCCCCAGCTCATAGTATGGAATTGTCTTTTCCACAAAACCCAGTCTTTCCTCTAAGGAGAGGAGCATAGGTGGTTATGTCCTGGAGCGGGAGTAACTTCCTCATAACTTGTTGGCAGATGCTTGACACATCTGTTTGCTTTAGACTTCCACTGGAAAGACATTTCTGTTCCTGCATCACATGTGTCAAATTCAGCTTCTGGGGAAATGTACAGATGTTCACACAGAGAGAAGAAAATAACATGCCATGGGAGTATGTCATGGTCGTTGATATATCTTACACTGTATTAATGAGGAAAATATGTTTCCTTTAATTAAAACATTTCGCCTGGGCTTCAGATATGTTGCGATTTTAACAGGCTTTTACTTGTGTGTGGTTAATAAACACGTTGGGTGTGTGTGTGCACAGTGATGCTCACATGCTGCTCTTTCCATCTAGCTCTAAGAACGAGCCCAGTGCGAATGGCGAGGTTGTTGTGGGGATTTTTTTAGGAAACTGAATGCCAGTACTTCTGTTGCCTTTCATCTGTTACTTCTCTGTGTGATTTTGCTCAGGAAAATAGTTAGAGTACTTATGGAACAGTCTGGGACTTCTTAGGAGTTAAAAGTGGCAGATAGCTGAAGGACAGGGAAAATGCTACGTGCGCCACGAGGGCTGGGGAGGCATTGGGTATTTGATGAAATACGGTGAGAAAGGGGTCTCTCACTCATCTTCAATTCATAGCTCTTGTGGAGCTTAAAAACCAGTAGCTATTCTGTTTTATTTCCATATGTTGGCCATATGATCATGCTGTCTGTGCATATCCTTTTTCCATTTCCCTGCATTGATTTCTAGACAGAATTAGGTATATTCTGAAGGTGCAGTCAATTTTACTGTTAGTGGGTTTGGGAGCTTGAATGTTCTCTAACAAAGTATATAATTTTTTTTTTTTTTAGCCTGTTCCCAGACGTGATCTCCTCTCCTGTACTGACAGGTTTTCTTTTTCCATCACGTAGGACAAAATGTGTGGCCTTGAATGCTATGAGTGGGCAGTCTGTGATTGTTCTGCTTCTGCAGTCACATCGTCGTTTGGGGATTTTGTAGCCTCCTGGTCTGCATATGGGGCCAAAAGAGTTCCAGCTGTGAATAATTCAGTCTCCTGCCAGTATTACTGAGGTGCCTGCTACCTAGAAAACTCAGGGTGCCCTTGTGATATCTGACTTTCATCTGTGCTAGAAGCTTTACACAAGTCTAGGGAAGCTGTTGACCTGTTCTGGGCTTGTTGAGGTATTATAGGTAAACCCTGTTCTCCCAAAAAGACAGTTATTTAGGCTTTTTAGGTGACACACTTTAGTAACTCCTGGCATATACATTTCCCTAAAAATTTGGACTTGTGTTACACGGAGGGAACAAAAAATCTCAGAGTTCAGGGCCCACATCTGCTCCACAGCTGCAACAAACGTCAACTTTATCACCAGCTTTCGTGATACAGGGTAAACTATGGCAAATATTGTCTTCCTAAGTAATAGCTGAAAGGTCTTGGGAGTATCTCAGCAGGAATTCAGGAATGGAAAAAGGGAACAACTATGGAAATTTTTTTACAGAAGAAGGAAAAAATGAGCCTTAGTAGCAAAAATAAGAATAAAAAATAGATTTTTCCAAAGTTCTTTTAGAAAACAGAATTGCAAAATCAGTGGATAAAAGACAATTTGCTGGATCTACTGATGATTTTAGTAATGCATTTGATGTGGTTCCTCATGACATCCTTGCTTGCAAAACAAGTTTACACATTGGTTTGGGTATAAACATTGTGTTGCAAGGACTGCAAACTGGTTGAAGGATAATTATTAACAGCAACGTGTGGTGTTTTGGGGAGGTGTCTAGCAGAGGCTGGCACCGGGATGGGATTTATGTTGATTCTTAGCTACTGGTAATGACCCAAAAGCAGGCTGTGCTAACAATATCTTTAGATGGCAGTCACGTGGGAGATGGATAGGGCAGTGGAGCTGGCCAGGTATGTCCAAACAGAGCTACAGTGGACGGGCATATGAACAGGAAACAGTCCAGTGCTGTGCAATACAGAAAATGAGAAGCCAATACACGAGGAAAACCTCATTGTGAGGGAGAAATCTAGAAGAAAATTTTGCTGACAGAGACCTGAGGTGATAGATGACAGAAAATGAAATAAAAATTTGTGATGCAATGAGATGGCAACAAGAAAGTCCCGAGTAGGATGGGCAGGAGGCAGGAATTTTTGATCAGAATGATAACCTCTCTCAAGAGTGGGAGCCTCAGATGAGGCTGAGTGAGAATTCAGAGAAAATCATCAAGTTTATGTGTCCACGTGTGGATGTGTTTATGTGCACCCAAGTGACAGTGGCTCACTTTCTGAGAACTGCTGAAACTGAGGGTGTGAGGATATGACTGTGAGTAGGAATGTGAGAGGCATAAACACCACAGTGTTAGAAAAAAACAATACAGGCTTTTATTAAGGGATTGCTAAGAATAATACCAATGAAACTATCAACTGGAAAATTGAAGCAGGATATTAATGAAAACATCCTGAATGAATGAGGTCATTTAGGCTGGAACATTCTCCTTCGGGTCTTTTAAACTCAGTTTGGGGACCACACTCAGTGAGTGCTGTGGGGATGCAGTTCTGCCTTGGTCCTGGAGAGTAGGTGAGTTGAGCTGGTTCTCAGGTCACAGGACCTTCTGAAATCTGCAAGATACTGTGTTTCCTGGGTTTTATTACTAGAAGTTTTCCGCAAGCAAACCCCATGTCAACCACAAGTGAAAAGTTGAAATTGTCTTCACTGTTTGGCCTGAGCAGGTCACCCGAGGCCTCGCTGGGTTATGTGCTTACGGACATTTGGGCACCTACGCTGTTGGAGGTTTGTGCCATGGATGAGTGGTACAAAGTGTGCAGGGCATTGTGGCCCTTCTGCACATGGGTCTGCACACTCAGAGGCCTCCACCACTGCCGTGTGTAGAAGCCTCAGTCTGTGCAGACAAGGCTGAGGGGGTGTGGACAGACAGATTAATGTGAATTTGTGCGGTTCGTTGGTTGCGCAGAGCTTGAACAATCAAATCCCTTCAGTTCACTCCATTAACTGGATTGCTTATGACAAAATCACAGCTTTTTCTCCAACCCTTTTTAATCTCCATTTTGAAAAAAATTGGAAATGACATGGTAAAGTAAGACCAATTAACATTAACAATTGGAGTTTATTTGCTTCCACTGTTTTACAGCATGTAGTCTGGTAGGGCAACATGCATTGCTGTTTTGGAGACATCAAAATAAGTAAGTAAATAAATACATAACCCTGTGGGCTTACAGATTGAGTCAAAGAGCAGGAGATTATTCCTGGCACTCAGAAAAAATTGTTGCCTTTGAAAACACCACACATTGACAGTTTTGCATCAGGACAAAATTAGGATGAGGTGGAATCTCTCCATTCGCATTGTGCCAATTCAGCAGATGTTTCAGGCAATTCTGGAAAGTGAAAAGAAATGAACAAAGACTAGAAACCAAAACCAACCCCAGATCCCTTGAGACGAAGGTTCCTATTCTCCCCTGACCAACTCTCCTTCACATGTAGTGAGATAGGATTATCTAAGCATTTATATTTGTATTTTAGTGCTGTGTAGCACTTCTATACAGAAGAGATGCCAAAGCTTATAACAAAGAGGGTATGTGTCATTATCTCAATTTTACAGGTAAGGAAACAGAAGCACACAAAGGTGCTAAGACTTGCTGGCAAAGCACTCAGTAAACCACAGCAGAGCCAAGCACCTGACAGATGATCCTGTGTGTTTGCCTTTGGGCCGTGTCATCTGTCATCTTAATGGTACAAACATTTTGGATTTAGTCACACTGGAAAAGCAGAGGACTTAGAAAAAAACCCCAAAACACCCACTCCAGAAATTTGCCAACCACAATCAAAATATCCACTTTAAAAACTTCTAAGAAATAAATGTCATGTTATTGTTCTCTGTGAGTGAAATGCTCTCAATTAGAGCTTTATAAATATGAAGCTATGCCCACCCTCGTTCCACAAATTAAAACCAGCTACACTTGAGAGAAGCTCTTAAGAAGAGTTACTCAGTAAAAATACCAGTAATTATTCTAACATCTCATATTCTTTTACCGAAACAAAATAACTTAAGCTTGGAGACTGACTGACTTCTATCATAAACATTAACATGCTGTGCTTGGAGCTCTGGAGATCTGTCAAAAACCAAAATGTTTTGTCTCCACGTAGGTTTCTGCTAATGGATTTTCCATGCATCCCTTGTTTCAGTTTCTCTTACCATGTGTGGGACTCAGAAACTCATTGCTGCTCTGGGCAGTATCAGTTCCTGCTACTACCTTAAAAACATCAAGGGGCTGATTGCAAGTTACATTTTTTATTATGCTTTGTGTCTTTTTAGGGGAGAAAGGAGCACTGTTTTCGACCAATTTAACTTAGTGTTGTGAGTGAAAAAGATATCAGCCAGGGGAAAGAGCAAGTTTATCTTTCAATCTCTTACAATGTGTTTTAAGTGTGCTCCTAGTAGTGAATTTCATATTCTATTTTAATTGTATTTAACACTTTGATCTCCAAGCCTTGAAGAGTACTCCACTGCACAGGAGTGCAGTCAATGATGGGCAGGTAAAAACAAAACAAAAAAAAAAAGGGAAAGGCTGTCACTGCCCAGGGAACTTAGACTTTTATTATAAGCATTCTCTTTGCGGGAGAGCTCATAGGCAGAGCAATCTGAAGATGGAATAATTATTAAAAGAAGGAAAGATCCTATTGCTCCATCCTTGCCTCCTTTCTAGCCTTGCTAATTGTATTGAAATTGCCTCTGATTTTCACTGAGGCAGAGCTTTTCCAGCTTCAGCACACTGTGTTATGTTAAAGTTTCAGAGAGCTTTAGCAACATGTTTTAAAAGATTTCTTTACCATTTGTTCTGTTTGAGTATCAATGTTTGCTTACCTCTAACAAACAAAAAACATGCACGAGGAATATAAAAAATAATGATACTGAGTTTTTTTTAAAAATTGTTGGCTCTTTTCACATAATAGCATTCACCTAACGTTTCCCAGTTTTTCTTTACAGCCATATGCACTAGAAATTCAGACTTAAGCAAAAGCCAACACAAAAATCACCCAAGCTTGGGTTTTTGTGCAGTCTCTTGATTTAAGCAACACTTTAAAAAACATCAGCTGTTGCAAGGTTCCATAAAAGAGGTGGCAACAGAGTGGAGACAGTGGTTCACCTGGTCTAAATGTTGCTGCTCTCCTGAAGTGGGCGGAGCTGGGACTGTGCACCAGCCGACTTGTCTGTCACGCCATATTTTGGCTTGTGATTTGTTGATTTTTAAAGTTTGTTGGTTTTTTTTTAATGTAAGGGAAATGCTTGAAGTGTGGCTTTCTGTCTCCCACTGAAACTGGACAGGGAGTCTCTTCTGCTCTGTTTCCCTTGCGTAGAAATCAGCCTCTGAATCTTACTAAAAATATTTTAAAAACAACACACAGATGAATACAATGAAATAAGAAACAAATGCAGAGTGAGACCCTATAAACATTGCATGATGACGTGCCTGTACACAAGATACAGTTAGAATTGTGTGTTAGAGCAACATGTCCTCTTTCTAGAAAGGCGAGGACTGGTGAGAGTCATCCTTGAATCCATGGTGGGGCTTGAGGGCAATCCAGAAGCTTGAAGAATTGAGCTGGTGCTCTTGGAGCCCTGGTGCAGATGAGGAAATATCTCTCCTGTAACTGAGCCTGATTTTACACTGACCACATTGTGGAACAGAGTCCCCACATCAAGGAGGGCTTCCACGAGGGATAAAAGCACAATCTCCACACTTAGTGCCCTCCAGACCGCTCTGTATTGCTGGATCAACCTCTCACTGCCCAAGGCTGCTTTCAGATACACATAAAAATCCCCAATCTTCCCCTTAGCAGTGAAATGCACTGGGACAGGAAGGTATTTTGGTAAAAGTTTCAGGTGGAAGAGGCGTGAGTTGCCACAGTTACTGTTTGGTAAAGGCATAAGCCTTTGTCTTTTTTTTCCGTTTGGGTTTTGACTGTTTAGTGCAGTTCTTATTACTTGGTATAGTTTCATAATTACTGTTTCCTCTGAATCTGTTTTTGCCAGCATACAATGTGCTCTGCTTTAGAATACCCAAAGTATTTGCAGTATGCAGAATGCTGTATATTACTGAAAAATTACACAACCCTCTGTTTTCGTGTGAAGTCTTTAGCCTGAGATTTTCACCTGCTACAAGTGGAGAATAATACCAAGATAAGCCTTAGTTAGTTAATGCCACATAATCAAATATCACAGGTATTTTCATAGTATATTAAGGGTAGTTTTTGCCAATCATATTTTTGTCTGGATTTTCCTTACCCTGTGAAAAACCTCATTACAAGAATTAAAGCTTCTACTGGCACATGTGCTAATCTGTGTAAACAGGAATGCAAGAATACGACCTTTGCTACTGATACCTTTGCATATTTTTACTGGTGTAGAAAAAGGCCTTATTCCATGAACACAGCACCAGTTCCAAGAGAATTGTAATTGGTGCCAGAAAGGTAATTTGAATCTATTTCCAAATATTATTACTTTGATGAAGTGTAAAGTATTCCCAGTATATGTTTGTCATCATTGTCAGTAGCTGTGCACTTGGCTTCTGGTGCTCCAAGAGGAAAGCTGCTCTATTTCTTTTTCTTTTACCCCGTTTATTTTTTTGTTTGTTTTTGCTATTTTTAATGCCTTTCTGCAATAACAAGCAATGGGCATCTCCTCAGCCATCCAAGCACAGCACTGTGGCCCCTGCTCACTGCTGCCTGGCGATGTGAAAAAAACACAAGCCAATAAGCAGTGATGACAACCATGTAATCCAGTGTTTCTCAGCTCTCTGTCTCGGGGGAAAAGCTGCCTTCCAGTGCCACTCGGGCACAGGTGAATGTCTACTCCTGTCTGAGACTCAGCAGGAGACAGAGATACTGCCAGGATGACTCTTTTACTCTGCTCTTTACCTGTAGTTGTGCTCAGGCCCTGCAGCGCACTGATATGGTGAAGAGTGTTAGTATCCACATCAGAATAACAGTCCTTTTCCTAATATTATTCCTCAGTCAGAGGGGTAAGAGAAGTGCTAGGATTGCTCTGTAGAGAGTACATGCAAGGCAGATGTGCTGCCTAGGCTGCTGGGAATGTGGTTTTTCCCAGTTGTCTTGCAGTCATTAACTCTTCAGGGCAAAGCACAAGCCTGCCAAGCACTTGTTCTCAGTCATGAAAATTTCAGATGTAGGAAGAAGAGGTGTAAAAGGGAGTCAAGAGAATGGACCAGGGTTTAATGCAGAGACTTTCTTGTTTAGTTGGAAAGCGTGAATTACTTCTTCATATATTTCTTCCTAAAAGACACAGTTTCTCAGGATGGCTGCCTGTTTAAATGTTGAGTTTATCAAGGGAGACTGTGTCGAGACAAAACAGAGACCAGACACATTCCTATCTAGTCCGTGCTACTCAATGGAATTTCAAATACCAAATTTCAACGGGATTTCAAATTTTCAAAAAAAAAAGGATGTTGGCATCCTTTTTGGCCAGCCGAAAAGCACTGTTCCTATTCAGAAGTGCGGCCACGTGACCCGAGAACAGCGTGACTCTGCACCACTGTAGCAGCAAGATGATGTGCACGTGTATCTCAAGGGTGGTACTAAGTGATCTTTGGTTCTTTGTACAAGCAGCGCTGAGGCTGCTGTATTCCCATCAAATCAGAACAAGGTGACTATCCTGGAAATGGTTTTCTTTAGCGTAGAGGTAGCTCATAATCTGCTGTCGTAAAGGTACTGTCCATGACTATTCCCAAGTGTGTTTCTTGCTTTCCCTTAGAGGAATAAAGTTGATTCAATTGGAGAAAATAAAGGGAAGGTTTCATAACCAGTGTGTCTCCATTGTTTTTGTTTCCCCCCAGAGACTGAAGTTATAGGCTTCTTCCTGCTGCAGAAAGCCAGCACCAGCAGTTCTGATTTTCTTGGGTGATACTGAAAATTTCCACTTATTTCAGTGCCTCTGCTGCTGGTTGAGTGTTTCATTGTACATGATTCTCTGCAGCCATCCCAGAGAATGCCTTCCTTTGCATTAATGTTTTTTATTATTTCTAAATTTCTTTTGTATTCATTATCGGCACAGACTTTGAAGTGCAGCTCTCAGCCAACATCTTAAAATAGCCTAAATAGAGGTGTAGACACCTGGTCTTTGAAAGAATAGTGCTGTTTCCTCCTGTAGGTCTAATTATAATGGCTAATGCATTGATCCATAGGAAAAAGGGTCCCACACAGTATCTGTATGATCAAAGCTGTTGTGGGGAGTAGTTGAGAGAAAGATGTACCACCTTAGATTGAGACTTGGAGCACAGAGACATCTCAAGCTCCTCTCTGTTCTTTGAGCTGCTGAATTGCTGTTAGGTCTAACAGTTCTCCTTTGTATCAGCCTATAAATACAGCTGTGTCTACTGGATTTTGCCCAAGGGCTCGTACATCATAGTTTGCTAAATTTTAATCATGCTTGTGTTTGTGTTTGAGTGGAGTTCACATGTCCCATAGAGCCCTTAATCCTCAGTTTGCCATCCCAGGCAAAATGCCCAGTCTCAGCTGAGGCCTTCCTAGCAAACTGCTCTGACTCTATTGACTCTTTGCCATGTCCTCTAATGCATTTATGGATCGGGTGAGAGCTCTGCTACAGATCTGCACTCCTTAGACCAGCAATACAAGCTGCTCTTGATACCCTTCATTAAGAAATATCATACAAGCATTCTGTCAAGCAATTGAAATTCATCCATCTCTCCTGGTGATGCAAAAAAGTATAAAGTATCTTCGTATCAGTGTGCAGGCATATTGACAGCTGGAAAATATTTTAGCACAACTGCATGGAAACACCGGGTTTGCTCCAAGAGCTTTGAAGAGCACGTTGTAATTACTGCCTGACTCCTCTGTATATAGTGTTGCAAGGTTACTCCCTTTTTAAAAACCAAATTAACTGTGCAGTTTGCATCCAATTTCTGCATGCAATTGCCATGATTATGTGTGCAGTTCACATAACTGCACATAGAAACTGTCAGAGTTGTCTGTTCGGATATGTGAAGTGGAAAGGCTGTTGTCTTTTGCACGCATTGGTTTGGCAGCTGATTTGCAAATCTGTCCCTACTTGTGGTCTGCTTTCCAGAGCAAAGTACTTGTTTCAATTTAGATAAGTGGCATCTCTCAGTCATTCCTTAAAATTGACAATTATAGACTGGGGTGCGTTCACTTGACAAAGACAGATCTTCTCCTAGAACAAATTGTTCAGAGGAATTTCATTTGTTGTTTCTTTTGATGTATGGTAGTACAAAGGAATCAACGACATGGCTCTTCAGGAAAGAAAGACTTCTAAAATATCCTATGGGCAGCACTTTATTCCCATGTAGTTCTAGCCACAAAACACTTCTTGAAATATTGCAGATATGCGTTTTAAGATTTGCATGTGCTAAAAGCAGTGCATTGAAACTCCCTCCACACTGTGTTTTCAAGTTAAAATAATGCTCTGATGAAAATACAAAAAAATGTGCTGTGCACAAGCCCAGGATCTGTCTCTGAAAACAGAGCAATTATGAGGATTGTCACTTTTGAACCTGTTAAAGAATCAAACCAAACCAGCCAACAATATTTTATACTTTCCATTCAGTTTTGCCTTTATATTAACAGCTTCAGGCCGCAGCAGAAAATGAAACCCCTCAAAATATAAAAGGTGAGTAAGAAGAGAGAGCTTTCGCCTTGATGACATCTGAAACACACACGTGAAGAGGATCTGTGGCTCAGAGAGAGCAGCTTCACAAACATCATGCACCAAGGACATCATACAAAGTCACCACTGGAGATTAGGTCTTCTGGCTCTCAGTCTTTTGCTCTTAACATTGGGCCACTACAATAACATATTTTTCCCGTTTGTTATTATATATTTATTTTTATATTTCTCTCCCTCTTTCCCAGGTTCTTGTAAAAACTTTGGAAAAAATTGATTTTTCTTGAGTTCCCTAGGAAACCTTCTCACATCTACTTAAATACCTGTACCTTTCATGCTCACATCCTTTGGCCTATGCAAACCCTCTTTATCTACATCTAAAGCTCCAGAGGGAAATGCCATTCATCTATATTTCCTTGGTTTGTCTTTCTCTTAGAAGAGCTGATCAAATTCTTCTGATTTCCTTTATTGTAAGCCAGATTTGGATACTTCTGAAGCTCCAGATCTTGGGAATATGGGTAGTGAAGTTAGAGGGGGCAGAATTTGAATTCCTTGGTGGAGGTAGCCCCAGCTAAGGGTCCATCACTGACTGTGCTTCAAAACTGCAGAATTGCATTATGTCTACTGATGCTGCTTAAGCAGCATTGGAAAAATAGCGTGTCTGTGGGAATAGTGTGTCTGGAAGGAATTATTTTGGATCCTTTGAGTCATTGCCCAATTGGGCAATCAGGGAAGACCTCATTGCTCTCTACAACTACTTGAAAGAAGGTTGTAGTGAGGTAGGGGCCAGTCTCTTCTGCCATGTCTCAAGCGAAAACGTGAAAAGAGATGGCTTTAAGTTGCACCAGAGGAGAATCAGTTTAGATATTAGAAAAAAAAAAAACTGAAAGAGCGGTTAGGCATTGGAATAAGTTGCTCAGGGAAATGTTGGAGTCACCTTCTCTGGAAGTGTTTGAGAGATGTCTGGATGTGGCACTTGGGGATGTGGTTTAGGCGTGATTACTGTGGTGCTGAATTGATGATTGGACTTGATGATCTTGAAGGTCTTTTTCCAACCTTGGTTCTGTGCTAGACTAAAATTTTCACACAATCATCTCTAATATATCACTTTCCTCAGGGCTGAGGACATGAGCGGTCAGCATGGGAATTGCTCCTCAGAGATCCCTCTGCTTTGCTGAGAGACCCTGCTGATTTGCAAGTCCACTGGACACTCAAAAGGCCCTGTCAATATTGCTTTTATGACAATCTGTTAACACTTCTCTCCCAAAGACAAGGATTCAGAGTGCACAGGCATCCTTGATCTAACACAGCCTTGCTGGGTCACGCAATGAAACCCAAAAGCTGTGTTTCACCTCCTTCATTCAGCACAGCTACCACAGGTCATCCACTTGCAAAAAGAGGCTGTTGAGGAAAGACAAAAAGAAGCTCATGGTAATGCCATGTCTCAGAAATTACTGTATGACTATTTTCTTGGTTGCTAAAACAAGGTACAAAGCCTCTGAAGAAAATATTTATTAAGCCACAGATGGCGAAGCTGAGCCTCTGATTTCCCTAAATCCTTAAGAGGATTGTGATACAGCTTATAGGAGCATCTTAGTGGCTGGATGCTCAGCTTCTTATTAGATATGTCATCCATCTATACACCCACAGTGACTTAAGGAGAAACAGTGTTTGCATTCCAGCTTTGCTAATTGCACACCTTAAATTAGGGTAACAGATAACTATTTTTTCTTTGTTTTTTGTGTGTGTGCAATGCCAGGCTTCTGAGTACAATGCAGCAATCCCATTTTGTATGTCTGATTTTAGATATGCTGCATCTATCTTCTTGATTTTAGTTACAAAACTGGGAGAAAGCTGTAACAGAAAGGTGAATGATCAGGGTAGTCATACCTTTGTTTTGAACAAAGCATAGGAAAGCACAGGATCATACCAGATAAGTGCAGAAAAATAAAGGAAAATATGTAATTACTTTTATTGATGTGTCTTTTTTTCTGAGCTGCTGTTTTACTTGCACTCCTTTGTTGTTCCCTACGTTCCCTGAAGTGCCTGTCTCTTGTTCTCCTGCTCTTATTCATCCTTATTTCTTCATATTTTACAGTTGAAGAGAGATGAGGACTGAAAATGTGTTTGGAAGAGATCACAGTAATCTGTGTCCAGTCTTGGCACAGACTATTTACAAGTCCTGTCTCAGTTGTCTTCGTTACGCTGTCTCACACACTGTTGGGGTTCTCCTGGTTTCTAGTGGTCTTGATGACAGTGATTTTCCAGCAAAATACTCTCAGTCCAGACAGTTGACAGTACACCATAATTTTGTTGAAAGTTCCCTCATTCAGACTACGATTTTTTCTAGAAAATCCAGAGAAGTTTTTCTAGTGAAGAATATGAGGAGATGACAGTAAATGCGATTTTTAAAGGAAAAGTCAATGCAACAGATTTTCCTGTTTGTCAGGTTTTAGATGAGGGTAACTTGCACATTTCCTGAATGAAAGAAAACATGGACCAATGCAAGAGGGAGCAGAAGAGGTGTACAGCAGTCCTGTGATGCCACCCACACCTATATTACTAAGAGAATTTTTGAGCTAAGTGCTGCCTGGAAAAGGGCTTGGAAATTTGGCCATATTAGCCATCTTCACTTATTTAGTTACTGCAGCTTTAGGGAAATGAAACTTTGTATATTGCTTGACAAGATTAATTGGATTATAGGAAAGTAACAGTTGCGTTTACATTAATGTTATCTTCATGTCAGATTAATAGATTCCAAAGTGCTGCAAGCAGCCAGATCCAAGGAAGAGAGTCACTTTATAAGCACTCATGCACTAGATTTTGACAAGTTGCAGTTAATTTTTGAACTTCACTTTTTGCAACAGATTCTCAGAAGAATTTTGTGATATCCACTGAAAATTACAAGCAGCACGTTATAGTGTCTCTGTTCTTGTTTCTTCTATATTCTGGGGAGATCAGAGAACTAAACCAATGCAAAGACTTAGCATAGTATGGTTGTTCTTCTCCAGAAGAGACCTAGAAACAGTCCAGCACGGATGCAGGGTGAACGGTCAGGAAAAGAAGGTCTTGGGTTGCAATGGGGAGTGAGAAAAATCAGCAGTGTGAATATAACTGGAGAATTCAGCACTGAGTATATTCGGTTTTCAATTGCCATGATACTAAACCAAACAGTGACTGTGAAGTGTAATTATAAATATCTGAAATAAAGTCAGCTAGGATAAAAATCAGGCATGCCGTAAAGTGTATGGAACCATGATTTTTCCACTCCATAATGGAGACACACCTACACAATTCAGAACTATGACAGAGGAAACATTAGCTCATAGGACACATAATAGTTTTTCCTTACTGACTTACTAGATTTCCTAATTCATGCGAAACACAGTAATACAAAGGGAAGGTTTTTGGGTGTTGACTTTAAGAATACATCCAGTTTTTTAATTTCAGAAAATCCACTGGAAAGTGGGTCTAACTGTTCTGCCTCAGGTATCAGCTGAAATATATTGACTGTCTGGAGGAAAAAGAAAGTGCTGCTTATTTTTGAATGGCAAAAGAATGTTGTGGTGTCTGGTTAGCTCTGAAAAAGCCATCAAGGATGAGTTGTTCCTTAATAGCATGATGGATTATGTCATGAGCAAATACCCTGTGCAGGACAGAGATCATCTGTGATACAAAAGAACCATGCAATTACCTCAGGGTCCTGCACTGCCAGCCTGGGCCACTTGTCCAGCTGAAGGGGAGGAGTGGTAAAGTTGTGGAATTTAAAGGTTGACTTGCATAAGACTGGATTCTGATTGCAAACCTGTTCTGTTGGATAATTTGCAGTGTAGAAAAACCTGTGAATATTTATTGGTGGTTGCAGTGTTCTGGAATCTGTAGGAGGACTCCTAGATTAGCTGCTTTTCAAACTCATTCCATTCTTTGTAGGGTAGTTTAGGACAACTGTGTTCCAGAAGAGTCAGGTGAAACTGGAGAGAACACAGGGAAGGTTTTGTGCCTGGCAGATGTGTCTTTGAGATTTGCTCAAGACTTTCCTCCCTAATTAAATGGGTGTCTTCCTTGACTTTGATCTTATGAGTCATTCATCTAGAAACTACTTACATTCTGCAAGACATCCCTGAATAAGTCTCTCAATTTATTTATATCTGTGAGGTGATTTAACACTAAGTTAATGATTTAGGGACCTATCTGATTCCCAGGAAAGCCAGTCAGAGACTCTCACTGTCCCCGTCTAACCAACTGGGTATAATACCTACTTACATTTAAATACCGTTTACATTTCCACAAAAGAATTTATATTGCTTTCTAATACCTTGGATGCAGAGCTTTTTATAGATTACTACCCCATAAATTGTTAATCCTTACTTTTTAAGTTATCTTTCATTAGAAATGGAACAAAAAACAAAGCTGCAAGTACAGACCTAAACCCTTCACGTTTTGAGAAGTTCCAGATTCAGGTATCTTGAACATAAACTTCATTCTGTGGCTTTGGATTTAGACTAAACAGAAAATGAGCCTATTTTCAGGTTCCAATTTGAACATATGGTAAATTCTTAGGAGATTATTTGGCCTGATGGGTTTGTGACACTGGAAGGAGGTTGAAATCAGAAAAGGTAATTTCCTTGCTCTCTACTGAAAAGCAGTAAAATTGATTTGTTGCTGATATTTTAGGGAGATTTGTTTCTAGAGACAGCAGGGAAAAGCTAATTCAGCCAGAAAGTCTTCCTGTTTTCCAGGACAAATCTGTCTGTTTTTCTGTTACATTGTCATTGCCTTCAGCAGATGGGGAATTAGTAGCCAAGGAGCACAGGAGCTGCTAAGAAATTCTGCCTTTGACTTTAGAAATCTAATACATGGAAAATTCATTTTTGACTCGGGAGCTGCTGGTTTATACAATCTCTGGTGGCACACGCCTGCCTCACGAGGGAATCTGGAAAGACGCTTTGGGAAATTTAGGAGCTGAGCAGCAGCTCTCTTTGGCTGTTGGTGTCACTGAGGCATCCAGTTCCTCAGGAGAGTGCTGAGCTGGGCTGATGAGAGCACAGCTCTGGATGAACACATAGGACAGCAGAGATAATAATTAGTGCAAAGGCGTGTGGGGGAACGTCTCGCTCTCTCACAGAGGACAGCACGGAGCCGCACCACCCACGAGGCATCACTGGGATGATAACTTAATTGAAAAGAGTTGCTCAAGCATGTACCACGCCTGGCACAGAGTTAGAAACTTCTGCTCCAGGTAATGTTTTAACAAGTTGTTTTCTTTTTTCTGTTGTCACCTGAACCAGAAGATTTGGGTGCCTTCTTATTGCGTAGATACACCTCGGGTTATGCACCAAGCCTGTTTTTTATTTTCCTTTGTTTTGTTTCTTAAACTGGTTGCATTCATGTGCTCAGGGCTCTTCAGGACTTCAGATCCCAAGTGAAACAAGAAATGGGAGGATGCAGAACAAAGCCACCATAAGTACACAGGTGAGAGGTGGAGTGTTCTACTTCATTCCAGAGAACAGGAACCATATCTGGTCAGTCAAGCTTTTATTCCAGCTCCAATTTTTATAGAAAATATTTGCAGGAAAAATAAGCATTCAAAGCTAGACTCCTAAATTGAAATTATATGGGCCGATTTATAACAAGAATTGAAAGTCCACCACTTTCTTCTTGATTGTAATTTAAGGTTAAATGGAAAAATACAACATTAATATCAATGATACACACCAAAGTAAAAAGGAAAAATGCCCTACCCTGCCTTACAATGCCTTCTCCTTTGAAGGTACCCCTGCCTCTTTTTCTTTCTTCCAGAGAAGCAAATTGCAGCATATCTGGAAGAATAACTAATTTAAGCTATTTTGGACAGAGAGGGGAGAACCAGTTCCTATATCAAGTCTGTTCAAACAACGCTGAAGTTCCTAAGTGTTGAATGTGCTGGAACGTAGATGTTTTGGGTGATGTGCACTGTGGCTCTCTCTGGTTGTCTGGGTGCTTGCAGACAGAGAAAAATTTACTCTGCTGCAGCTGCTGCGTTGCTGGTCTGGTCTAGTCTGGCTTTGCACAGGGACCTGTGACTGAGGAAAGGGTTGGTGTCTTTTGCACCACCTTCACTTTCTGCGTGACTTCAGATGGGACTCCTGACAGCTCATGTCTTGCGAAGTTCACAGGGAAGAATATTTTATGTCATTGCTTGTGGGTACAAGTGTCTAAAAGCTGTGGGAAGCTGGTTGTCCGAAAGAAATTGGAGATCTTAATCAGATTCTCCGAGTTGTGAAACAAGGTGGCAACCAGGCTCCAGTACCTCTGTTCGCAATCTGTGCCACTTCCAGACCTGGCCTTACCCTGCCAGGTCAGTAAAAGAAACAATCTTGCCTTCTTGATGTCATCAGAACTGACGCTGCCTCTCTCCTAATAGCCCTGTGTGTGCATTTAATGAAAGGAAGCATAAATTGGAACTTCATAAAAACACCATGTAGAGCACAGAAGAGTTTATAATGGTGACAGATATGCACAGGTGACCTCCTATCAGAGAGTGAACATTTGTCTTTTCTTAACACTGCTCTAAGAGATGATCAACCAACCTGATGAGCACAGCCTGTGCCATGCACACTCTGGTGCTCGGATGGGCAGAGATCTGGGTGATCCAATCCCCTGGAATGTTGCTGTGTTTTCTGTATGGGGAAAGAGAAGAAAAAGTTTAAAGCAAATATCCTATTGTTCCTTATCTACATCTTGTCCAAAATGAAATCACAGACTTGTTTCTTTATGAAAACGCCAACAGTGGTTTCATTTCAGTGACCTGGCAGCCTACTGCCCACCAAGCTGGCTCACAGGTAGAGGTTAACTTCAGCCTAACCCCCCTAGCCCGAATCACTTTTTAGA
Organism: Rhagologus leucostigma; assembly: GCA_013397725.1. Taxonomy (NCBI): domain Eukaryota; kingdom Metazoa; phylum Chordata; class Aves; order Passeriformes; genus Rhagologus; species Rhagologus leucostigma. The sequence continues at coordinate 2,686,273 of VZTD01003599.1, forward strand.
AAGTTAAGCACTGCTGAAAGCTTCTGGTGTTGAGCAGGGAGCCTGCAGCCGTCCAATAAACCCCACTAAGCACTGCGAGGGTCTGTTTGCAGCCCCTTGTGTGTTAAAGCTGCAAGGTCTCTGGGCACAGTCCAGTTGGATGTAAACAGCATTCCTCTGCTAGGGTGGCAAACGATACCTTCCTCCCTGCTGGGCCTCAAGATGTAGCCAAAACTTGTTTACTCCGTAATTTAGAGTTCATTGTAGTCTAAATAGGGATTTTTGCAATGCAAATAGGGCTGTACAGAATGTAATACATTTTATTTATCACTACTGTTAATTATGACTATATAGCTTATCACTCATCACATAGCCTGGATTGCAAAACACAATGTTTCAAACACACTTTAACTCTCAGATCATGATCAGTAAAGAGAATATATTATACTTTTAATACGCGCTTTCCCTCACAGTATTTTACAATAGCCTGCATAAACTCCATTTTGCAGAAAAGGTTTCCAAGAAATGAAAAAAAAAATGTCTTGATTCATGTGCAAAGGTAGTTTCTGATTGCATAAAGTGGGAAAAAAAGTGTCCTTTTATTTGATTTCCTGGAGTGCCCAGTTGTCCTGGCTGTTATACATCTATAAAGGAGCCGGCTATTAACCCCAAAATTCTGAGTATTAGAAGATCATCTCATAATGATCTAATGCTAAGATAAATAATTGTAGTTCAGCATGGCTAGAACAGTCTGATGGACTCAGTGCTCTTTAAAGGTGCTGAAACTAGAAATGGAACGCACAGGTTCAGGAACGACAATATTCAGTGAAGGAAGAGTCTCCTCTCTCCTTGGCCTGTAGGAGGTGATCTAGGTTTGCTTCTTCTATAATTTACACCTGTCATAAACTAATAATCAAGGTCAATAAAAAATGAAATTAAAATACTGCCCAGTGAAGAGAAATGAAGTGGTTAATGTTTGTTACATACCCTCGTGCTGGAATATGACCTTCTGACAACACCCACCATTCTTGAGGTGCCATTGGAGATAAATGATTCCCTCCAGCAGAGATAAAGCACTAAATGCTTCGCTGTTGTCTGTGGAATACCATGACCCTTACGCACCAAGAGGTTAGAAATCTTTTATTGGCTGATTACTGTTCTAAATAAAGGTATTTAGGCTAGGTCTAAGAGGCCTGGTTCCGTGAGTTTTACTAAACTCTCCATCTCTTCCTACACCCCACTGCATTTCAGAGGGCAGTGCAGCTGAGAACAGGTCACTCAGAGAGACCTGGAACCATCCATGCAGGGAGGCTTTCAGGACCTGCCCAGGCAGAGCCAAGTTTGATCTACAGCCAGCAGTGCCCCTGTGCTGGCAGGAAGGTGGGACTAGATGGCAGCTCTAGATTTCATCTGGTCTCTGCATCTCCTTTCAGCTCCCCAACTCCAGTAAGTCCGTGATAAATGCCAGGGTGTTGTAGGTCTTACACAGCAGTCATCACCCTCATATCTGAGATTATGGTTAGTCCTGCAAAGACTGCAAAAGGTGGGAATGTGCCAGGAGATACCGTGCCTCAGGCATCTCTTTAAGTTCCCATCCAGCCCATGCACCTGGGTTCCTTCCCACAATAAATGAGCAAGAGGATTAGGTTGTGATATGCTTCTGGATTTTGGCCTAAAGTGGAATTGAGGGCATAGCTGAAGAATATGTGTAGATTGAGAAGATGCTTCACCTTCTACAGATCAGGCACAGCCCCAGTGCCTAGAAGAACTGCTGATTTTAGCTGAATTTTGCCACAATAAATTTTTTTTCAGCAATAAACTTAGTGGTGCGACTGGCCACCATAAGTGAGCATGATGCTGAAGGGAGACACAGAAATCAATGCAGGTATTTGGCAAACTGGAATATCTGACAATGTTGGAATTAACAAAGCTGGTTTAGCATTTCGCCTGCCAGTATCCACTCTTGTAAATAGGAATTTCGTTTCTGTTGATATAATTGCAGTCAGCAAAATGTTTTGTAGAGAGAGAAGTTCTGTCTACAGTATTTTCTCTGATACCTGAAATTCAGAGTGGACGTGACATTTTGTTCTACTTTGACTTTCATTTAATTTGAGCATTGTGATAATGCTGAAATAACGGGAAAGTGATAGCAAGTACTCTGCATTTGAATATATTATCTTGGGTCTCACCAGCTGCAGAAGTTGCATTTACATAGACAGATGGTGGTGTAAGAGCCACCACTACTGACTGTGCCACAACGTTAAGTAGTTTTTCAGTCTGTGTAAGAGGCAGTGCTTATTGTGTTAGGAGTACTAGCAGCAACCTGTTTTCTTTCTTCTTATATAATCCAAACCCCCAACAACTCCAAAAACGGTAGTCACTGTGGAGTAGCTGGTGTAAAGGTGGAGGCAGTAAAACTGTCATGTTTGAAAACGCCATTTGGGAGCTTCCACAGTTTATTTTCTGAATGATTAGGGAGGCTGTCACAACGTAAAAGATTTGGAAGTAAGCTGTCCAACGTTCAAAGGTACACAGCTTGTCACAAGAGCAGTTACACTGCAGCTAAATCCTTGATGTGAACACCTGTCAACTCTCAATTAAATAGGGATCACTCCATGGTTTTGCCCTGCCTCTGAGATAAGGGAGCCTTGTTGTTTCCGTGCCACAGCATCTACCTGTGCACAGAGCTGCTCAGCAGATTGCTGGTACCAGTCGTTTTCAACGCACAAAGTTGAGTATTACCAGGAAAGAAAAAGCCTGACCCTCCTCCCTCTGCCTGAGGTGCATTGCTGTACAAGGGTCAGGAAAATCCCTCCTGGCTGAAGTGCGGGGACCAGCCCAGCTTGCACGGCTGCTGGGCCAGGTGTGTCTGGCACTGATGGTGCCATGGCCTCCGTCTCAAGGTTACTGTTGGTCACGGGAGCATCAAGTAGCTCTTTCATGCTCTTGGCTGAAAGGAGGCAGATTGCCTTGCCTTGCTCTGTCCTCTGCTTTCTCCCTGTGTAGTGTACCTACCATAGTCATGAACATAATGAAATATTTGCGACCACGTACATGTACACAAGGCAGTCTGGATTAAAACGTAAAATGAACAAGCTTTACAGAATTTTCTCCAAGAACCCAATTAAAAAGATGTGCTTTCCATCACAAAGATGCTATCAACCCAAAAATCTTACTTTATATTCCCAGAACAGATCATTAATAGTATTTCAATCAAAATTTGATTATAATAATCCTAACCTGTTTAGTACAAGCTGTGCAGAGCCTTTTATTTTTTAACGGGATGAAAACAATAGTGATGCCATCATCAAAAAAGTTAAAAAAGAAGATGTATTTGATATTGAGGTAATTTAAACTCATTTCAGCAGAGACTGTAGACTAGGGGCAAATGTTTTCTATAAAGCTGCTCTTTCTGAACACCAGCGTTTATGAAAGTCACATCCACTAAATCTGTGGCTCTGTCTCGTGAATGTTTTATCTAATTCCAGTGTTGCTAGCACGTCAGAGGGTTGTGCTTTTTGGGAGGTTTCCAGTTGTCTGGTAGAAATCCAGTTGCTTATTCATGGATGAAATCTGATCAAGATGGAAGATACTGCAATGAATGGAATTACCTTTTGGCTTTGATGAGCTGGTCTAAAACTGGAGAGAGAAGCAAAATTCTATTATATATAATTTTTCCTCTCCAGTTTTATTTATTTCCCTTCCCTCCCCTCCATTCTTGCACTTTTCTCTGGGCACTTGGCAAATCCACAAGTGCCGTTAATGTTGCTCCTTGGCTGAACATTAAATGTGTATTTTTGAACACAACCTCCCTATCTTGCACCTCCCTGAAATGCCCCAATCCTGTTGGCTCAGGGACTGTATTTGTTCTTGGAATATCCCAAGGGAAATCCCATCACTTTTCTCTCATTCACATGACCTAATGATTGTTTGAAAGTGCCTGATTTTGCAGCTTCTTTCTTTTAAAATCTGAGTTTTGAAATTTATGTATTATATTGGACTTTGGAGAACTTTAACCCAGTTCACTTCTTTTAGCCCAGGCATGAAAAACTTTACCGGAAATTATGTGATGTCCATGTAAATACTGAGATATAGTTGAGCACTGGAAATTTGCCATGAAGACAGAATACAAGCAATGAAAATGCATCAACCTTTAGCCCACAGTCATTATCTGTGGTACCTTAGTAATAGATGTAATGCCTTGTGCAGAGTTCAAGGCTCTCATATTTAAAGACTGAAGGATTTTTTTCCCACAGAGTTAAAAAGAAAATGTTGTAACTAAAGACAACGTTATTTTTATTAGTTTAAAATGTGTTGTGGATAATCTGAACAAGTACAAAAAAGCCCCCATGCATGCTAGTCAATATAGGATATTTTTATCTGCCATTGCAGTCTACACCACTTCTGTATTAACCATCTTAAGCAAAAATATGCCAGACCATTTGGGCCTTAGGATAATGACGTTGTGATTTATTACACTCTGTGTTTCCATCCTGCAGCAATTACCAGAAGAGCTGATAATGGTCTGCAATTTGTTTTCCAGAACTGGGAATAGCTGCCAGCAAGAGCCGCTCTCAGGGAAAGGCAGTGGCTGTTTACCTGCCCTGCTCAGCCAGTCCAGGGAGGACAGGGCAGTGAAAGCCTTGGGAATGCTCAGTGAAGTGCCAGCCTGTTCTGCTGAGAACAGCTGTTTCTTACGAGGTGCTGCAGTGGGACCCAGCAGTATAAAAATTGGCTTGTTACTAAGTTTCTATAAAAAATATGAGACCTGACTAAAAGAATGGGTAATGTATCGGTTTTTTTACCCTTCAGTTCACTCACATCAATTTAAGACGTAACCCTTGGTTCCAAGAATCAAGTGACGCCACCCTGTTTTTAAAGAGCTCACAGCTCTAGCTCTTGGTGGAGGTTCCTTACACTGGAATTTACTGTGAGCACTTGTCATGGTTATACGGAATCTTTATAATCCTTGGGGTTAGAGATGTTTCCTGTTTCAAACTGGTTTCTTGATGACCTTGTTTCAATGTATCGAGGCTTCACACACATTTTTCAGGACTTGATCCTGCCCAGCTGTGACAACTGTTTGTCAGCTGCCAAGAGATGACACTGTGAATTTCAGTACAAAGGACAAATATTCATCTTCAAATATAAGATGATTTCATACTTATTGAAAGTTTTTGGGTTTCCATTACTATCAACAAGGTTGGTTTAGTTCCCTTTAATAAGAAAGGGACTGTAGGCTACAGAAAAGTAGTTTGACAGAAGGTGTCATAGCCTAGGTCTTGGTAAATGTGCAGAGTAGGATTTCAGCACTTAATGAACTGAGAACGTCAAACGATACACAAATATTTTGCAGACTGAGAAAAAACTTTTTGGCTTCTCTAAGAAAAAGAAAAAGTTGGTCTGTCTGTTGTCATTGGAGAATGAAGCTGATTTATTTTTTAAAAAGCTGCATTTGGCTTAGCCTGTATTCTATCTCCTCTTCTGCTGGTTCTCCTTATGTGTTTAGACTCTGCTCTGCTGTGCTCAGTATCTGGTATTTTTCACGAGCAGTCGTATAAGTAACAGTCTGCTACTGGAGCATAATAAATACTGATTCTATGATTCTAAATTCTTTAGGCTTGGTTTCCCAAGTTTTAGAATGGTAAAATGGACTTTTACTGTGCTTTATTTAAAGGAGAACAATTAAATGGTTTACCTCCTCAACATAAATATTTTCGTGTAACGTGACTGGAAAGAAAGAAGGAATCCTATTGACATTCCCATTGGTGAAAGTAGAACATAAGGGTCTGGATCACATCCAGTGACAGAACTAAAACCAGTCCTGTGTCAAGATGATGTAACCACCAAGGGAGTGCAGATGCCAAGCACAGGTAAGAAAGGACTCTGCATTATCACTTCTTTCTTGTCTCTGCTTTCTTTCACACATATACTCCTGTTTGTGAGCATTCTCCCCTGCATTCTCCAAAGTCGGTGGGATTCTCAATAAGTTTTCAGCAAGAACAGGAATGACAATGACTGCAGGCACTTTAATGCACTTTCACTTTGGCAAGGAGACATAAGTATTTTCCCACCATTCTTCTTCGCATTAGCAACAGCACCTTTTTTTTTTTTTTTTTTAACCCTTTTTTTTTGTCCCCCAGGTCATTTTGCTTCAACACTTCTGAAGGGTTATACTGAAGTCACTCTTCAGTGAGTAACCAAAATAATCAGGTATTAATTACAGCTAAAGAACAAGGTCCAAAGCGTGATTCATTATACTTCTTCAGTTCATCTAGAGTAAATAGGACCTTATCTGTGGGGCTGCCTAGGTTTTTTGCTTCAGTGATATGTGGAAACTATAGCTCAAGATCTTGGAGGAAACTTTGAACCCGCTATACCAGTTTGAACAGGTTTGTGGCCTTTGGCTTTTTAATCTTTGCCTTGGTTCACTGTTAGATTTGAATGATTGCCAAGTACTGTAAAAGCCTGGAAATTGGATATTAATCTTGAAACTCTTATTTAGATTCGTTTTCCAAAGAGGATGTTGCACAATAAACATTGCCCATACATCTGGCCATGGGAGAGTGTTTTCCACTTTTGTTTCAACTCTTAATGAAATGGAAGAAACTCAGTACTTTGCAAGAGTAGACACTGAAGTTACAAAGCAATACGAAGATGTCATTGTTTGAATGACCATATGGTTATTTTCATTAATAATATGGCTTTGCACTCATGTTAAACCTTTCCAGTAAAAGGTATCAAAAGGTTTTGTAATTTATAATTCACAAAGCAAATACTTTTATTTTTGTGTCTTCACAGAATAAGTTGTGCTTGAAGTGGGAAGAGATTATGATATTTAAATGCCCCAACTGGCCTACCAGAAAATATTGATCACTTGTTTATATTTTACTCACTATTACATTTCTATAGCTCTTTTGAGAAAGTAGGGGTTTGAATAATGGTTTCGTTTTAGTTCTGAATAGATATATATTAGTACTTCTATAGTTTCTATGGAAGTACACTGGAACTAAGAGTACTTTATAAAAAAAAGTCTTTTCATGTTGGAAGTACAGCTTATAAGTCAATGGTTTTGAAAACTCTACTTTGCATAGCAACCTTTTAGTCTTTTGCCCACATAGTTCCTGTTGGTTTAAGATCTCCAGCCAGTGCTCAGCTGATATGAAACCCAGACAAATAGACGAAATTAATAATACAAGTGGTTATTCCCATGTATGTATGTATATATAAATAATATTTAAGATTTATGCCTGGTAGTGCTTTTTATAGTGTAGTATATGTAGAAAGTGGCTAGTATAACCATACCTTGGTTATTTCACTATATTTCCTTTTTGTGCATTTGTTTGACAAAAAGTGGTGCTTCCATTCATCCGTGGTAGAAAGTGGTTTATCCAGGTCTTCTCAAGGACTTCGCAGGCCTTGAACTTTCTCCCACTCTAAGGACAATAACATCAATTTTTCTTTCTGAGAGATCGTAAGGCCTGAAGTGAGATGTCACTGATTCCAGTACACTCAGTTTGGGCCCAAGGCAGACTCTGATCATCTCTATGAGGAGGTCACATAGAAAAGCCCAACATAACTCATAACTTGGGTGAGCAGCCCAAAAGGAAAGAGTTCAGCAAGGAAGCCTGAGTATTTCTTAAAGGTGATGTCTTCATTAAGTGCAAATCAGGTAGTCCAGTACAGTTAGCATTTGTCACTTGAGTTCTTGAATCTGTGCTGATTTACCCCAGTTTTGGTCTGACCCTTTGCTCCTGACAGGCTTGCAAAGAGCAAACTCTATTTGCAAGTCTAATAATGTGGCTGAAACTGGTAATTACTATACATACTTCTGGAAGATCTATAATATAATTAACAGCTGCTTTGAGTTGCAAAATTACAATAAGAGAAGATTTATGTGCTTCCCTTTAACTTAAGCATGGTTTACTTTGATAAATACAATTCTGAGATAAGAATAAATGCATATTGCATTGGGCAATCTTCCCTGTGACACCGTATGTATTACCTCTTTGCTCCAATTATCAAAAATGATGTTGCTTTCCCTTTTTCCCTGCTTTGATTACCTTTTCAAGTGTTCTGTACCACCCTTGCCAAAGGGGTGCAATTATCCCTACAGATTAAACCTCTTGACTTTGGGTGGAGAAGTTGTGTAAACGCGTTGCCAGTGTGGCAGCTCTGTGAATCAAACTCTGCCCTTTCATAACTTCTTTCATTAGGAGTCCCACCTGAGAGTCTGAAAAAGCCTTGGTGCTTTGGGTAGGAAAATGACTGAAGCCAGTGAACAAGAAAGCTGTTCCTGCCCTGGTCTGCCTGGTCCCTCACCATTGCTGTGCTGCCAAAGCTTTCTGGTTTGCCTCCTTCGATCCTGGATGTTCCAGTGCAGAGACAGTGTCCCCCAGATGCAACTGGCAGCCTTTAGAAAATCATTTACCACTTCTCTAGAACTTCATTAAACAGAAGCTGACCTGAAGTAGTGAATGAACGGGCCCAGGACCTTCTTAGGCTTTGAAACTCGAGGCAGGAGCCTTGCTGGCAACAGGTCCAGATGTTTATATCTCACAAGCCCAGAGGATTCTCAGTTCTTAAAGCAGCTCCACCACAGGGAGTCCTTCCTGACACAGCCTTAACAAAAAAAAGTGTGAGAATGCCCTCACCAGAATTTCGTCCCTTTCAGGCATTGTTTCTCCAGCGGGACCAATGACTTAAGTTCTTCTCCTGAGGGTTAGGATTGCCAAGCTCATTACAGGGGTCTAAACTCTACTGAGGGTCTTCCTTGCTTTCCACTCATGTCTAATATGGTGAGGACAAATTTATTCCCTTGCCTTTCAAGCCCTCTGTGCTCAGAAGGGATTAAGATTTAAACCTTCTACTGCCCCCTCAAAGGTGGAGTGAACATCAAAACAGCCTTGTGAATGAAAGTCAGACTGAAGCTAATAAAAACTTGTTCTCTTGAAAAATCCTTGTTACTGCATGAGGAACACTTCTGTAACCTGCCAGCCTTCCGCTCCATTGTACTGCTCTGGTGCAGTTCACTGATTAGAAACAATACTAGATGCACTAGATGTGATAAACTCTTTGTTGGAGCTCTCATCTGCACATGATTTCTCCTGAAATGGGGAAGTACAGACTACGTGCTGTGCAGCACTGCTCACCTCGCTGAGGTAACAGCTAAAACGCCAAAGAAAAGATCATGACACTAATAATAGTGAAGATGATGATAATGATAAAAATAAAATGACGTACTTGGAAAATCGCTTGTGTTACCTTTGCCTGAGCAATTTATAGAAAAACTCCTGGTTTCCAAATCTTGAATTGGGAAAGAAACTCCCAGACAGCAAAATTAGGGGCGTAATTATAGTTTATTTAACAATAGAGTGGCTTTTTGAAGGTAAAAGAGGAAATGCTTCAGACTTAAAACATTAAAGTTGCCTGAAGCACAGAGTTGAGTGAATTGATGATAATGTGGAACTCTGGGTTAGACTCTTCGTGAATGTGTCCCTATTGCTAGAACTTCAGTCCCAATTCAGAAAGATTTTAATTATTTTTCAGAAAGAGATTAGACCTAATGAAAGCTTTTCTGCTGATTTTGATAGGATTTTGAAAAAAACCCAAACGATAATAAGCTTTAACCAGTGTATTTTCTGGTTCACTCTTGTAGTAGTAACACTGTTCTCCCTAAAAACTGCGAGATGATCTGGGGCTTCATCCAACTCATGCTGAAGTCTTTCCACTCAGATAGAACCCTTGGTGAAAAAAATTAGAGGTGATTCCTCAGTAAATACAATGCATTGTCTGTGATGGGTCTTGCAGTTACTCTTGCATTTATTCCAAAGGCTGGTACAGGATACTTAGAAGAACTGCACAGTATTACAGGCCTTTGTTTGAATTCTATCTTTTTCATTTTGCAGATTCTTTTTTTAATATAAAAAAAAGGAGGAGGAAATCTATGAAAATGCAGACCGTGTCAACATAGTTCAATTTCTCAACTTGTCATCTTGTCTCAGTTCTAACTGGAAGAGCCTGAAGAAGGCCCTATGGCCAACTTGTCAGCTCTAATCTCCTCTTCTACTCTTAGCGGATATTTTATTAACACTTTTTAAGACTTTTTTTTATTTATTTTGCAGTCTACATGCTGAGGCAGCAGCCAGTTTTGTTTTCTTCATCTTTCTCTCTTCTTGCTCTCTGCTGCCTGAGAGAGAGGTTGGCTCTTCTGCCATCAGAGTCCACAAATCACAGAAAAAGGGATTGTTGCAGTTTTCATAAATGTGGTGTTACTTGAAAATTATAGACTGCAACTGCTTATTGCAGCTCTGTGCAATGGCTGTAAATTGGGCCCTGTATCTTTCTGGTGACAGTCATTCCCGCAACAGGCCTTTTAGGAAATTGGAAGGGAAATTAAACAAGAGCAAGGGGTAGCTTTCCTTTTATCTTTGACATGCCTTCCTGAAATCCTTATCTATCATATTCAGGCAGAGATGCTGCTGAAATGGTGGTGGATTTAGATGTTGTCTGTCTCTGAAGCTACAGACTGCTGATCCTGCACGCTCTTTGAAGTAGGTCTGTTGACAGGGTCTAGATACACATAAAATTCTATGAATGATGGACCATGATGACATGGCACCAGTGGAATATATTATTTCTCCATTTTCACTGTCCATTCGTTTAAAAATCAACTTTCTCAAAGCCGTTTAAAAGGCTTGAGCTGAACACGCACCATGGCCATAGGTAGGGAGTGGCTTGCAGAGAAGATTGAGTGATCAGTAAAGGAAGGCTACATGGTGACTTTATTTCTCTTGCCCAGGAGATGAGTGAACTGAATGTTCTGTTGTCCCATTTTTTGGCTATCTGAACTGTGGATCCAGGCATGCAGGAGTAAGCAAACCTACCTGTTTGGTTGCTCATTCCTTGCAGGATGTGTGGACAACTGTGATTCTCTGCGCGTCCACTGGCCTAACTGCCTGAGCCACCACAAAGGATGGTAGGTGGTATATAAAAAACGAATATAATCTACTAATATATATATGTGTGTGTGTGTATGTATACATTTATATATGATATATAACCTAGTAATGATATAATGCCATATAAGGAAGGAAACTGCAAATGCAAGGTGGTTTCTGAGACTCAAAGCCTTCTTGAGGTGAATCACATTACTCACTGCCCTGTGTGCTGGGATGTGCCCAGTCCTAATCCAGCCCCGAAGTCCTGGCCTTCCTTCAAGTTTGGTTTGATGGGAAGGGCTCCTCACCTAACCTTACCTTTCTCTTCACCACAGAGCTTGCCTGAAATGAACTCTGTGTTGACACTCGTGCAGGCAAAAAGTCTCTGTCTGGAAAGAAAAGGCCTTTTTGTATCTGTTCTACAGAAGAAGAACACATGTTAATTCTGGCTATGGCAGATCTTCTAGGCCCACACCTCTGACACACCCAATATAAGGAGAGTTTAAACAAGCACTTACCCTTAAGGGTGGGAGGGATGCTCAGTTTTATCACCTCACCACACCTCAGTCCTGGTTCCTCCAGGCCGTGTTAGAACAGCCAGGTTCATTCCCTGTGTGCGGTAAGTGCTGAGGTTTGTGTCCCTCAAGAGTGACCTGCTCCAGGATACTCTGTGCTGCGAGAAAAGGGTCAGGTATAGAAGCACCTTTTTGCACAGGTTGGGAAGAATCAGTCAGTGCTACGAAATGATGGATTTAACACCCTCACACACCTCAAACCAAACCAGAAACCCGACCTCGAGACACCTGTGCCTCTCCAGCACTGCTGGTGCCAGTGGAACAGCGCCTCATCTGAACCCAGCAGGACAAACCCCAGACACGCCTGGTGGAAGCTGGCACCAGTCCATGGTTGTTCTCACCCCTCTGCCAGGGCAAAGCCTGGATTGCTCTCTGTGCCATATTTAAAGAAGCATGGGCAAATTACAAAGCAGTTAAACCCAGTGATCTCCTTATCTTTGCTATTAGTATTGCTTTCGATTTTCCGAATAATAGACGGCAAGAAACCAGATTTGCTTTTGATCTGTAATACCACGTGCTTACTTTTCATTAAGCCCAAACAAGGAAAACCTATAACTCTCTTTCACTTTTGTCTGCCCCCTATTTGTTTTCATGTACTAGCACAGTGCTTCAATATTCAGGCTGCAGATGATGCCAAGGAAAATTGAAGTCCAAACCAAGAAGCTGCTTTCACTGGAATTCAGAAAAACAAATACAGAGAGCTTTCTGTTGCTCATTTGATTTCATTTTCAATAAATCTAAATTTTGGGTCAACTCAACCTGACAATGCTTATCTAAATAAAAATGCAATGGTTATGGGAATGAGAGTTGGTCCTTAAATCAGAGGAGGAGGAGACTTTGATTAGTGTTTGGCTAGAAAGAAGGCAAGTGTCTAAAGCAAGAGGATTTGAGGACCTTGCCATGTTCCACTGAAGTGGATATAAATTTTATCAGTACATTTGAAGCAAGTAGAATCAGACTCTAAATTAGTGATACTGCATTACTTAATAACTCTTACTCAAATCTAGTGCTTCTGGCTAACTTCAGTTTTTAGCTGGAGAGCTAACTGGAGGGGTTATTTGGAGTTGCCTTAAACCTATATGCTACTAAATGATTTACTGGATATTTAGATACCTATAATCCTGGAATTAGACCTACTGGGATATAAATCCCTGAAGCTCACAAGCAGTTAAATAATGACTAAACGGAAAAAGAAAAACCCATCTAATCCTTTCCATGCTAAGGTATATAATAGCACAAAATTGGAAAAATCCATCTTCCACACCAAATAGAGTGATTACAAATGAAGGCAAACACATTATCCAAAAATATTGGAAGCAGGAGAAGTACTGTGATCAAATAGAACAACAAACAATTCCTGAAAGAAAGGGAAGCTACATAAATATTTATGTATGTGTTTTACAGGATCTGCACTGACACCGACTTCCTTCTGTACAGACTTTTATCAAAATTCCTAGCCAACTGAATTCCATATGTTTATTGTAAAGTTTTCCTTTTTCTTTGCCAGGAGGGCAGATCCAAAGCTCTCATAAGGAGACTGAAACCATGGGCTGGATTTGCTAAGGTCTGTGAAACTTCTGCCTTATTGGGAGCAAATATGGACTGGATTGCTGAGATGGAATTTTAGCAGCCTGCTTTCAAAACCTACTGTATACAGGAGAAAGCTGCTTTAGGACTTCAGTGGCCCAGGAACCAGGCCCTGTAAGTATCCTTGTTCTGTGTTTTCCACTTCCTGTGAGTTAGTAATACAGTTCTCATTGTAGACGGCCAAACTCAGGAGCAACATCCACAGTTCTGGTTGCGTTTTTTCCAGAAAAACTGGTTTTGAAGGACCTCAGCTTGATTCAGTGCTGATCCAAAACACTGCACGATGGTGAAGAAATGAGGAAAGAAAGTTTAAGCTTATAGAATGGTGCTTTACACAGCTATTGCTGAAAGGGGCAAATGGTGTTCATTTGATGGATTGTGTGAGGCTGCGTGCATGGCAATGTCTCTTGAACAGAGGGTTACTGTAGGCACTGCAGAGATCCTGTGGGAAAGGAAGTTATACGCTTCCATCCTCATTCCCAAAGTGTTCCTGGAAGAGCCAACTGCTGAACTGACTGTGGTGCTTCCAGCACCTTGTCTGGTCATTCTGAAATTGATTTCACAAATATTTAATGTGTGCCAGGTGGGCCGATGAGGACGAGGCGAATTCTAAGAAGAATTGATTCTACCCTTGCTCTGCTGCAGAACCTCATCACCTTAGTATTGCAGAAGTTCGGCTGCGTCCTGCAGTGGTGGTGTTAAGAAATTATCCTCTATAAGGTGACTTACACGTGACTAATGACAAATAGTGCAGGCCCTGCACGACTTCTGTAGAAATGTAATTTTGTACAAATAGTCACATTCATGTGCAACCACTGGATGTATTACTTTGATCATTTAACAAAACGAGCAGAGGCAGGTAATTAATTTTGGTTATTAGGCGTTTGCCCAGTATTCACAAGTAGGAGCGGATCACGGTTACTCTGCCTCTGGGGCTACTTATTTGCATAATTTCCTTTGTTTGGTAACAATGTGCGATCCAGATGTCGGGGAAGAGTAATATAACCCCTTTATGGTGGAATCTGTGTGTTTACTAACACCCCTGTACAGTTTGTGTGAATGTATTTGTGGCCAGTCTCTGCCCACTGACCCGGCTTGTGTTCCCATGCGGGAGGACCGGTGGGCACCTGCTCGTTTCAGGAGGAAGCAAGAGGCCTTGGCCAAATGCAGTGTGCTGCGGTCATGTGTTTCCCAAACTGCTCCAAATCTCAAGGCAGTTTCATGTACTTTGCCCCCAGCATATGTTTTACGTTAGTGAGTTGTGAAGTCAGTGCTTCCCTTGGTGAATTTTATTCTACAATGGGAGTTATTGAAATGGAGAAGTGACAGAGGTTGAAGACCAGAGCTTCTCATGTGCAGCACTGCCTGTCTTCCTCTCCTGGCTCCTCAGCATCAGTCATTAGGGACTGGCTGTTTGATGAGCCTCAGGATACATAGCAAAGCCACCAGCCCTTCTGAAACTTGCTGCTAAGTCAAAAGAGCTTCCTTAGATGTTTATTTTTTCTTGGAGATGCACACTTTAAGAGCTCCTCCAAAAAATACCAGCGGGAGCAGAAACAGATAAATGTTAAGCTTCCTTTGCTTTCCACAAGAGGTCCCAGCTGGTCTTTCTCTTCCAGCAGTAACCCTGGGGCAGAAGTCAATGCTTTTTATTTCTTCTCACACTCTGCAAAACAAAACCTTAATAAGGCTTGACACAATTGTTCTTCATGTGTAGTTTGGGGGGGCTCCCTAAAAATCTCTCTGGATGCAGGGTTGTCTAAGACATTCTAAACACTTTGGCTGAAATTCTATTCAACGTTTGATCACAGGGCTTTGCATGTGGATAAATTTCCACCATAGTTTCTATTTCACCTGGTTTTTAAGGCCAGCAGGAACCATTATAATCATCTTGGCTGACTCCCATAAGCCAGAGGGTTTTGCTTGGTGGTTGCTGCACAGAGCTCGTGGTAGAGCTCGAACACATAGTTTAGAAAGACATTCAATCTCGATTCAAAAACTCAAGTGACAGGGAGTTTGTCCTGGATGGTTTACTACCTACTCTGACTTGTTCTCGTGGATCAATTTTCTGAGTCACAGAATTTAGGCTGTATAAGGAAAGGAAGCAAAATATAGCAGTGTCTCCCTCCATAACCTAACCCTCAGATGAAACTAAAAATTGAGTATATTGAGATTTACTTTTTACAAATCAGCACACACATAGTTTCAGAATTTCACAGAAATACACATTAAAAAAAGACTCCTGAGAGCTGAAGCTTTTCCTTTAAAATATTTGTGGAGAGCTTCGCTATATGTTATAAACACCATCATTTTTATGGCAGTTGAAGTGTTTATTTATGTACATGGAGGCTTGATTCTGGGAGATAGAGACTTTGGAAAAAGAAAAAAGATGCCGTTCAGCAAGCCAGCAGAGAAGTAAGAGTTGACAATTTGCTTTCAAAGAAAAAAATGAGTACTGCATGTGCTGAAAATGTGTCTGGATCTGTGTTAGCTGTGCTGCAGTCAACCTTGCCTGATTGGACCTGTGTTCCAGTCCAGTCCCTGTGAGCTTGTCCTGGAAGTTTGCTGAGTTCACTGCACTCATTTCTGTGTTGATAAATGGGGTCCCAGTATTCAGATTTCGTGCCCCACCCTGGTCTTGTTTGCTTAATATGGGAGCACATGGCACGAGCTGTACAGTGGTGACCTCAACCTTTGCTGGCCTCTTGGCAAGTGTTTTGGCAAGGAGCAGCTGGAGGCAGCACTACCTTTTGCCTTCCTTGTTAAGTTGGACCATCGCAGGAGCATTTCCTTTGGCATCAGGGAGTGCTGAAGGTTCCTTGGGAAACGTGCTGGCTCTGAGCCATGAGAACGCTACTGTGAGAGGCAAGGACAGAGGGCAGGGTACCAAAAAGTTATGTAACATTAGACAAGTCCAGGTTAAGGTCCTGTGATAATGAAATCAGGGTTGTTCATAGGAGCAATCATTTTCTTAGTTGTTTTTTTTCGTTTGTTTTGGTTTTTGTTTTGTTATTGTGTGTGGGGCGTTTGTGTTTTTTAGTTTTTTTCTTTCTTACTCTCTAAATGTCTTATCAAATTTCAGAAAGGAAGTGTCTGCTAACAAGCATGGGGAAGAAAATGTCATCAGCTGGAGGCCAAGTTAATAGCTGCCTATTTATTTAAGACTTTGCTTGTGGATGAGAAAAATAATTGCATCAATAGTTGATTAGGCATTAATATCTGTAACAGCTGTTAAACCAATTGGAACTTGTAAATGGGGTAACTGGTATAAAACTGGCCAGGTGCTGTTTGACTTCAGGAAACCTTGAGAAACCACCAGGAGGTAGTCAGGAGCACAAGGGTGTTCTGCAGGTGTTGCTACTGCCTCTCCTCTGCTTTTTAAGTCTAGATTTTACTAGATGAAAATTACTTTCCTTCCAAAAAATGGAACACCTTTGACTATCCAACCTTAAACTGAATTCAAGTGTTTCATTGTCAATAAGTTAAAGAAAAAGATTTCATCTTTTGCGGATTTATCCATCACCTAAACATCCAGTCTTTCAATATTTAACTGATATTTGGACTATAATGTTTGTGTCTTTAATGAGGAGCATTTTATATGTTACGAAGGGTACTTGTTTTTAAAATGTTTTCATTTACTAATACAATTATCCTCTATACTTACACGAGAGAATATCTGAATCACCACATGATGCCAGGTAATTTTTAATTGTATGTAAATGTCAATATAATATATACATACAGAAGTACGCAATGAAGTCTCTAGGAGAGTGAAACATTAACCTCAGCTGAGTGGTAAGAACAAGAACAGCAGTCCTCGTGTGTTAACAAGAAATCAGAGGGGAAAACCCTTCTTCTCTGCGTTTAATGTCAGGATTGATGCATGTCCTCGATTAGGTAGGAACGAGATTTCACTGCCGTTCACTGCTGGCAATAGATATCCTCAGGTTCCGCAGCAGAAGTGCCATTACTGGCAGTGGCATTGCTGGGAACGTGTCTGTGGTGCACGCGCCGCAGCCTCTCTGCGGGTGCGATTCACTCTGACCCATTCACATCACAGTCAGTGAGAACTTTCTCAAGGCTCCAATTATTTCCATCTGGTAAAGGAAGGATGCACTTGACACAGGTGTCTGCTGGCCTTTTCAACTCTAAATGGCCCATCTCCAACTGGCTCAGTGATGGGACTATCCACAGAGGAAAGGGGAAACATTCCTGCGTGCACACTTCCTTTCACAGCAAACCTTTATGCCATGAAGAACCTAAGATAATTCAGCACACTTTGGATTGGTTGTCTAGAGAAAATTTTGATGCAGGCGTTTGCTGCCCATTTTATCTTAAACAGTCTGCAAGAGCTGGTTATCATGTGCCCTAAACTCTTTAGTCAGTAGTCCCAAAGTAATGCCCTCTCTTTCTTTAATTTTAAACTCAAGAGAACCCACAAGCTCTAGCTTTGCTTCTCAAGTCTTGCCCTTTCATATTTTTTTTTTTTTTCTAACAGGGACAAGCCTTAAGCACAGGTGGCTGCTGTGGGTTTTTATTTCTGATGATAGCTATTGACCTGCCAACGGGCTATTCTCTTGGTAATAGTAAACAGGTTCCTAATGGCTAAACTTTCTTCCATTTAAATTCTGTAGTCCAAAAATAATCTAGTATTTTATTAACCAGGGAACATATTATTAAACACATACATCATTTTTACCAGACTGTACCTCTGTAAACCTAAGCAGTTTTAAGTCAATGTTTTAGGGTTTTGTTGTTTTGGGTTTTTTTCTTTTAAAATTTTTTGGATAGGCCTCCAAACAGTGGAAATTAAAAAGTGAATCGAGTGATTTGTATGTAAGTAGAAGGCCTGGGAGCTAGAAGCTGTGCACATTTTGACAGTGTGTTTGAAACTACATGAGAAACAGTATCTGTCTGACAAGTAGCAGACCCCTTACTGGTTATGATAGACTCAGAATCAATAGGTGATTTCAAGGAGTGTACTTCTCTGGATTATCTTGTTTTATATGAGTTATGACACCTAAAATTTTTTTTTTCCTATTTACATAACTTGTTTAAATTGTAAAAATTCATTATACTTTCTCAGCTATTAAAAGAAAGGCGAGACCTTCCTGGCATCAGCTGGATGACCCCTTGAGTGAACTGATTATGAAAATATCAAGAGCTTTCTTATGTTAATGTGGTCTGGGCAGGACCCCTTCTGGTATAGCCAAGCCATATGGAATTTATATCTCAGTCAGTACACGGGAAAATGAGATTATTTACTCCAGGATGTGGTAATGCTCTCATTGACTCTCTGAATCTTTGTGAATGAGTGTGAATACTCGGGGAGTTGACAGGCTGCTATCACAGTCTCGGCCCCAGTGCAATCCAGCAGGCTCTGGTCAAGCTCTTGCACACACTGCTCTGCCAAAGGACTTCAGCCTTCACCTACAACATCCTTGTTTTTCCATTACTAAGACTTGCCCAAACATACAGAGCCAAAGGGACATATTAACACATGCCTGCATGCCAGAAGGCACAGTATGTCTCTGTGACCAGGAAACACGCTCATTATTTAACAATGGATGGAGCTCTCTGCGTTTGTTTTTCACCTGAGCTAATCTTGGCCACCTTAGTTAGTATAATTTAGGTCACCTAATATGTTACGTAAGTGAACTGTAGCTGGCCAGCATTTCCAAATTTCCTTTTCCCACAGTAATGGGAAAAGACAGCTTTAGTTTTCCTCTTCTTGCCTCGTTTGGATGTCACATTGGTACAGTCCTGTCCTATTGTTCTCTTCTAGAAAAGTCTGTGGGTTCAGCATTGATGATCCAACTCATCTGGACATCCCTTTGCATGACTAAAAATCCATTGATGATCCAACTCATCTGGACATCCTTTTGCATGACTGAAAATCCATATGTTACTGCAATCAGTAGCTTTTACTATTGCCATGGCTGCTGCTTCCCTTCAGTGAAACTGTAATTTCCTTCTTTTTTTCCAAATATATTCCTACTCTGCCTTGAAGGATGTATATTTTTCTACCTATCCAAGCTAAAAAAAAAAAATCAAAATGGGATTTTCTGGATTGCTCAGTTCTTGAAACAATCCATGGTCCAAGTGGGTAGTCTCAGTGGAGAAGGCAGCAGAAGGCTCAAGAAGAGATAGTGCTAAATGGCATGAAGATTAAGTGGCCTAATTAGAAATGTGGTCTGGGCCAAATTGTGGTTATGCAGGTTTTTTATTTATTTGGTAACTATTAGTGAGAGAAGACTGTTTATTCTAAAATATTTCCTTATTTTTTTGAATAATTGTAGAGTATTTGGAAATTTTCTTTGTTCTTCAAGAGGTGTTTTCAAAAGTCGTAACTTTTTAGTTGTTTGTGATATACATCCCCCTCTCAATACATATAAAAGTTAAAAAGTGTATTTCTGATTTTTTAGTATAAACACAAACTTTTAAATCCGCATGAGCTTTTCTCATGAATAATGAAAACAGAACCCACTGGGAAAAAGCAGAGGAGAAAGAAAACATGGGCATAATTGGTTCAGGGATGGGAGAGCAGTGCCAGACAAGGGACTGCTGCAGAAACCTTTCCCTAGCCAGGTGTCCCTGTAGCAGGGCTCTTCCTCCTGGAGCCATCCATCACATAACGCTGGTTTTTTACTGCTTGTCTTGCAGGGATTGTGCTGGGGAGGTCTCTCACAGCTGACTTGAGGAGAGCAAACGCAGTGTTGGGTTGCATGGCTCCCACCTTCGCACTCAGTGTGGAATTTGGGAGCTCTGTGGGGCACGCAGTGCTGCTCGTTAGCCTGGCCTTACATCTCAGCAGCAGCCTGGCCAAACCTCTGCTCTTCGTGCCTCTGCTCTGCCCCAAACACCACAGGCACATGTAATTTTGGATAAGTCTGTACTGAAGTTTGATTTAATAAATCCCTCTAATAAGTGCAACAAAGGAACAGAAAAGATCCCTTTGGTGGCTGAGCCAGCTTAAATGAGCAGAATGCTTTCTAATTAACAATCCAGTGGTTCACTTCACATGCTTGGCTTTTTATAAAGAGCAAAGCGAAAAATACTTTTAAAGCATTCAAAGACATCTTTGTTTTAAAGGAGTAGAGAAACACTGCTCTATCCACTGACCACCGCCACTGATGCTAAGGCCATGCAGCCCTAGGTCACTCTCACAAAATGGTTGCCAATATTTTCTCAGCAAACTCTCTATCGATTGCATAAATACAGTACAGTACCCATGAGGTAGTGTTGACCTGTCACATAGTAAAGATGTGGCAAGCCCCATAATTCATTACCAGTTGGAAATAGAACATCATTGGAGAGATAAGGATAACAATGACTTTCCATCCAATGATAAATTACTAGCAGCTGCATTATTTTCCCTCACTTATATATGGCTCTCTTTATTGAATTTAGCTTGAGATAAATAAATGATCTGCCAGGAGCCTGGTTAATATTACTTCTCTGGGACCCATTTCAGGCCCAACTAGGCTTTTGCTGATAATATCTTTAAGCTTTTCAGTAGGGAGAGACATAACATTTGTTTCTGACAAGAACCCTATGTCGCCTTATCTGTTTCATTTGAGAGGCCGTCGACCTCAGCTTCTTTAGTTAAAATGAGAGCTTTACTGTAGAGGCTAAGTTCTTGAACTTGACTCTTTTCTTACAATGAGATTATATGTCCTGGTTGTAAATTTGAAGCCACACATGATATACAGTTATTCTTAGCATTTCCTGTTGATCACAGGGTGGTATTGATTTGCCCCCGCTTTTGAATCTTTCTCTGATTTGTTTGAAAAGGAATTCCACCTTTTTTTGTACTATTGTTTTTCACCCCACAATAATATGTGAGCTTGTTGATGCACATTTATATTTAACTTCAGGTACTTATTCCATTTGCAAATGACGGTGTTTTTTTTCCCACAACCTCTCCCTTCTCCTTCCACCGTAGGAAAGACATCTTAACAAACATATTCATTTGGTTAAAAATAAAAAAAAGTCAGTCTAAGAACAAAAGATTAACTCTTTCTGTGAATCAAGATACCAAAGAAGGCGCTTGAAGTCCCACAATTCTTTTTGTTACCGTGAATAATTCCTGTACTTCTTCAGTGATCCTGGCTTTGCAGGTTCCATTGGAAAATTCGAAGCAGGGAGGGGATGGAGTGGAGGTGTGAGGCAGCAGGTGTGATCAGCCTGTGCTGGACTCCTCCAGTCACTGTTTGGATACCTCCATTGTGGTATTTTTGTTGTTTCTGGGAAGCCCTATCATCAGGTTTTAGATTAAAATCGAACAGCTGCCATTATTCATACAGCGTGAATTAAAGGAAATTAAACCCAACCACTTCTGATAAATCCTCTCATAAATAAACTGGCTGGTGGTGTTAAACATAAGCCCAGCCACGGTTTGATTCACATTGTAGGGAACAAAAAACAAGTTCTGTCTATTTTAATGCTCCGTCATCATTATTGTTATTTATACTGCAGGAATGCCTAAAGGCTCCAGCTGAGTTTGGAGACCCCATCTGCTAAGTGCATAATCAGACTTCCCTGGAAGAGTTTGCAATAGGAGTAAGATAGAAAAAAATAAGGGAAAGAACTGTTATACCTTCCTGTGCCTTTCCTTTACAGTCAGGAAACTGAGGCTCAGGAAAGGAAAGCAGTCTGCTCAAGGCAGCAAGGAAAGTCTTTGGCAAGGTTGGCAGCTTCCAAAAGATCATCTGAGCTTCTGCCAAGTGCCTTGATGTAAGATCCTTTTCTACAATCTTTTTGGGGGGTCACCTGTCTGCTTTATGCTTTCCCACTAGGCAAAAGTTAGAAGATAAAATGGGAAAATGATGATAAATCTCTTTTATCTGATGTTAGAAGAATTTGCGGTTAGAAAAAGAGGCACACCCTAAATAGCATCTT
Source organism: Rhagologus leucostigma (assembly GCA_013397725.1). Taxonomy (NCBI): domain Eukaryota; kingdom Metazoa; phylum Chordata; class Aves; order Passeriformes; genus Rhagologus; species Rhagologus leucostigma. The sequence continues at coordinate 2,708,255 of VZTD01003599.1, forward strand.
GCATATAGTCATGTAAGAGAAGATATAATCTGTGTGCATTTTAATTTTAATTTGAACAATGTCTTGTCTTGAAATGAAATAAGGAAAATTTGCTTTTTTATATACTAGGAGCAGTTTTGGCATGTACTGGCCATTTACCATGTCACATCAGAAGATAAAAAAATCTTGCACAATGCTCCTAAAAGGCAGAAAGGTTAATATTTATTAAATCAGAAAAATAGGACAGTCATGTGACATGCAATTGGTGTAAGCCAGAACCTATTCTTGTTTATCTTGAGAGATTAACAGGATCTTCTCACCAGTAATTATTAGCTGAACTCTTCAGAAATTAATTTCACTTACAATCATAAACACAGGCAGCAAGAAAAAAGAGAAAAAGGGTATTGGACGTGAAATAAATTATTTGCTGCCAAAGAATGAGAATGCTTTTCCTTTTCTGCTGTGCTGCCATTCTAACATTTCCCTGAGTACCCAGAAAGTATCAGTATGAGATTCACACACTTGCACGAAGCCAAATTAAAGAGGCTTCATGCAGAGCTTTCCACAGAAGACTGAGTTGACTGTGCGCCCTTGTATATACTCGGTGTGTGAGCAGAGGGAGGGGAGGGGACTGCAGCAGTTGTAGCAGTCCCCAGAGTGAGCTGGGACAACAGTTCCAGGGGGTTCTGACCAGAGATTCCAGTAGCTTTGTCACCAGATTATTTATCTCACCTCATATTCTGTGTGGTGATCCCTTTGTGCCTGGAGGTGCAGGGACTGCTTCTTGGAGGGGTGAGATCATCAGACACCCCTCACTTCTATCCAAACCATGCCATTGCAGCAGGGAAGGGTGATACATATCACTGGAAAAGTTTACTCTAGTGAATCATTCTTGCTAAGATCCTGTGCAGTGGTGGATAAATGCAGCCTCTCCTTTTTGTGAGCCTCGGAAGTGGAATGCTGAAGTCACTTGACCAACATGAAGGGAGGTTCAACTGGGAATAAAACCGTTTTGGATTTGATTAATAGAACAGCCCTCCTTTCCTTGCTGAGAAGGGACTGCTTTTTCCTGGTACGTGGGTAGTGCCTGGATTACCAACCATGTGGCACTCATCAGTACAGTTGCTCTGTACTTTGTTCACTCTGCCATGGAGATCCCTTGATCCATATTGCTGTTTCCACATAATTGGTTTTTCTACACAAACCATATCTATTACTCAAAGTAGTTTCTTGATCTACAAGGCTACCAGAGAATTTTATGTCAGTGAGCTGCTGAGAGGTTTTACAGCATTGCTGTCAGTACATCTTTGACAAGGATCTTCTGCAAACTCTGACAGAAAGTGTGGGTTCTGTATCTACCTCTAAATCTGGTTTGATTCAGTTGAACCACAGACTCCCTCTCTTTTGGTGTTTAGTCAGCCTCCACTCCGACCACCTGTGTGCAGTGACACTGCAGTACCTCTCCTGCTAGTCACTAGATGCCACCTTTACAGGCAATTAGACCCGTCTTAGGTGATGATTTTTATCCCTCCCACTGGAGTCACTACCTTTACAGCCGACTTGCTGCAGCAGATCACACCAGTGCTCTGTGGCTCCTGCCAGTGTCGAGTGTGCAGATTTAACCTGTCTTCCTCAGCTGTAGTTCAAGAGTGGTGTGGTGTCAGTCGCTTGCAGTGTTGCTCACAGGGACCTGGGCCAAGGCCAACAACTCAATCCACGTTATTGGCTGAGCAAGAAAAATGCCGCTGGTGCTGACCTTGTCATAAATCCACAGCCCCTGACCCCACGCCACCAGCTGTCCAGACCAGCCTTTTGAAGACTGATTGTATCTGTGTTCTGGTTGCTAGGATTGTTTGGGTTTTTTGTTATTTCAACTCTGTGGTCTCAGACGAGCAAATTCCTCAATAATTTTGCCTTCTCATCACCACTCTGTGCTGTGTGCCAGCAAGGCTGGAGAACAAGGCTGTCTTTAAGTGAATAATCCTTGCCTTTTCCTCCTCGCAGTCGTACAGGTTAAACACGACTTCTTGCTTCTGTCATTCATCCTATTAAAAAAACCCCAGACTGCCAAGTGCAACCTCATTTGCCAGTTTCCAGGGGATGGCAAGTGTTTATACCTGAATCATAAACCCTGAAGGAAGGGCCTTATCTGATGTGGTACACCAGGCTTAATGGGCTGGTCTGTGCAGCTGCAGCACCTTGGGTAAGAACTTCAACAGCGCCTCTTAAAAATAGCCAGCTTGATGTTACATCCACTGTGCTGAAGGACACGGCTGTTTATATTTACAGACCTCGCACTTCACTGCTGCAAGTGGTTCTTTGGCTGGCAGGATCTAATTGAGCAATATCCTAAACTGGTTTGATCCAGTTTGAAATTCTAGCTCTGCAGCAAGATCGAGTGAGCTTGGACCAGTTATCACCCTCTCTCAGCCTCACTTGTAGGATAGAGATGCATTAATGTGTTGATGATGTAAGACTGAAGGAAGACTTTGCTTGTAGCCATTATTGCTGAACCAGTTGTTCTGATGATTTACCCAGAAAGCCCTAAGTGTCCTTATAAATGTAAAATTTCTTTTTTTTTTTTTTTTTAAATTCTTGAGCAGATGGAAGACTTAGATGGAAAGGAATAAAAACATAATTTGCCAAAGCCCTCAATTAATCATAATCAAGTTTGTGCATGTTATATTCTACAAGGGTAACAACAATGAAACACAAGGAGAAAAGGATGCTTTCCTCAGGCAGTTCTGGAGACATAAAAGCGATAAAGAAGCATACTTCAGAATAATGTGGAGATATATGACTGCACTAAATAAAAATGCTTCTTTAACGTACTGTAAAAATAAAGATGTTTAGTTAGATTTATCATTCTTGTTACAAACACAAATTGATCCCTTGGACTGCACCACTGGCACTGAAAATATCCAAGGGATGGTTGCAGCCCACTTTTTTCTGCAATTACTTAAACATTGTTTTATTTGTTAAAGAGCTAACTGGATCATTCCTCCTTTTCATTCCAAGTTTAATATATGAGGCACTTGATCAGGCAGATATGGATTTTTGACTTTTACACTATATTCAAGCCATGCTTTAATTTGGTGTACTGAGAGGAATGGTTTGCTTATTATTTACCACGAGTCACATCCAAACCTGTGAAAAGACATTTTTAAAACTAGTTTTACAAATAGCAACGCATGGTAATTGAAAGCAACCCCACTCCCCAAACCCGCTCTTGATTGACTTGAGAACATTCAAAACCAGTGAGATTCATTTCTGCAGCCTCATTCAACCATTGCAATGAGCAAATGAAACAATTGTTTTATTTGTAAGAGGAGATTATCCCTTGAAGGCAGATAGAAGGATACTGCCTACAGAACCCCATTTGCAGGCACAAAGAGCGCTTAGTCAATTTTTGGCAGTGATACTGAAGCTATTAGTTTTGGATATGAGTTCACTGATGTTCAGTGCTGTAGATTTCCAGTTAGTTCATGAAGGGCCTTTAAAATTACACACAGAGCTTCATTAATTGCCTCAGAAAAGAAGCAACAAATATCAGGCCCTTAAAGTGTGTGTGCACAGAATGGCCATTGATTTCAATGAATATTCCCCACTGGAGAGCTGGTCCTATGTCCTGGAAAGGCAACCACAGTTTGTACAGTAGTTGCATTAGCATTGCCTCAAAGTACGAGGGATTTTGCAGGATCAGGCCCTGGTAGCTGCTCTTTTTTTTCTCTCTTTCTCTCTCTCTCTCCTTCTAATTGTCTATATACATGGTTTATATACGTGTCCACACATGTACATGTGTATAAATTCCTCACTCAGTGTGTTAAAAGTGTAACAGTGAATCTGTGAACTCAAGTTAGAGACCAATACAAGATGACAAAGTCAGGATCTTTCAAAAGGAAAAAATAGAAATCCAGTTCTGCGGTCTTGAAGGCCTTGGGTTTTTTTTCCTTTTTCATTTGATAGAATAGTGCCTGAACATTTGTTCTGCAACCAGCTATCCGTAAAGGAGAATTTCCTATGCCTTGCTTGCAAACAGCACAACCTTATGTGATCCCTGATCACAACAAATTGATTTATTTAAATAAAAATAATGATCTTCTTTCCTTTCTCCAGCCCCAGCAGCAAAATCCCATGTAACCCTGATCAACAAATTGATACAGTTATCTTCTTTTGCCCTCCTTTCTCGAACCCAAACAATACCACCCTGATCCCCAAGTAATAAGAAAATGATTTATGCAAACAAAAATAATTATCTTTCTTTGCTCTCCACCCTCTGACTGTATAATCTCAGCAGCTCCTTGTTTAACAAATTGATTTATTTAAATTAAACAAATAGTGATCTCCTTTTGACCTCTGTGGAGCACCTCTGTGGTGGACTTCTACCACTGCAACCACCTTAGCCATATGCTTAGAAGGATGTATTTTAAAATATAACAGCACTTCAAACTAACCTTGATACTTTGTGATTCCTTTAATCAAAGCTCATGGAAGTTCTGTTCCTGTGAAATGAAATTAGGACATATGACATCTAAAAATTAAGAAAAGTAAGTTAAATGTCACTGGACCATCACTGGCAAAACTTTTATAGAGAAGAGGCAGAGTTCTGCTTATCGGTGGTTCCATCGACATGGTCTTGTTCCATGTTTGATAGCCCTGAAGGTGTATAAACACACACAGATGTACATGTTATCCGTGTATTTTTTACTGTGCTGGTTTCATTTAAATTTGTATTTTCTGTGCTGTCCAACCAATGTCTCTGTTTTGTGCAGCTGCTGCTTAAACAGTCATTTGGGCATTATACAGAATTACATAATTATATGTGCCATAAGCAAAAGTGCAAATAGTCCCACTTAGCACCTAATCAGATGATATCTGTTGTGAAATGCTGGTGAAGGAGCCAATAGATATGACTTACTTTGCTATTAGCTCTGCTTCTTTGGAGGCGAGTATGAACTGCAGCTGGAATTTGGCAGAGATGGAAGAGGGATTAAGTGATAGCGGGGGCCTGAGTGTATTGTATACAGAAACATTCTTTCCTTGACCAGTTTCTGTGGTGTGCACTGCTCAGAGCAGGACAGTGGTGTTAACTGGTCTCCCAGATTTTGAAATACTTTGTTTTTTTGCAGTTCATTCACACTCTGTGTCTGCTTTGGTTTCAGACCCACAGTGCACTCCGACAGAAGACAGTGACATGACAGGAATGGTGACACAAGGCTCTTACTGTTACATTCAATAATTGATTCTCCTGGATGGATTGTGACTCCCTAAAGGTTGCAAAGAGAGGTAAGAATGATTGGACAGCTTCAAAAACATTCTATCCTTCCAAAGTCAGAAAGTTTTCACTCCCTTGCATCGTTCTCCTTCACGGTCTAGCACTCTTTGGGACTTTTTGGAAATACATGGGAAAATCATTAAGAGAGATTGTTTTTATTAACCAGGCATTTTCTTCTTTCATTTTTAGGTAATTTTGAGTGGTTTTTTGTAATGCTCAACACTGAATTGGGAATTACCAGACGAAAAACCTGACTGTGTCAGTTTTTACAATTGCCACAAAGTCTGCATGGGAAATCCAAATGAAAGGGAAAACATTGCAAAAACTGCTCAAGTTGCAAAATAGAAATATAGGTACCTCTGAAGTTTTTCAAATCCCACCTTTTTTATTTTGCCCATTTGAAATATATTTTTTATTCTTCCAAAACTGAAATAATTGAGGGTTTTGCATGTGAACAGCTTTGGAGGTATAATCTCAAAATATACCTGGATATTTGTTTCAGAATATTCTATTTCAAAGTTCAGTCCTTCCCATGCATTTTCATTACCTTTACTGCTGACTCACAGTAATAAAATGAGGTGAGACTCACGCTATAACATTATGCAAAAATGGTCCCATAAAAAAATAATAATCTTGTTCTGAAATTATACACGGACAATTATTAAAGCTCCAGCCTTTTAAAAAATTCGGCCACTCTCTATTGACTTGCCAGAGAGACAAGTATTTCTACAGATGGCTTGGAATTAGCAGAACATGAAATAATGTCAATGGTACTGGTAAGAGGATTAACCAGCAGTTCTGATGTTATTGAACGGTTTGCAGAGACCATATTAAACAGCCACATCAGTCCACAGGTCAGCCCTGAAGTTCTTCTGCTAAGCAAACACAGATGTAGAGCTCCCTTTCATGGCCATCATTTCATACCTTTGACATATGTGGGGCTCTTGGGACTCAGTGGCATATTTACAGCCTGAACATTAAAGATTCCTTTTCTTTAGGTCATTAGTGGACACCGACGTCTAAGTCGGCCCCAAAAGGAAAAGCAGGAGCCCAGGACACTGGGGATGGACCCCAGCAGCACAAACGTATCAGTGAGGAATTAAGCTGCTAGAAAGTTCCCTGATGAAATGCTGGGGGCTTTTTCAGTTGCTGACAAAAATTCTCCTTAAGAATCTAGTCAGTTATAAATCTCTTTTTCTTTCGGGTTGATCTTCTCTGTATTGTGCCAAAGCTGCCTATGAAGTCTCAGTCGTTGAGTTTCACAAGGCGAGAGGGTTCAGCTCATGTCAGCACTGCCAGGCCTCTGTGCTTGTTCAAAGTTTGTGCAAATCTGCTGGGACTACAAATTGGCCAGAAGAAATTGAGGGAACAGTCTGTCTTACAATATTCCTGTTCCTTTTCTATTCTGACAGAAACTTTGGCAGTTCTTTACCATTTTCCTCAGTTTTTTGTTTCTCTGAAACTAGGAGTCAGAAATGAAGAAATTAAATAGTACAACTATGTGATGAACAGGTATTTTTTAGGTACACAAAATACATGCTTATGTATGTCTAGTGCGATCAGGGTGGGACAGGTTCTTCTTGTTTATCTGAATAGTTTTACCTGTCTCAATCCTGAAAACTTGTCACTTTCAGATGAAGATATAGGTATAGACATGCTATGTTCAAAGTAGAGTTCTTGAAAGTAAAGGTTGCTGGAAAAGAATTTGTATAGAAAAAAGAAGATCAATCAAGTGATAAAATACGGAGTTTTTGGTCAATAATTATTTAATATGGTGAAAATTTTTAGTGAAATTTCCAGCATACAGCGGGAAATATGCATACATACATGTGTAGCCACTTCTTCCTGCAAGGGGAAATAAACACACAACCAGAGAGTGTAACAACGAATTACATTCAACCTAGAAGTGCTTTAGCACATCTTCAAGAGCTGCTGCCTGCTTCAGTGATGGATTATAAGTTAGCATGGAATCCCACAGGCATGGCAAGGTATTTATGTAGTGTTCTGGTTGCTCAGACATTCCCAACAAATGTACAGTCAGAGCAGAAATCAGAGTATCACTATCTCCCACTTTATTTCATTTATTTATATTTAGCAAGTGCTGAAATATTACAAACCACCGAGCACAGCTGTAGCTAGAACATAGTTTCCAAAGCTTATTTACAGTAGCTCTCACTCACAATGGTGTATTACTCCATAAGTAGTTCCTCTGATTTCAAGAGATCCATTAGAAAGGTTCCATCCCTTGTAGAGCTGAGTGTATCTCGATTTGGTCCCATGGTTGAAATGTAGAATGAGCTCCTTCACTGCAGTGTTCTTAAATGCATGAACAGTTTGAAAAAAGACTCCAAGCCCTCTACTCAAAAGCTCATAATAGTGCAAAATACTGATGAGGCTGGAGGGATGCAGGTTTTGCAATATTTTATTTCCCTGCAGAAGCAGCGACACATGTTCTTCAGTTATACATAGATGAATGTGCATTCCATGTGCTGTTTTCAGCTCTGTACTTACACCAGTCCAAAATCCCAAAGAGAAAAGGAAAAGCTGAGATTCACATCAGTAGCAAAGAACATCAGGTGATGTTGATTTAAAGAAAACATTAATCAATCCAGATTTACTTGGAATGGGGCCCAGGTTCACTCAACAGGTTGGTGAACCTTAGCAAATGTTTCTGTGAATCTGTTCTGTGTTTTGACTTTGTAACGTGATCTGAAATCATCTGAGTTTCATGTGGTTTTGTTGTGCACATTTGGAACGCTCGTGGGGTGAATCCAGGGAAAGACAGAGGTGCTAAATTTTGCATGACGTGGTAAGGTAAGAAGTGTTTCACTCTTCCTGACACTCCCTGATACCAAAGTGAACAACAGTTGATGCTGTCAGCACAGTTTTAAAAGAGGAGGCAATCACTGTCTGTCAGGCTCCTTGTGTCTCCAGGAGTCTTTATTTTGGAGCCAACAGACAGTTTTCAAATCATATCCTGAAAAACACTATCATGAGTTTTGGACTGTTATTTTCTTTTTCTTTGTTTCTGGTAAATGTCAAAAGTTTTACTGCATAGGTAGGTACTGGAGTTGTGAACAGTATGTTATGTTTCTTGATGTATATTGGTTTGAAGAAGTTCTACAGTGCTTCTAAAAATTATGTTTTTATGTTGAGTCTGTGGATGAACAACTTGTGTTTTAACTGAACTGGTTTGTATCTGAATTCGTAAATAGGTGTACTCAGCCTCCATAGCTGGATATAAAGTATTTAAGATCCATCTACACCAATCAGGTAAAAAATATGATGAGGTGACACTTTCTATTAATTTTATTTTTAGTCCAAACTAGAGCCCAGAGCAATAAAGATGTGAGACACTCTGCACAAAAAACAAAATCTAATTCATCAGAGGATGCCAAATTTTTAATTCTGTTTCAGGGTGAGCAACAGAATTTTGCTGGAGCTGAGATTTTGGAGACAAAGGCAGGTGGGAGGAGCTGTTTATTTTTTTACACTGATTCACTGCCTCATAATTGAGACATGTTTGTGGATCAGTGGGATGACAGGGAGCTTAGAGAAAAGGAGGCCAGGGAGTGTAGCTTAGTGGCCTGGTATGTATACAAGGTCAGAGTAGATAATTTAACTGTCTCTTCTGACTTTAAACCTGAGGAAACTCAAAGGAAAAATCAAAGTCTGCAGAGGTAATAAGTAAAAAAAAAAATGTAACAGGCTGGGGTGTCCTTTAATGCCCCCGAGGTTCAGCACTCTTTAAACACATCAAGCAAGCTGGGGTACAGCCATAGATGGAATGGTCCTGCCAGTCCATTCAGAAGTACAGTAAGAAGGAAGAACAGCTTGCCAGTAATAATCAGGTTTAAACTGATCTCTTTATTCTCCTCTAGAAGAGTTTAGTTTGCGCCCGCTTGTATCATTGCATTTTTCCGCTAAGGTTGTCTCACTTATTTAACTTGACACAGGGAGCCCCCTCTGAGGTCTTTGAGATTCCAACCAGCATTGGAAGTGACAGCCCAGATAAGGCAGGTAATCATATCAGACCTTGGGGGACCACACTGACTACTTTTTAATTGATAATTCCAAGTTTCTGTAATAAATTTATTTCTTAATTATATGCATCATGTCATACACGGTAGCTAATGATTACCACTACTCTAAGTCTGCAGCCTTCAAGACATCCTTCTCCCTACCATATAATCATAATTTTCCTTCTAAATTAAGATTTCCTCAGAAAGAAAATGAACAAAACCTGCACATTAAATCCAATTCCTTCCAAATAAAATAAAAGTAGGTAAATTTAAGATACTAAGTTAAGTAAGTGATTTTAATTAGCGGATCGTTTCAGGAAGATCATAAAACATTTAAATAACACTGAAGTTATGTATATTTAAGCAGTTTTATGGAGAATTAAAGTCTTAAATGGTAAATTTCAAATGTAAATACAAAAGTCCACGGAGGAATGTTAATTGCTTTTCTTAAGTTTCTCACATGGCCTAGATGTTATGGGAGGTATCCAGAATTACATTCATAGTAATAATGTGCCCAATTCAAAGCTTATTAAAGTCCTTGGAATTTTTCCATGGATTTTAGCAGTCATTGTATGAAAACAACAAATGCTTTTCAATGTCCAACTTCCAGTACTGTGGAAGTCGCTTATATGTCAAAATTATGTATGTGCTGTTAATATTCTAATATAATAGTACATTTTTAGTTCAAGATTACTTTTAATGGCCAAGAAGTTTAAACTGAGAACTTAGCCAGTTACCTCTCAAACAAATAAAATTACATTTGCAGCAACAGATATTTTACACCAGCGGATTAGTTTACATAAAAGAAAATTTATACACCAAGAGAAGCTGCTACAGTTAGACAACAAAATGTGCCAACAAATTGAATTATCAAGAACGTGCATTCTCACATACCTGTCTGTAGGTCAGCAATGCTCTCACATTATTTTTGACTTAAATAGATCAAATTAAAATTTAATTTTACAGTTTGATAATAACAAAATGCATAAGGCTTAAAAATAATGAAATTAAAATCAGAGGTAGTAAGGCTGAAAAGCTGTGATGTATACATTTTCTAAATTCCTTATTGTAAACCACTTGGAAATGAATATCCCATTGGAAGAAAGAGCACAGAAAGTAGTCCTCAGCAGTTTTCCTTGATTGCCTGAAAACATTTGGTCTTCTGTGAGAGCCTGGAGGAACCGCAGGCACATCTCTTCCCATATCAGTGTCGGAATGCGGATGGAAGTGGTAACTTTCCATGTAAGTTTTTTACTCCATGTAGACATAGGAATCACATTGTAGGGACACCAGCAGTCAAAGAAAAAGTGGGAATGCTGTCACTGGAGTCTCCTTGTGACTAAATTGTCAGCATGTGTGAGAAAAAGACACCTCAAGGGACTGGTAATTCTTACTGCCCAAAACAAATCCAGAAGAAACATTTTTTTTTTCCTCTAGAAAAGATTCACCAGCAGTGCTGGAATGATTTAATTCAGAACTAGGTAGCAGTGCGAAGTTTGTTTTCATTTGGTCCCTGGTGAGGCAAGTTCCATTGTTTTTTCCAGGGAAAGCTGTCCTGGTGCAGATGGCAGCTGAGGCAGTGCCCACCTCTCCTGTGTCCCAGTGCCTGGTGGAGGCGGTGCCAACCTAAAAGGCTGTCCAGAGCCTCCATGGGCATTTCTGGCAGAGGGATGTGCATGCATGGCAGGAGTTCAGCCTCATGGAGAAGCCACCCTGCCTGTCTACGTGAGAGCAGGGCTGGAGGCAGCATAAACCTGGTTTTTTCTTTCTCTTCAAAGCATTTAACATCCCCATTACGCACAGTCCGAGGCACGCGATCCAGGACGTTGCTGTGCCTCTGTTTCTTCAGCTGTTGGATGGGGATATTATTATGTTCTTGTCTTAGATGCTGAGAGGGTTAATTAATTATGTTTATGAAACCCTTTGAGATTCTCAGATGAAAGGTGGCTTTGGAATTGTTAGGTGTTATTATAAGAAAAAAAGAATGATTTTATTGCTTTATGTTAATGGTTAACATCTGCACCACAAAACCTGCTTGATCACATAAAGATTCTGCTAAGCATTTAATCCTAATTTGCAGGCTGATGCATATTCATTTTATTTAGAAGATTAATTTAGTCATCAAAGGTTAATCTGCCTCGGGTTTGTAATTAGACAAAGCAGTGACTTGGCGTCTCTGGGCTCACCCAGGCTGCACTGGGTTTTCTGAGTGGGCAGGGCTGTAACTGTCACCAGTTTTCACTTCCAGATAGTGCTCAGAGGGGGCTTAATTTTTGGCGAAATGGTGAGTGGTAAAAGCCTTGGCCAGTTTGAAGATTGAAAATAAAAGGAGAGGCACAGGCCAATGAACAGTCAATACAGTGAAACTCAGAATGCTGCTTTAATTCATCCCTGGCAGGTGTACTCAATGCAATGTCAGGGGAATAAGCAAGGGATTTTTTTCTATATGTATATGTAAAAATGATTTAGCAGATTTCACAATCTTTGCTGTGTGAATCCTGCCCCTCTTTCAAAATTACTGATTAGCAGTACGCAGAAAATTTCTGAAATGAAAAAATGTGAGGCTTTCTGCTGAAAATCTCAGATTTTAACTTTGAGCTGCTGTTAGGAGACACTGTTAAAAGGTTATAATATGTAACCTGTAGCTGCTTGTTCCCCTGAAAATTAAGGCTTTTGTGCTTAAGGTTGGCTCCTTTAATCAGAAGTCACTAAAGAAAATGTGGTCCTTGTGGAGAACAAAAGTCATGTTTCCTTTGCAGGTACACCAGAAGGCATCTTTAATTACTGTTTATAAAGCTGGCTGTAAGTGTGAAGGATTATTAGTGCCAGGGTATTGTCTTTTGAAGTGAGGAAGAACAGTGGCTGCCTCTTTGTCATGTGCTCATCGTTTCGCCGTCGCGAAGCAGTGGGGAGGGTGATATCAGAGGGTGTGTGCTGTGCCTCTGTGCCTCAGCACGGCGTGAGGCAGCAAGGTGGCCTCCAAAAATCTGGGGGATGGGACACCAGGGTGGCTCGGGACGTGCTCATCCTCACTGTCAGCAGGGATGGGGTTGTCAGAGGTCGGCTCTGTGCCTTGGGGATGGAGCTCACACAGGGTAGGATGTGGGGGAGCTCAGTATGGGCGATAGGGCTGGGAAATGGCAGAGGAAAGCCTCGCAAATGGAAAATTTGTCACAAAAGTGGTGGTTTACCCAATGTGAAATCAATACTTGCTTCAAAATAAGTACAGTAAATGAAAATCATGATATTAGAATTCAGGAATTTGGCCGAAGTTTTACATTTCATTGCAGCTTGGCTTTGGTTGAGTTTAGAATCCAGATTCCATAGAGGGGGTTACTCTTTTTCCCCAGCACAGCTCTCACATCTCTGTTATGATTTGCCAGTTTTCCCCTCCTCTTTCTGGTGCAGGACCTCAGAAGCATCCAAGAAAGGATTTTGGAGACCATAAACAGTTCTTAATAGAGAACAGCCCAAAATCAAGTTTAGTGCTAACTTAACTATCAGAATATAAATGAAAATCTTTTATTAAAGCATTGTATTCTAATTATTATGAAGAACAAGTGGCCTAACGTGAAAAAGCTTTTAACATAGCAGTTATTTGCTTGATAGCTGATAAGTTAATTTTGGATGGATGATTATAGCTATTGCTTCTTGTCTTCCTCACTTTCATTTTTGCTTGATCTAATGACTGCTTTACTGATTTTCATTTGGACTTGTGGTGAACTTCTAATTCAATTGCTAATAAATTCAGATTGGTTTAGGCCTGTCATTGCAATCAGGTTTCCTATTTCCAGTTTAAAAGGCCAGTGGAGTTTTTCTGGTGTTTTGAAGGAACTTGGAAGTGTTTTGAAACTGATGATTTGCAAAGCTGTTTGCAGGCTGTCCCATTGGTAATCAAAAGTAAACGCTTCTCACTTTGTTCTTTACAAGAAAGGTAACCAGCCGTGCAATGAGAGTAAACGGCAATTCACTACAGCTGGGGAAAAAACCCCAAGCAGCCAGAGCAGGCGTCACTCTAAGGAGGTACTGAAAAGTAATGTCACTCTTGCGTTGTTCAAGCCCTTCCTTTGTAGCCAAGAGACTGAGAGTGGAATTACACATACGTGTGACACAGATTTTAGACTGTTTATGCTGTTTTAGTTCTCTCCTCAACCTGAACCTTTGGTGTCTTCACTTGCATCTTAATTCTGAGCTGATTTGTCTGAATGGTAGACAGGTACCACTGAAATGTGGATCGTGAGCTTCATCTGTCATCCTTGCTGCTGTATCACTGACTTCAATGAGCTTCCAGAAGAATGAGTCTGGCCCACAAGAGGATGTGAACTGTCAAGAAGACAAACCTCTTTCTCATCCGTTTGAAATGTTTGTGGGAAAGAATGCCCTAAATATTTAGCAGGTTGTGTAATTTGAGAGGCAATGCAGGTTTTTTTGTTTAATTTTATTTTTCTCCCTACCCTTCCATTTACTTTATTAAATAGAGGAAAACCTTGCCTTAGGCCCAGTGTACTTACGACAGGGAAAAAATATCTGCCAGAATCTCCATTATTGCTCAGGCTTGTATATATTGTTATTGCTCTTGTATTTGTAATAGCAAAAAATGACTATGTCGCTTGTGAAAAATCCTGTTTGCTGAAAAATACCCTCTTCCTTCCACCTTTTTCCAAACCCAGCACACTGTGTAAAGAACCCAGGAGCATTTTTGTTGGTTCTGTTAGTGCAGCAGGGCTCGAAGCAGTGTGGATGTAAGGGCTGGGCACGTGTACTATTGCAGTGCTATACCTAAGTGATGCAGCTCCTGGAAACAGGAGGTAGCAGAGGTGTTTTAAGTCGGTTTAGCTTCCTCTCCCTTGCATGTTTGGGAGTCAGTGCAGCTGCACAGAAAGCATCACTCAAATCTGCTGCAGCCCACCCTGGCTTCTGGTGGACAGAAGAACTAATGTGGAACTTCATCTGTCGCCACTGAGGTCACCTATTTCAGCACTTCCAAAAGGCAGCCGAACTGATTTCTTGCTTCAACCACCATCGAAGATCTTGCCCCTTCTTATTTCAGCTGCAAGGAGCTGCAGTGAGTCAGGCTTGGGTGGAGAGGGGAGATCCTCCACCCAGATTGCCAGCTCAAGCTTGCCAGGGCTTTATCTTTTGTTCTTAGGCAATGTGTTAAAGTTCTGCTTCTGGAAGAGCTCAGGGTTACACTCTTAGAGCAAAAGCACAGTCCTGCACCACTATGTATCAGTGCCTGGCTGCTGCCTCTCCAGTCCTGTGCGGAGCAGGACACTGAGAGACACCCATGTCTGTGCTTTAATGGAGCTGGTTTACGTTTCATACATGAAAAGGGATGGCACAAGGCTCGTGAATAATGCTGAGCATGGGAATATTCACCCTCAGAGTGGGTCTAAATGTATATGTAAAAATTCACATTTATGCACCATTGAATTTACATAATACTGTCCACAAAATCAACACTTAGGAGCTTTTAGAAAACCCTTAGGATTTCTTGCCTGTGCAGGGTGACTCTGAAGCAGATTGTCCTTGACTGGGATATCTAGGCAGCAGGTCCCTGGCAGTGTATCTTTCTCTCCAAGAGGTGTGCCAGCTCCAAGACTGGTTGCTGGTACCTTCAAAGGATGAGAAGTTGGCACCTCCTTTGGCTTCTGTGCAACCGAGTGCTCCTTTTTCCCAGCAGAAAGATCTCTGCTTTCTGCCTTTGCCCTCGCCTAAGGCTGAGATGTCTTTATCACATTATCCCTGTGGGCACAGGAAGTGATATTATATAAGAAATAATTTTGCAACCCTATTTCTACTAATCATTGCCACTCCTGCCATAATAACAGGCAGATACAACATACACGATTCATATTTCTATTTTTTTTTGCTACAGTTTGCATGTGTTTTCCATTTAATTACAGTATATGAATTTCCTATCTCTCACTTTTTCCCTTCGTGTATTTAAAATAGAATTTGATATCTGTGATATATAGATAGGCCTGTGGTAAATTGTTTGATGCACTTTGCACTCTTAAGTCTATCTCTGCAAAACTTTTGAGTGCTCTGAATATTTTCCAGTTTTTTTAGTGATGCAATAGTATCTGGGATAGTTTTGTAGTAGTTTCTGCACAGGGCAGAAGAGTAGCTTGACCATTTAAAGAAACTTTGCTTGACAACAGCACCAACACCAAAACCAATCACAAACATTTTTAGTTGTTAGAGAACTCTTTGCATCTTTATATCCCAAAACAAATTCAGAGAGAGAAAACTGAGGTGTGCTGTTCAGTGATGACCAAGATATCATCGACACAGTAGTGACAGCACTGAAATAGAAACCAGATTTTTGGTACTGGCCTACTCAGTGGGAAACATGTCTTGGAATAATTCAAGCTTGAAGAACCTGTGGTGTGCTACTCATTGGATCCTTTCTTTACCAACCTGTATTACCATGTTTGAATTGTGCGTGTTGTAAAACTTGAGGAAGGAGATTTCAGTCCAGGTTTTACATGAAAGAGGCCAGCTGAACTAGAGAGAAACAAAGAAACATTGCTAAATCCTTGTTCCTACTCTGTTTTAATGAGAGTTAGTGGAAATCTTCTAACAGTGGGCTCTGCCTCCTCTCTAACTTTCCATGTGTTTCAGAAAGAAATGAATTATCCTGCTACTTACCAAGAGGAGAAAAGCAGCATAAGAGCATTGGTTAATGGGCATGCTTTGGATTCACACTGGATCCTGGAAGCAGAATTGTCCCCTGTGGATGTAGAAGTATCACGGTAACTCCACTCAGGTAATAGTCAAGTCTTTTTTTTTCTGGAGTTCGATGTCTGATTGCAGTGTGTTCTACAGATCAATCAACTGCAAATGACACGTTTTTGAAACAATGGGTGGATGCCGACTTAGTTCACACATAGCCCACAGAGGTTTTGAAGGCTTGATGCACTCTATTGAGTAAATAACTATAAATAAAACAGGCTATTAAAAAATCTTTAAATGTGCATTATGCCATCAAGCTATGCTGTTTGGAAAGAGCTGTGGTGTTTGGGAAAAATTAAACATTTTCAGCAACTGTCCAAATACATTTTTACACATAGTTTATGGTGTACACAAAGATATGTCTGTGGCAACTCTTGGGCACCAAAAAGTTTTATTAATTATTCTTAGAATACAGTATTTTCGGTCACTTAAACACTGCAAATAGACAGGAGACAGCTAATCACAGGGAAAAATGCTGATTTCAAGGGAATTTGCAACTTACTTCTCCCACAGCCTTTAGTAGCAAATGGCAAAATATTGATATGGGATATATGGAATATAACTGTGTGGGGAGGGGACAGAGAACTGTAGTTCATACGGGCTTTTAGGACATGTTTTTTCAGCCAGGTGAATAAAAAGACATTTTTCTTGGTGAGAACTCTCCTGGTCAGTTCCAGCTGGAAACGACGAGCACTAGGGCTGTTAGCACTGAAGCTTTTTTTCATTATTTGTATGCCATCTAGGACTTGCAGATATTTTGGTATTCTGAATTCCCTAGACGCCCAATATTAGATGCTTTCAGTGTCTTAATTCCTGTTCAGTTGATGAGGACCAGAGTCTGCAGGCTTCTGTCTTTGTTGTTTAACAGGGGTATAGTGTGATACTTGAAAGACAAACTTTCTCTAGATAAGAAACTTCAGAGTAGGGACCTTACTTTCCTGCTTGCCTGTGATGTTATCAAGCAATAATCCTTTTTAAGTAAGGATTAATGTTCAAACATGATCATGCTGATGAAATGGCTTTTTGGCTGCAGAGGAGACCTGGCAGAGTCTCCCTCTGCCTGCCTTTGGATGGTTTTATAGACCTCGTTCACATGAGCCACCTTACCTGTGAGTGGGGTGGGGGATCATCAGCTTCTCCCGCTACCACTGAGGGGCATCTTGGACTGAGATCTCACCTGCATCTAAGAAAGATGCCCTACAAAATCATCTTTCAGTTGTAAAGCTCTGAAACCAAGTTCTCTGACTCTCTATCAGCTCTAAAGTTATTTTGGATTTCATCAGCTTGTTTTATCGTGTGCTAGAGAGCGCCAGGGTTAAGAAGACTTGTCTTAAGCAATCCTCTTAGTGTTCCTGTGAGAGGTGGTTATATTTTAAATACAGGGAGTCAATCTGTTGTCCATCTCTCATGGACAACTTGATCAGACCCCATGGGGCAAAGTTAATGGAGTCTTGTAATATCTGAAAAGCCCCTTTAGCAGCAGCACTGTTTGTTTTTCAGTTGTACTGCTTATTTGCTAATTCCCATCTCATTGCAAAACTTTCTAGGTACTCTGATTTCTTTATCTGACTTGTTAGGAGTGAACATGGTCCTTAAGGACTCCTCTATTTTTGGACAGTTGTCAATTTCACCAATTAAAAGAACGCCTTTGGATGGTTATCAGAAGCTGGAGCTGAAAACATGTTTGCAATTACTGATGACATAGCTGTTTCTATTTGCTGCTCTCTCTTTTAATTCCAAAAAGTGATATTTTTTTTGGCAGTAGATATGAGAAAATATGTCACTGTGTATAATTACAAAATGCTGCTCATTTCTGTCTTGTAACTGTGGGGGGTTAGTTGGTACAATACATTTGGTTCATTCCTGGCTCACTCAACTGCATGACACACATTTAAGTGTATTATTAATTGTCATGTTAATATTCATCACCATGTTAATTTCCATGGAATCACATAATTCTGCATGCCTCCAAACTGATGTTCAAGGGTATATGCAAGTATGAAAAAGCCCCACTGAATGATTTCCTAGGACACTGTAATAAGCCTTAAATAAAATCACCTCCTGAACATTTTCCTCTAGGACACCTGGGCTTTTTCAACAGACTTTGACCCCACCATGATAATTGCTACAAAACAAGATTCATCCCTGGGAATGGCCTTTGTACAAAGCTGCTTTAAATATTTGTTGTGCTTTCAACCAGATTCAAAATACAAATCCACAGCACTGGCTTTACTTTAATTTCCTAGGTTGCATCTGCCATCTTATCAGAGCAATCTGACTGCACAGTACACTGAAGGAGCTGCATAACATTTTTAGTAGCCTGGATTTTTCACTTGATATATAACAAATATATGAATAATGGCTCCACAAGTATCTGTGAATTCTTCAGTAGATTGTTTTGCAAAAGGAAGTTCTACTAGAAGCAGTAACTTAGGAAGACCAAATTTGTGACATGAGAGGTGAACCTCAATTTAAATGACTGTTGCCTAGGAATTTAAAAGAAAAGGATTGATACAAATATTTTGGGGTCAACTTCCAGTAAGCACAGACTCCTGAAATCAGTGAGAATTTTTCACCTGTTTCGAATGTGTATCAGACTTCCAATGCATGTGGATATATGAAAGAAAGAGGGCACATAATGTCTGAAGTGCTCTATTTTTCCAGAAAATAGGCCCATCTAACAAAAACTTGTCTGTTTTTGAGAACACCTTTAGTTACAAGTGAGTGCACCTGCTGCAGTTTGTAGATGGGTCGGTTCTTTTCTCTAATCCTGGTAGAGTTTTAAGAGGTTTCAGATATGTTCATTATCCACTTCTCTTTCTTGCAGAACTCACAGGCTTAGGCAAGAGAGAGAGTGACCTTAGGTTCTTGCCTCGGCTTGGGGGTTGTCACTCTGAGTAGGTGTAAGGCCATGGCACGAAACCAGGGTGGGGTCACAGCACTGGAAATTTTATTGTAGCATAAGAATAGCTCCCTGCCAAAGTCCTCACAGAGCAATGTATTTCAAGGTCAGTTACACTCCACAATCATCTCAAAACATGCTTGTAAATAAATTGTATGGGCTTAGCTCTGCTGTCATTGACATTTCCCCCCCAGTAAGTGCCAGGCCTGCTGTGGAGAAAATTCCACTGACTGAGAGCCCCACACCTGAACAGGCTTCGAGCTTCTCTTCTCAGCTGGGATTCAGTAGTCTTGGTTCTAGGTGGCAGCAAAGCCCTTCTCAAACCCTCTGAGTTGTTTGGGGTACACCTGCCCTGGGTAATGAAGAGCAGAGGCACCTGAGTCACTGCTGGACAGGGCGGCTCTGGAAGCAGCACGGCTGCAGCAGCCTGTCCGGAGAGCTGAGCCGGAAAAGCAGGGCACTGCTGCTCCAACAGGTCCCTGCTGCTGCTGGGGCTGAGCAGGGTTCTGGAGACACAGCTGCCTCTCAGAGATAGCCTGTTTCTTTGGGCAGGAGTTGCATATTTTTCTGTGCTGCAGCTTCACTTCCCAGGGTAGGACTCTGCTGCTGTGTCTTTTTCTTTGGTGACAGTGTAGGCAGTTTCAGGCATAGGTGAACTTATACCAACAGTCAGCTCTGCTCTCATAAGAGACACCAGCACAGTGCTACATTATTGCATTGTTATTATTATTATTAGTAGTATTATTATTAATTATTTTAGTCAACAGCTTGTATTTAGAAGTCATAAGGCTTGTTTTAGGATAACAGATCTGCTTGAACACAGCCATTTAGAAGTGTGACATCTAAATTAATATATTGATAATATGTTAGGAAGGATGTTTTGGAACTTCTTTCTAAGCAGAAATTAACATTTTATCTGAAAATAGCAACGGAAAGAAAATTGTGTAGTCTAGCAAGGTATATCATTTAGACTTGATGACAGAATAATTGTTTTCCATCAAGCAAACCAAAGAAGAATCCATAATAAAATTTTACAAGTTAGCTGCCACCAAGAATAAACTCAAGAGCACTATATGAAATGAATTGTGTGTTTTAACTGAATCTTCTCTCAGGACAATAACTCTAATGTAGAGCCAAGGTCTGAAGAGGTCACCTGCAGAAAACCCTCCTGGGGCATTTCAGAGGAGAAAGGAAATATTCTTCTCCCTGTCAGGTTCACTTCGTGCCCTAATATGTCTGAGGATGTGCATTGAAAACATAATCCATAGCCCCCATTCTGAGTCGGGGTTTAGATAACAAGGGTCATTAAGAAATCTCTGAGGATGACAAACTTAACCCTGTACGAACTTAAGGATCAAATCCTGCTACTAATGCGAAAAGTAAGTCTGGTTGATTGTAATTGTGACTGAACTAAAGTGTCACTTACCATTAAGATCAATTTCTCTTTTTTTTAAGAATTGCAACATTTCTCTAAAAATACGTGTAAGATCATAACCAGCATCTATTGAACATAGTCTATACTGATCTTTTCCAGTACTACATGAGAGAACATCTGGGTTTCCATGTTTCCAAATATTTGCCATATCTCACACTATGTTTTCAGGACCAGGGTGTGGCAATTCAGAGCAGGATCCCAAATTAAAATACCTATTGGGAAACCTCTACATTTGTCATCACAAGCATCTAACTCCACAACTTCTGCTCAGGCCCTTCCGGTAAACCAGGGTGTATCGCGACTCTTCCTGCGCCCAAAGGATGACGTGTGCTCCCGAAGAATGTGCAACACTCTTGGCCCTGAATTCAGAACCATGGGTACTGCTGGGCCCTCAGCATGCTGCCCCTCAGCTAGCTGTGCTGGGGTGAAATGCTCCAAACACGTTTTCAGGGATTCCCATGTTAGCTCTCTGGGAATGTCAGGATGTTTGCATGTTAGGATGGTTGGGCACTGGAACAGGCTCCCCAGGGCAGTGGTCACAGTCCCAAGCCTGAAAGAACTCAAAAAGTGTTTGGACAATGCTCTCAGGCACATGTAGGATTGTTGGGGTGTCCTGTGCAGGGCCAGGAGCTGGGCTTGATCCTTGTGGGTCCCTCCCAGCTCAGCCTATTCTGTGATTCTGTAATTCTGTATACCATTTACAGTGGAGAGAGTTTGAAGTTGCCCTGCCAGGGGCAGTGTGAAAGATTCCTGACTGTTGGCACTATAAAAATCATTCCCTGAGCGTTCTCAGACCTTTATCACAATGGCCCAATTTGTGCCTGAATGAAGCAAAGAGACCACTTTAACTGCCCTTGCCCAAACCCCCGCGCTCCATCCTACAGACATGCCTTTGAGCCTTGAGCCTCGTGTAAATTTTTATAGGTCCATTAACTGGGATGTCATCAATTTGAACAATTACAAATTACAATGATATTAAAATATCTAAGCAGCACTAGCTAGAAGTCAGCAAGGATGAGAATTATCACATTTCTTACTCTCCAGTCAGCAAGGATGAGAATTATCACATTCCTTGCTCTCCAGTCATGTTGGGGCTCCTTGCTTGGTTTCTGTGCCTCTTGTCTTGCATCAGGGAGTCAGGGTGTCAAAGTTCTCATTTGCATTTTAGCTTCCTTGAACTCCTAAAAGTGAAGGAACTTGGCTAAGCATAGTTTCAGTATATTGTGTTTACTTAAGGGGATTTTGGTGCTCACAGAAAATGCTGGGTAGATAGAAACTGACTACAAGGATTATGGGTGAATTTTATTTAGTTCTACTTCTCAGTCAGTTCCATTCAGTGAGGCTTTTTGGCTTTCTAAGTTGTGGACGTCTTTATTTCTAAGTAAAAAAAAAATAAAGATTATCCCTTGGGTGTCTTTCATGGACAAGAATGATAGAAGGGGCCTTCTTTGCTTTACAGCAGATTCATCTCTGTGCCCATTTGTCAGTAGGGTCCATGTCTGCGCCTCTGAGCTGGTGTCAGGGTGCTGCAAATGCCAAACCCATCTCCTCTCTCCTGGGATCAGGATGAATTTTTGTCTCATTGGATTTTTTTTTCCCCAGAAGGCTTTTTTGATTCCGGATGATTGGATGCACTGCCTTTATAGCTTTTCCTCCCCACTTCTTTTTCTCTTGGTTTGGTCACAGGACACAGTTACATTAATTTTTGGAGTGGTCCATGGTGCAGTATATAACTGAAGGCACTGTGCAGCATAGTGTCTTTGGGATGTTAATAGACACACACGGTCACCAGGGAGGGACGAATTCAAGTCCCTGGGAGACAGGAAGCCCTGCTTTTTGGAGGGCTTGTGGTCTTGCAATGAAATAGGCTCAGAGTAATACTCCTCTCAGTACAATAAATCAGGAGTGATTTCCTTGAGCTAAAAAGGGGTCGCAAAGAGATAAAACTAGTGACAGGAGAATTATTGCCCTTCTCTCTTAAGAGCAGACAGTTGGTTAAATTCCTTTGCTCCTCAGATAGCGTTGAATGTCATGCAAGTGATCATGGGGTCTGTGGGGAGTGGGATACAATCAGGATGTTAATGTGCTGGGAGTGCAGCTGTTTCTTCCCTGGTGTCGCCCGTGCTTTGACTCACCTTTGCTGCCAAAAAACTCGTTCACTGCTCTTCGTTTGTAACTCAGATCTTTACCTACACACATTTGTGACTGAGGTTTGTAAGAGACAATTTTATGCTTGAAAAAGTGGAATAACTTTACAACTATATCTGTTGTCTGTGCAACTGCTTGACAACCTCGCAAGAATCCCTTTCACTCTCTGCCTCTGGTTCTCTTTGTCAGTAAGAAACATGTATAGTTCTAAGTGCTGAAAATCAAATACTGGTGTGATATATTAGCTTCTCTTCCCCCCCCCCACCCCCCTGATGTTCTAAATATGGCTCTACTTTGAAATTAAGTGCACTACAGAATATTCGGTTGCAGCACATTGCTGGCATACAGTTTATAAATTGTTAGTGTTTGGCAGTCCTTGGTTTTTAAATTCCTACTGATCACAAGTAGCTGGCACTAATCAGCTCCAATAGAGTTACAGTACTGTGTACCTTCTTAAATGGCTGGAGTGGAGATATACATCTAAAATCCCATATATAATAGCCACATGTCAGAAACACTTTACTCTGAGCAGGGTTTTTATTTTACTTTTTACGTCTCTCACATTTTACATCTGGTTCAACAGTTCTGAAGGAAACTACATCTGATGTGATAGCAGGAGATCTATATCATACATCTCAAAACCTGCCAGAAATGCAATTTAAATATAGTTTTGAACAGAGTAAAAGAAGTATTATTGGTATCAGATGTTTGGGCAGTGAGAAGTGGCGCTCCATCCCCCCTTGATTTTTTTCGTACAGAAGGAAATCATAATGCGAAATCCTAGTTCTGCTAAAACTTGTGAGAGCTTTGCTGTTGATTCCAGTCCTCAGTTTCACCTTGCAGCTGTAAGGTACCTGCCAAGTTCAAGCAAAGCTGTGTAGCTGGAGCAGCAAAGACAGACCTGGACGTGGCCCTTTGCAGAGATGAGCAGGGTTTGGACTGGTTTCGATGGGGATAACTATCAGCTGTACTGTGACACAGACTTCAGGGAGACCTTCTCCAGCATTCGGAGCCACAAAAAGTTTGGGTAGGGCAGGCTGGTTCTGGTACACATCACTCCATTCCAGTTTATTTTCACGGTGCAAGTTTAGAAATATCTGAAATTTCAGATAGTCTAGTTCAAGTCAGGAGTTTTATGCCTTGGTTATCTGAGAGTGCACATACCACCTGAACTGAACTTCTGAAGTTTGTGGGAATCGTTCATCAGCAGTGGATGGAGAACACGACCTGCTGGCTGCGTCTGTCACAAATTAGCACCTCCCATGGCTCGCGTCTGAAGGGGCTGCCTGCACGTCCTCCGCACATGGCAGTGGGCTTAGTTGCTTGGAAATAGGATAGCCTGTGCATTAAAGAGGTGTAATTTTAAGACTGTTGGTACTTGGGGTTTGCTGAAAAACAGACCTCACTGATCCAGGGTACTCAAAACTGCTAATCAGAGCTGTCAGTCAAAGGCTTGGGAATGTGTTCAGCCACTTGTGTGTCAGCAGTGTGCCAAAGCACCTATGCAAATGTCCCAAGTGCCTTTTGTTCTCGGCTGGGTATGTAAGAGATGTCATTGTGTGAGTCTGGGGCTGTCTGAACAGACAAACCAAGATTCACTTGGTTATTAGGATCCTAATTGTTATTATTTCATCACTCCGGAGCCCTAATGAAGGACAGGGGCCTCAGTGCGATGGATTCAGTAAGAAGATGAGCTTCAGCTCTTGCTTTGAAGCATGCTATGTTTTTGTCTCATTACTTCTGATCATAATCCAGCACCAAAAGAAATCAAAAGCTGTGTCTGAATTCAGTGAGAGCTGAGGGCACACGAAAGCTCTCAGGAAATGCTCAATATGTTGTCAGGATCAGGCCTGTAATGTGTAACTCCAGCCTAGAAAACTCATTTCCTTTGAAGCTCAGTTGAGTGTTACTACTGCACATCAGCATGTTGCACCACACAGAGTATATCAAATTTGATGTCATTTTTTTTCTTCCTTTTTCCCTGGGAACCTGTAAATATCCTTTGGTAGCAAAACCAGAGAGGAATAAATTCTTCTCGATGTATTTACAAATGTGAGAAGCTTTTCAAGTTGTATTTGCAATTCTCTTTCTTGCAATGACCTCTATTTTCATAATCCTTCATGGAATATCATGGTTTAAAGAGCTTTCTCTCCCTGCTGTTTTTGTTAAAAGGTTTTTGGTGTGATATTTGGAAAGTCAAATTCTGCATTTAAATGTTGTGTTTTCACAGATATAAATGAAAGAGGCCATATTTATCTTTTTTCCCCTTTTCTGAGGACATCAAGCAATTCCACTTTTCTACATGTATTGTTAACTAAACCATGAGAGCATACAACAGCTTTAATAGTAAAGCAATCGTGATTACATCTTGCTTGTAATTACATTTATTTCCTCACATATGTCCAAAAAGGCAAGCATTAGTTTGGCCTGTATAGGCATGTGCTAATGGCAAGAAAATTGTCTGGCAGCTTGACAGCAAGGAAAATAGCTTACAGTCACTTAAAGTCTTTCATGTCATGGACACTTGCAAAGACTCTGAGCACTCAGGCTTTCGCTCACATGCTTTTAAAATCGATTGCGTTCCGAGAGAGGGGGAATTTGCTATGTGCAGTGGATTTGCATCTAAATAATCCACATATGAAGAGATACAATTGGCAAGGTACGGGCGTGTGATCACAAATTTGAAAAACCTGGTAATGGCACTCTACAGGACTAATCTACAAATATCCGTGGGCCCTGTGCTCTGCTCTGTGTTAGCCTGGCAGAAACACCTGCAGCTGTTCATGGAAAAAAAGCTGGGCAAATAAAGAGTCTCCGCTCACTGGAGGGTCTCTGAGGCTCACTTGTATCCCACATACCATCCCATTGATTTAATTGACCTCTATGTACAGGACAGTGCAATTCAGAGTGTCCCAGAGGGTCATGACTGGTTCCTGTTGGAACAGGGCTTTGCCAGCCCCAGCATTCCTGGCATGAGATGACCACACTGGTGAGTGTTCTTCTCACTTTTTAACAAAAAGCTGGCTAGAAATTTTACAGACTGATTTATGACAAAGCTGAAATCACATGCATTTTCTCAGTGCAGAAAAGTTTCTTATTGGAAATGATAAATGTTACGAAGTTCTTCAGAAGCTGCATAAAACATTAAACTGAGTGTCCCAAATGCTGTCTGGGAAGACTGAAAATTTTTCAGTGTCCGTATAAGCCACAAACTAGGGCAATTTGCAAGATTTTCTGAAACTAGAGGTACATTTTTATCTTCTGTCTAGTCTGCTTGCCTTCTGATACTGTGGCTACCAAGAATCTCAACAAATTCACTGTTTTCTCCACTGGAATAAGTGTGTGCCTAGCCAGAACAAGTACACTCCCAGAAGGTATGCCTTGATCCCATGTTAAATCTTTCCCAGATTTGTGGGCACTCACATTTGGTTGTCAGTATCCATGGTCTATGGCTACACAAATTACGTCCACAGCTGTAAAGATCACTACTGAAAATTTGGTCAAGAGTTGGTAAATTCATGAACAAATGCTAATCTGCACACTCAACTCAGCAACTAATTGCGCAGGCTTGCAAATGTGTCCAATTTGATATTTTTCCTAGCTAGAGAGGAGCCACTGCATAAATCCTGTAGCCCTGTGCCAGCTGGTGAGACAGGCAGACAGACAGACACATGCAGGGGTATAAATGACCCAGCTTCACTGAAAGGGCTGGTGGCCCCTGAGTTCCTCTTACCAGATGAGCCATCAGCCTGCTGGTTTTTGCTGAGTAATTGGGCTGGGCAACCAGGGGAGCCAAACTAATGTTCCTACAAGCTGGCTCAGCCCTCCAGGCAGCATGGACAAAGAAACAGCAGAATAATAATGGAAGTTGCTCACCGGGTCTGTTGCTGCTGTCTGCAAGGGTCAGGCATGTTCTAGTTGTCTTGGGGCAATAGAGCTCTCAGCGATTGCTGGGCACAGTCCTGGTCCTCACTGTACACATCCCTCATCCTTTAGGTGCTCACAAAACGAGCAGTCATGAAATCTTTTAAAATAGAATTTTTGAGGGTAGCTGAGAGCCACTGTAGGACTAAAACCCCAGGCTTTTTTTTTTTGTTTTTTTTTTGTTTTTTTTTTTTTGTTTAGTTTTTTTGGCTACTTTGTAGCTTTATTGTGTTTATTGTTCCCTGTCTCTCAAACCTCCCATTGAGCTAAAATCTTTGGAGAGCAAGAGCACAGAGTAACTATAGATAGTATTTATAATTTACCTCCCAGAAAAAGAGCCTAAGCTTTCTCCTCCAAGCATTATAAGGAAGGTAGGATTATTATTTGCCATGGAAATGGGAGAATAGAGGAATTAGTATGGACACCATGATAAAATAAAGGTTCATGATCTGTGTTACACTACAGAAATGAGGTTTGTCTTCTGGCTAGAATCGAGGTCAGATTACAACATCTGAGTACTGGGTGAGGAAAAGCAGAAGGTTGGACTGGAGTTTTGGTCTGTTCTCTGTGCCAGAATTTAGGGAGTGCTGAGAAATCTGCCTTTAGATCTATTTCTGGATTTGTATGCAGTGTCTCTAAGAGTTATATTAGCTTTTTCCATTCTGCCATCTGAAAATGTTAATATTTAGGGGATTTTTTTCATAAAAACAGCAACAACATGGAAAATATTAACAGGAAACATTTTAGATGCTACAGGAAATTACAGCTGTGAAGAGTGTTTCATATTGTATTAGCAGGAGATTGAATGAGGCTTCTTCCCATCCAAACTTCTAAATCTGTGAAGAGGAGGAATGTCTGTGACTCCATGTACCTGCTCTGAAGGGGTATGAAATCTAAAAAGAACGGGTATTATTGTCTGCTTTGCTTTCACTGGCCTGGGAATCAGCAGAAACACTTAGATTTTAACAGCTGAGTTGCACAGTTCTGGGAATTGTGAATGAAGTGACAGAGACATCACAGCCGACAGTCTGATATCCCAACTGGGGTGCTGTGAGTGGGACACACGTGTTTGGCAGGCAGTGTTTGCTCCTGCCTGGAATCCTACTTTCCACAGTGGAGGATGGCCTGTCCTCTGTCCCTTAGGGAGGACAGTTGGTATTTCAGAGCTGCTCTTGTGGGACAAGGGGGCTGAGAGCCTCCTGAGTCTCCAGCTCACCAGCAGCCTGGACCTGGCAAGGTCAGAGTGAGCAGTGAAGCTCCCTGAGCTGCTGGTGAATGAAGCAATGCTGAACTTTGTTTTTCTAGCTAGCTAACATAAGTCTGGTCTGGTTATATCAACATTAAATTTGCAGTTTCACAGTTTATATCCCTCAAGCATTATGGTGACTCACTCTGGTTGACTGGTTTGTTCTCAGATCCTGCCCGTGTTCCTACCTTTGTGGTTTATTTTCTGATTTGATTGACCTAGAGAGAACATTGCTGCTGGATGAGCCTTTCCATGAGAAGATGATGTGCTCGTTTCATCCTGCTTAGAAATCTCCCTGGACTCCATGCACAGAAATAGTAACAACAGCAACAAAATAATTGAGGTTATCTCGAGAGAAATTCTCTGCTCTGGAAAGTGCTTAAAATCAGAGATAACCTCTGCTGCTGTTGTGCCTGTCCTCAGGCCTGTGGGGAACCACCAGATTCCCTGTGAGCTGAACAGCTTTGCTCTGTTTTCAGTCTCAGACCGGCCTCTGCACTGGAGAAGTCAGCCCTGGCAGGGCGGGAGTGTGTTCCATTCTCCTCAGGATCACCTGCCCTCCCTGAATATCCACTTTGCACACCCACAGGATGGCATCCCTTCTGCATGTACTCATATTCACAGAACTGCTGTGCTCTGCAGTGTGCAAGGGGTGGATATACCTGATCTGCCTCAAACTAACAAATCCCCCTGTGCTCGGAAATAAAACAAACCTCAGAAGGGGGGAAAGTTCCCTCTTCTGAAATGATCAGATGCTATAATACAGTTTCTTTTAAGCCGAATTCTGTTGGGCAGACAGCTATTGATGTGGTCCCCACTGTCGCTTAGGTATTTGGTCTATTCATTATTTTCATTTATATTGTTTATGTAGAGCACCTAGAGGCCTGTGATAAGCAAATTTCACCAAATAAAATAAGCCAACTTTAGTAGGTCAATTAGCATTCTCCAAAGATCATACATTTTAGCAGGGAGTTTTGCAGTTTACTGCTGTTGTCTAAGGAGAAAATGGAAAGTAGACCCCTCCCCTCATACACAGTGTCAAGTATCAACTCTAAATTAGAATGTTACTTATTCTTACTGAAACTGGGAATTCATTGTATGAGCTGAGTAATCACAATGCTGTGCTCTGATTTCATTTCTGGAGATCATCCAATGAAAACAGCCTGTTGTTACCTACCGGGAAGAAATAGGCAAATACAGTCATGTCTCTAATATGTGTACACAGTATATCAGCGCTCTCCAGGTTGCTTGCTAAATGCAGCTTAAGAATGTTCTAAGATACAGACAGGGAGATTTGTAATGAGACCTGTGCAATGTATTTCTAGTGTCTGCTGTTTTCTTTATAGTTATAAAATCAATAAAACTTAGGTGTACCAAAGAATATAGCTCAGTAATACAGCGTTGCAGGCTGATGGACGTTGTTCTGATGGGGAATTTATTTTTGATTTGAACATTACGAGCTTCCTGCTTTCTCTACTTACACAGCTTCTGGCTGTTTATTGCCCCCTTCTCTTCGCTTGGTTGTCCTCTTTTGGGAGTCCTTTGAGATGCTTTTTCTTCTGCGTAAGCTTTCATTGGTTCTTTCATGATGCCTCTCTGCTTAAATCTGCTTATTTTAGGTATCTTTTGATTGTGATTTTTTTCAGTGCTGAGAGTCCTAACATAAAACTAATTAACTGGTAATACTGCTGCAGCAAGACAATACAATATTTATACTTTGTGTGCCATACTGAGTTTGTGCCTTTCATCCCAGTCTACAAAGGTCAAGCTGCCTAGAGCTGGGTATTTTTACCTTTATAGCTCTTCATCTGAGTAAGTGATCTAATCTTTACTCACAGTTTTACTAACTTCTAGGTCTTGACTTGAGCCTGTTGATGTGTTTCTGGTTTGCTAATTTAGGCTTAAACTCTTCCTGCCAGATGCAGCCAGACCAAGCCATATGAGCTGTTTACCTTCACAGTCTGCCTCGTGTCTGCTCTTCCAGTCAGCTGTGTTTGGGAAGCTGACCTTCCCAGGAATCAACCTCAGAAACTGGATTTTTTTTTTTTTTGGGTCTAAGCTTGTTCTGACCAAAGAAGTCAGAGAAGAGATGCGTGAGTGGGCAGAACAGTTGGGAGAGAAGAACAGGGAGTAGTAGGACTGCTGCTGTCTAGACTCCTGGATTCAAGATTCATGATCCTGGGTGAATTCCAAATGCACACAGAAATGGAGTGTGGGAGGGGCTGTGCAGGGTATGGTCAAATGTGAATGCTGGGGTTCAGAGGTTTAGTGCCTCCAGTTCTGGAGTTTTGCCTCAGGGCTCTCAGTGTGGTCAGCAGATCTGTCTGTTAAGGGGATCTTTATCTTCCCTCTGGCACTGCAGAGATGGCCGGTGATTCCAGGCCCTGAAAGGTATTTACGTTTCTGACTGCAGCTGATTTTGGCGTGCTCAGTGATCATGAAAAATGAATTGTTAATGAATCCATGAAAGTCACACAGTTCTTGTTGGTCAGAGTAGAAAAACAAACTGAAAAAAGGAAAACCACCATTTAAAAGATGTCCAGAATGACTATATTAATGTAAAATGTGAAATATTAGTTTTTTCTAAGAAATGTGAGTCTTGAGTACCTAAAGAAGTTCTCAGTTTTAACTCAGCTAAACTGATTTTTTTTGGTTGTTGGTGTTGTTCATCAGCCTCATCATACAGTGACTGTTTCTCTAAACAGAACTTTTCCATTACACTCATAGCTATTTCTGCTTCTTACCTTATTTATTCACCAGTCATACAAAAGTCATCCTATACCACATTGCAGTCCAAATATTCCATTTGTAATGATAATACACAAAATATTTTGATTCGTGATTGCATTAGACTCTGAAAGCTTTTCCCTTGCTCATGCCACAAAAATCATCCTTAAAGATATTGCTGGTGGCTTCAGAACTTAATGATTCTTATCAATGCTGAGAACCAAAACAAGAAAATTAGATACACAACAAGTAACTCCATCCCGAGAACATCAGCTACATCTAACTGCTAACACTGTATTGAAGGACTTTTAATCCCAGAATGTGAAATACCCAGCCCAAGTCAAAACAAAACTGAGAACCACCACCCTAAATCTAGTGAGATTTTATCTAATTTTTTTCCTGGGATATAGTGAATTAAACATAGTATGAAATGCAAAAAGGTTACATTGAGACATATAATATTTGAAGGTTTAATTCATTTTGCTAGTGTATAAGACACAAGGCTATTAAATTTTTAAAGCAGTGATCTCCTGAAGTCCCTACTTTATGAGGGCTTTCTTCATAAAGATAAATGGTTTCCTTGCCAAATCAAATGCAGATTTGAAACAAATTAAGTTAATGTTCAATGGTACAAGGTAGAATGGATGGGGGAACTGTTTTATTTTGCATTGTAATAACCATATACACCTAAATCAATAGCTGTGGAAAAAAAAGGCAATAATATCACATAACTGCAGGAAATGAAATATAGTGAGATGAAGGGGGGAGCGGGTTGCAGAATGAAAGGATTTGTATTGGAATAATGACATTTCATTAAAAAGGGAAGGAGTGCTATTGAATATAAGTCCATACCAGTAAATTCTATTTCTTATAATAACACTTGAGATGAGTTAAAGTTGCCCAAGTATTGTGATAAAGTATCTTGCTGGATTCCTTTCTTATATTATGCTGTAATTTTATGTTAAAAGAAAAATTTGAAATGTTAAAGAGGCAGCGCATGTTTTCTAAAGTGCTTTCTATTTCTCTTAATGTTTCATTTAACTTGTTATATTATCCTGTGCTCCTGCAATCTGAGCAGGAGGAAGTTTATCAGTTTCGTTCTTCTGTAAACTCGTATTAAAAAAACAAAACAAAATGTGAAGCTGGCAGTGGTGAAAGGCATTGGATTGAGAGTCCTGCGGATTAAAGCCCACTATTTATCTGCAGCACAGGCTCAGGCTGGTGAGCAACAATGAGGACTGAGAGAGGGTGAATCTCTGCAATAGAGGGATCAGATTCCTGCCTGGTGCAAATCAGCAGCAGCCGGGGCTGATACACTGGGTGATGGTACTGAACAGGACTGGATGCAGCCTTTCCCAAAGCATTTCATAAAGAAATTGTTATTCCTCTGAAGTCAATGGCAAAAATCCCATTGACTTCATGGAAGTAGGGATTTTAGCCTTGTTTTTATTTTTTGTCACCCTGAAGTCTCCCTGAAAGACTCTCCAGATAGAAAGGAAAATATTCCATGTGCTTCACTTCAGTCACTTCCCTGATTTGCTTGGTTCTTTTGAG
This sequence comes from Rhagologus leucostigma, assembly GCA_013397725.1. Classification (NCBI taxonomy): domain Eukaryota; kingdom Metazoa; phylum Chordata; class Aves; order Passeriformes; genus Rhagologus; species Rhagologus leucostigma. Next base: position 2,740,205 of record VZTD01003599.1, read on the forward strand.
GTTGCCCGCAAAGGGAAGAGTTCCACTGACTGGGCAAACTGAGAGACACATGTGGCTGCTAGAAATTAAACTGATACCCTGCCGTTCATGTCCCATATGTCAGATTAAGAGGAGTTCATTAGAGGGACAAATCTGTTTTGTTCTTTTGTGGAAAGAGTATCTGCTGAAACTGGAACGTGGTTGTGTGGGCACCTCCACCGACCCTCTGCCAAACAATCATCTGGAAAATCACTTGTAGTAGTAAGGGGTGTATAGGTTTGTAAAGAAAGAAAGATTGACAGTGTCATAATACTTCTGTATCAGTGATGGAAACATTGTGGGACGTGGATGTCATCTGTGTCAGAGCTTCTCTCTACCCTTCCCTGACACTGTGTGCAGACTACGTGAAACTGTTGTTATCCCTGTCAGCAGTTTTTGAACTCTGTCTTCGTTTACCAAAACCATAAAAATGCCGTGGCAAGGGTGTCTCTACGAGATGGAAATAGAGCTAGACCCGTATTTTATATTAATGAGGAGAAGGTTTGGAACTTGACTGTAGTTCATAGAGCTGTTCACAGCTGGGTACAGAGGAGCCCATCATGAGAATGTGGTACCTCCTCGTAGCATTCTCATACCATGATATCCTGTCGTAGTCTGGTTCCTGTGGTGTATTTCTGGCAATTATAGAAATTGAGTAGTGCTTCACTTAGATCTCCTGGACTCATTATGCAAATTTAATGTGGTCAGAAATGCATGAAAATCCAGAGGACATTTGGATAAGACTTGGCTTTTTATTTAGGGCCTTAGAAATTGTTGCGTCTTGTCTCCCCATCATAGAAGAGGCATTTCTGTGCAGAGCTTGTGACTGAAATTCTTTTGAGCAGACATCTGAACAATCCCCCGTGCACCGTTAAAGGATGAAACTTGTCCGTACACACGTAGCTCAGCATCCTCCTGTCTCCAGTGCAATTTGCATCTGTGCTGTTCCTCCTTATACCCTGCACAGCCGATGAACCATCCCTTTGTGTGAGCCAGTGGGGGTCTTGCTTTGAGTTATTTTTGTAGTCATAATCAGCTCTGTGCTTCACTTGTTGGTTCATTTGTTTCGATAAGAATGGGTAAAGCATTCTCAGGCAAATTTCAGACCTCATTCAGTTTGAAGAGTCTCATCCCTATGAGCATTATGAAGAGGTACATAACTGTATTTGAGGTTGTCTCGGTTCCTGAGTCTGCTTCAAAATAAGATCCAAAGTGGAGCTTCCTGAAGCAAACCAGCTTCTCAGGGCTGCATATTGTGAAATGGGTACCCATCTCTGCCAGCAGGAATTGATACCATGTGCTGAACAATCCTAATAATGTACCTTACCTGAGTGTGTCACGGGCTGCACTTTTCATGCAAAAAGTAACAGTTTCAGGAACATTATTTATATTCTCTCCTTTCATACATTCATCAGCTAAGGTGTCACCAGATTTTTGCCAAGGGGCCAGGGGTAACTGATAGCATCTGAGGAGATTTGGCTGTCTCCCACTCAGGATATGAGTGAAATGGCTTGCTTGTGAAATTAATTTTTTTTTTTAATAAAAAAAGGCCACCAAATATATCCAGGCTCTCATACAAAATGCCACAGGGTGCTTTATTTTAGAATATATACAACTAATCAACCTCTGATTTGTGCATTGCCATCACATTTTCTTGTCTCTTTTCCTCTGGATGGAAAACTTGGGATGTGATCCTTTCAAATTGCTTTTAATTTTACTCCCCGTGAAATTAATTATTGACAAGTCCCAGAATCTGAGCCACTCTAACCAACTGCTCATGGATTTGTCATGTACACATACCAGTAAAATTCACAAGCCACATTGTACCATGAATTGTATAAGTCAGTTGAAGAACAGAAAGAGTGCTGCGTGGTTTATCTAAATAATAAACACAGTTGTAATGGCAAACATTCACTCTGAACTTTCCAAGAACATCTTGTAGCATAAAAAAATTTACTGCAGAAATTCTCGGATAGTGTTTTTAGATAATGTTTAAATGTAAGAATTTCACCGTGTTGCAGCAACAGTAAAAAAAGATGAAATATATTGAATAAAGATTTTATTGTGAGTTATTTGCTCAGGTCTGTAGCACCATCAATTTTTTCTCCGTATATAAAAATAATGAAGTCAATAAATGTGTTTAGGTGACCTCTGAGACTTACAAAAAGGATGTTATGAGATGGGTGAATACCGGATACAGTATTTCATTCAGATGCTGAACAGCTGTTGTGCTAGACAACGCTGGCATCCTATTTTTCACCACTGGTGCTAATGCAAATTGTGCTTTGATTGTATTTACATTCTATCATATTGTGGGAATGTGAATAAGACTGTTGGCCTGTCAACCCTCGTGTCCCACCTGGTTATACCATTTGCTAACGTGTAAGTGCAGGCAGTCATTCAGGAACCTTGGTGACCAGTGTGGGAGCCTGCACACAGACTGGCCCAGCCACTGCTGACAGCCAGCCTGGTGCCTGAACTGGGCTACAGCCTCTTCCCAAAACCACTGGGCCGTATTGTCCTGATGATTCCAACGTGCACGTGACAGAGGTATGAATGGTTACCTGTTTTGTTTTTTCCGCCCCAGAAAAGTAAATTTTATTCAAATGCATTTAAAAACATTTGGACTCTATCCTGACCCTGTCACTGTGGGCTGTTAATTGTTCCATCTCCTTTCTAAATGAGTGATCCCAGCTTGCTGCACATCATGTCAGTGAGAGGCAGAGATTTGTCAGGGATCAGAATTGCTTGTGTGTGTTACGGAACATCCCCCATGAATCACAAAATGGGAGGAGAGGACCCTTTGTGCGTCTCTTACCTGTGTGGAGCTCCTGTGAGGTTGCCTGCCCTCGTATCTGCCTTGTTATCAGTGCTACGTGTTCACGGAAACTGTAAAAGTATTTTTCAAGGAAATATACAAATTAGCACTTTAAGGCTAATTCTTATGCAGACTTAATATTTATACATGTGGTGACATTTTCCTTTGTAGAATGATGAAAAAGGAAATATGCGTTAACATTAACAATTAACAATATGATGAGGATTCTGTGTTTGCTTAACCACATATTCTATATATTTTCTCTGAGTTCAGTATTTATTTTCTTTTCAGTCTGACAGCTCTTCAAAAGTAGGTGCACACCTTGTCACTTACAGAATGGCCTCTGCTGTAAATTGACTGAGGGTGCGCGATTTGCCCTGGAGCATCTTTTTTTAAGTAATTAGTATAAATCAGTCAATAGATTTGTGTTAGTGACAACTGAAAAATTACAGTAGTTTGGAAAACACTGCACTCTATTATGTGTTATCCGCTTTAAGTGCCATTGGTTTAAAATGTGGGAGAATTATCCATTCTAAAAAGTAGATCTAGTACTTTGATTAAGCAGCTTTTGTTTTAGAGAGCTCTATGCATTTATTCAGGAGACAGTTGACACTATCTGCAGTTTTCTGCTTATTTCGTGGAATCGTAGAATCATGGAATTGTTTGGGTTGGAAGGGACCTTAAAGATCATTTTGTTCCAATGAGATACATTTCACTTAAAGAAAGTACTTTCAAAACATTGCTCCATAAACTGCTCACACTGAAAAGAAGGATAGAGAAGGATCCTTTCGACCAGCATGCAAGTGATCTCTTCAAAACAAAGTTGCCCACACTCTGGAATGTTCCAGCTTCTCTATGCTGTGGTCTTCTGCAGTTGCTGAGTTATGGTGGCGGTGACCCAAGGCTGTCAATGTAGGAAGCAAGGGAAAGGTGCTGGTTGTAGGCAAGAGATTGGTGGTGTCACCTACAGAGAGAATTTCCTTGGGAGTGAGGGATTTGTCAGTCAAAAGGCAAGTTGCAATGTCCATTTTGGCATGCTAGTGAGTCATTCAGGCCTGTCAGGCTCCAGTTTAACTTCTTGGGTGCACTTCTTTCATCCATAATCCACGGATGCTTCTTTGCCACTTACTGAAATCTTGCTAATTGAGTCCTGCCTTTTTTTATTTTGTTTTTTTTAAGGGGCTGGTGTATCACTTCAGTCTCTGCCTTTGTCAGATTTTGTGGTTTTGCAGCTCTGTGTTTCTGTTTTCTTTTCAAAGTAAGTCTGCCTTTCGTGACCACGGGGAGGTTGTCTCCAGTGAGGCTGACGGCCATGAGAAATGCTCTCAGAAGCACTTCTTTACACTCATACTAGAGTCCTCTTGCTTGTTACTTGTGTGAATAACTAAAAATGGACTTTTTTAATAGTTTAGATGATTTAATCAAAACTGAAAATAGTCTTAGATCCTGAATAGGTACTAGCTTTGAAAATGCTGATTACAATAGCTCTGTCATCACCAACACAAACCTTGCCTGCCTTTCTAGCTGTGCACAGAAAACAAGCTGTTTAGACAAAAAAAATTGCCAGGGATTTTTTTTTTTTTAAAGATCTGTAATTAAGCAATCATAACAGCCCTTTAAATAAATACAGCTTGCATTTACATTTTAAGATGCACTTCTGCTGTTTGTTTAACTTTATTTCTTTTTCACCCCATTTTAACATAATAGAAAATGCACATCAGGCTTCCTGAGTGCCTCCACTGCCCCAGCCTGTCACAGCCTGTGAGCTGTTCCTCAGAGCCCTCCAGACTCAGGCTGGCAGGATGCCTGACGCTGTCACTGCTTAGTAGCAGTGGGTTTGAACCGAAAAGCCAACCATTTAGAAAGATACATCGTTCTGCCCATCCCCAGATCAGAATCTATTAAAGCAATGAAAACTTAATTGTGATCCGAAATCATGTGTGTTCGTCTCAGGCCTCGGCTGCAGAAAGTTCAGTGTTCCCTGGAGTTGGAGATCTGGGCTGGTTTTTCACATGAGCTCAGCACTCACCAGCTCTTGTTGAGAACTACGAGGGTGCTTCTCGAGACTGGATGCCTTTGAAAATCTGATCATGTCACTTTATTTATTTATGTAGATATGTGTATGCACAAATATATACAACATGCCCAGAAACAAGCACACACACATACATGACAGCTCTAGGGTCTGGATTTTCAAAGGAGCCTAGGAGGATTCAGTGAGAGATGGGTGTCTAATTAAAATTCATATCCTTCCTGCCTTTGGCATAACTTAAGCCTACAGCTAAGTTAATACCAAAACATGGCTAAAGGGCAGCAGGATAATTCAGTAAAACCTACAAGAAGGAAGCCAGGCAAATTAGCCTTCCTTTCACCAGCCTCACATTTTCCCATTTCTTATTTTCAAAGATGGAAGTAAAATTACAAATGAAAGCCAAATCTTTTTAAAATACTGCCCTTAGGTGGGATGCTTTAGAATGTCTGGGGTCAGGACCTATCTCTGATTATTTGTGTGTATAGACAGCAAAAAGTGCCTGATTTTTGTTGGGACTTCACTGTACTGTTGCACTGGTGTACAAAAACCACAGCCAGGTAACCAAGGACTTTTTGGCACCTGTAAAATCATAATGTAAGCTGTAAAATTGTAGTAGAAACAGTGCATCTTCCCCCTTCAATTTACTACAAACCAAAAAATCAGACAAAAAAGCCCCCTGGCTTAGGATTTCCCAGAATATTGTTCCTTATCAACATGAATAAAAAGAAAATCCTGCATCCTAAAAGATGTTTTACCAAGCCAACATTTTTTATGACAGTGTGCAATAGAGTTTACAGCCTTGTTCCCAGGAGGGAAGAGGGCATTGAGTTCAGTGCCAAGCATCGCTGCTTTATCCAGTGCAGATACTCCAGACAGCCTACCAGGGTACAAAATGGAAAAATGGAATGCATTCTTAAGAAGGGCTTTTACACCACCATGGATCTTGAATTCTTCACTGCCCAGGATATATCCTGAACAGGCAATTAGGCAAAAACAAGTAGAGAAGATAATTTTTGTTCTCTGGAGACCACTATGGGGAGGGAGGGATCTGAATGCCCCTCTTTAGTAGCCTGGGTGAGAGACAGATTTGCACACCTAGAACAGAATTGTTTCTCCAGCTGCTGAATTTTAAAAGAAAGTGGCTGCAAATACATTTTGCAAGAGATGAAATCTTTCTGTTTTCCTTAGAAAAGATTTACAGGACTGGGCCTCTAAGGAGAGAAGTTTTAATTTGTGTATCCTGCCAAGACTTAGTAAGAAGTCACTACCAAATGAGTCCTCCTCAGCTTGTACTTGGATATTCAAGGAGGCAAATCATGGCATGGAGTGACACACATGGGTAGGTGTCGTTTTGCTACCTCTGGCCAGAAGTACAGAACCCCTGAAAGGGATGAGGGTCTGGCTCATAGTTTTGCATTTTTCCTCATGGAATCTGCCTGAGTTGTACTTAACCAGGGGCACTGAGCCCCAAGGGAGAGCCTTTTAAAACTAATAGGGCCTAGTGTTTTCTTGTATGTTTGTTGGTGTCAATCTGTGCGCTTTTTTTGTGTGAGCTGCTTTATGGACTTAGAAAGAATGAATCCCAAATCTCTTTTTTTTCCAGAACTGGTCAGATTTGCTGCAGTTCTCTCACTTGTGCTCTTGGATGGTACTGACAGTGGAGAGGGGATTTTTAATTAAAGGGAAAAAGGTATTAACAAATACCTGACATCAAAGCAACTGGTCTCTAACCTGAGTAGCCCAGGATGTTTGCCCCTGCTAGGCTCCTGGACAAACACACTTCACCACTGTGATCTTAAGAGGCTGAAGTATCTTTCAGACAAGCTCATTCCTTAGACTTAATTAAAACCTAGTTCGCTCCTTTATTCAATTTATGAGGCCTAGCCAGTAGGATTAAGCGATTACAGGCAAAAAGCCCCATTTGTGAAACACTCATAAGCTCAAGCTGCTAGACTGCTCAGTTGTACTCCATTAAATTAATAAGGAATGAATAGACTGATCCATTATGAATAAAGCTGTGGGGAGCCTCAGCATTGCCTCAGACTCTCTGCACACTCCTTAGAGAACATTTGTGCAAAATGATTATGTTCATATTCATTCAATTGGAATTCTATAAAAGTGGAATGCATAAATTACTCTAAAGATGGGGAGTTTATCTTAAACATTAACTATGTGTGTGAATTAATAAGACTATTATAAAACCATTAGCATTCAGTGTATTTACCTACGTATGCTGCATACCTAAACTAAATTCAACAATTGTTCCTAATTGCTATTCTTGTTGTGTGATCAAGCTGTGGTTCATTTTCCCTTGTAGTCATAATATTTATGAATTGCAGTTTTTTCCTGTTAAAACTTCTTAATCTCCCCTTTCCCTGCCCCCCATCTTTTTACTTGCTCCTGCAGGTTTTGCATTGGGAAGGGAAAGATCAACATACGCTTACAGGTGTGTTAAAATAAAACATTGGCTATCACCTGCAAGTATACATGTCAACCAAACCTTTGTCTTTTACGGAGCGTTAAAGAAGGATGGCAGTGACTCTTGGGTGAGTGTCCCCTGAATCTGCTGCTGTTCAGCAGAATTCCAGTTTCAAAATGCAGAGGGTACAAAACTCACCCACCATTCATTTCCGTGTTGTGAACATGCACGGTCTGTTTCTTCTGGAGGAACTCCAAATGAAAGGTAAAAAGCAAACTCAAAACCCAAAATGAGGGGGTGGCTTGATGGAAAAAACCCCAAGCAAACAAGGAGTTAAAATGAATGAACACGGGTTAGTTGCTAAGGTTATAAAAGCAAGTGCTCAAACAGGCAGTGGTAGGGCTGTGCTGCAGGATGAGAGAAGGGCTCAGGGCTGAGCTGCTGGGACAGCCACTTTGAGCATGCAACCTTTCCTCCTGCCCTGCATCTCCCTTCCCGTCCTTTGACACTTTCTGACAGAGCGACCAGAGCAGCAGACCCTGTGGGGCTGCTGAGTGGATTCACCAGGGACTGGGCTGAAGCAAAAAGACTGCATTATTAGGGCTGATTCGATGTGATCTCGATGAGATGGCAGGCAGGGGTATCTAGGCACGGTGTTATTTTCAGAGCTGTTCCCGAGCAGAGCGAGGAAGTTATGTGTTAACACAGGTTAGCTGGCGTGTCTGACCTTCATTGTTCCCAGTGGAAACAGTGACAGTCTATTAGGCCTCCACAAGGGATATCACTGTCTCACAGCAGCTCTGAAAATCCCCCAGGACACTCCTGGAACAACAATAATTCTGCAAGAGTTCACACCACGTTAGAGCTCTGTGAAATGTTTGCAACAAATCTTGCCTGGATTGGAGAGGCGGATGTGTTGGGAAGGGGGGGGAGAGGGATGGCTTTGAACTCAGCTGCATTTGAGAGGAGACACTAACCTTGCAGGCAAGTGGGACCAGGTGGGACTTTTGCAAAAGGAAAATCTTTCTAATTCTCTTGAAATGAAACAGCCAAATAGATAAAAGAAGGTGGAAATTAGTTTTTTAGCTCAATCTTGCTTCTGAAGTAGAATATCAACTTTTAAATCTGAATTTTAGAGTGAAAGACAAAGAATTTAAACAGTGAAACTCGTAGGGGCTAAAAGCCAAAGAAACCAATTTTCAGCTGAACATTTAGGAAATGGAGTGACAGAATTTTAATACAGCTTATAGAAAGTAGAAGCTGAATCAAAGTATGATTGCCTTTGATACAAAAATAATGCTATGCATGGGCAAGTAAGTCTGTAGATTTTTACACGTTGAGTAGCTGCTAAGATCTTTTCATGGCAGTACTTTTAGAAAATAAGGGTAGGAGTAAAGAAACTCTTAGGTCCGCTACTGGATTTCTTAGACCTGATCTTCCCCTCTTTGGTTTCATTATCCTTTCCAACATGTTTTACCTTTCAAACATTCCTGCAGCCTGAGGTACGGTTGTGTGGTGTGTCCTGGCCTCAAACTCAGCACTGCCTGTGCGTGCCCACAAGGGTACAAGTGATGCCTGTGCACGGATAACCTGACCAGGTGTCCTAGGATGGAGTAAAGATAAACATGGGCTATGTTCAGGGTAACCTCGTGTTGCTGCTCTGGAGATTTTTCACCCGGGAGGTGTACCTCAAGGCACAGAGTTACTTGATGTCATTAGGGCCCCTGGATGACTTAATCCAGGCTTGATCGAAAGGATTAATAAATGAATTCTTGACAGAGCCAGCATGTAAAGTCTGTATTGGAGAAAGGCTTATTCCTTGGCCTGGCTCCAAGAGAAACTAATCATCATGAACTTCATGCAGATTTACGATTATTCTTTCTGTAGAAAGGGTTAGGCCAGCGCTCTCTGGCAGCGGTGGAAAATCTGCAGAAAAGGAGAAAGCCAAACACACGCAGGATGAACATTGTATGTGGGCTCGTTTCCTTGAAATACTTCCCTTGGATTTTCTACATTTTCACGGAAAACTGATGTAAGAGCACTATCATGTATTAAACCAGATAGAATCGTTATGCTCCTCTCAAATCCAGGAGACAGAAATATCATACAGTCTTATTTTTCCAAGGGAGATGATATCACGGAATAAAGCGATAAGAAAGAAAGCTACAGTGATAGTATGAAATATGTCCACTGGCTGCCTTCAGCACAGTAATCTTTTATGTTCAAACTATTACTCAAAGTAGGGATTATTGAAATGCTGTTCTTCTGTGGCGCTCTCTTGGGTGATCTATGGAAGCTTGTAGAAGTCAGTGAAAAGAATCTTATCATTTCTTCTTGTTCTTAAAAAAATGGTAATAAAATAATCTATCTATTAAATTTCAGAGCACATATATATGTGTATTGGAAATGCAGTATGATAGTGGGGGTTTAAAAAGTGCTGTTTCATTATCAGATTTCTAATATTCTTTTGAAATGTCCAGGAAAAAAAGGAAAAATCGCAACCTGTTCATCCAGAATTTTGGGCTTTTTTTTTTTTTTTAATTGGGAGCTATTTGAAGACATTTTGTTATCTATTTCCAACAGTGCATTTGCAGATATGCTTGGATTTGTGAGGTTATCTCTTACTCATAGGATTTTGTTAAACAAGGTTGTGGAACAGTCATTAAAATGAAGACCAAAGCTTTGTCCAGGAGGGTCTTGAGATAGCTTTTTGCTTTTTCTTTTTAATGTTACATTTTCACATTGAAGCATTATTTTCCTGCCTCTTACACACAAAAAGGACATAATGAAGGGACAGAGATAACACAGGGGCCGTGGAATTCTTTCATTTTATAAGGCACCAGACCAGTGGTCTGTAAGATCCAATATCTATCCCAAAAGAAAGTTAAAATCACTTGGTCAGCCAGGCAGTGCAAGATGACCACAATTCTGTGATCCCTGTGCATGATTAGGGTATTCCTAGAGCCACGGGGATTGTTAATCCTTGTGACTTAAGTTAAATAGTCAAACTACAGATGTTACTACTTTGTAGATTCTGCATTATTTGGATCTCATTAGTGTGTGACAGGGTTTATGAGCTACTCGATGTGTGATGTGTGAATGGATGTACAAGGACAGGGAGTGGCTCCCACTTGTGGGGCTGCGTAAAGGCCGAGTTCGTTTTGTGCACATGCACTAACCAGACACGAAATCCAAGGCCAACTTTTTGAAAAGATGGATTTGATAAATGGTACTACCCCGGATAATGCCCTCATGAGTATGTATGTCCCAGGATATTCAGTTTTCCTGCGTTGTAATGATATGTAGGGATTTTGTATGCTCAAAACCACCAATTCCACCATGACATGGAAACAGAGGAGCCACTGGATGTGGAACTGAGGAATCATTTCCTCTTGTGCTCAGGACAGGTATTTATTTAACAGTTATAAAAAATTAAGCGAGGTGATTTTTCTAGTTATGAGATGAAGGAGAGAGACCTATTTATTCTGTCATCTTCTATAACCTTTTTGGGCAGTATGGATCACTCGCCTTCCTTAAGAGGGTTGGATAAAACATTCCTGTCCAACTTCCTCAAAGGGATTCCTTCCTTGTCTCAGTGAAGCAACAGGTAATGGGTACACCTGTAATATGGACACACTTAATAGACTTGTCTTGAGATGTTTTGCATTCCAGTGTTAACATATCCGCCCCCTTGAAAACAAGCAAAATGCCACGGAATAGCACCACCCATGCTTAAACATCACAGGAGTCTCAAGGAGGAGACTTCAGTAATAAAGTTTTCTTTCTTGGATGTATACGTTTAACTGTATGATTAGCCTGGGACTATGGGAGGTGTAGAAACTCAAACCTAGTGGAATGAACCACCCTCCTCTATGGCAGTCTCATGAGTGCAGGCTGGAGCTGGGGTAGAAGAAGAGGTATTTGATGTATGAGGAGCCAGTATGCCCCGGTATGTCCCTTTTTGTCTGTCATGTTCACAGTGGTGCTTGCTGATAGAAATCAGTGGGAATCCTTCTAAAGTGGGGCTTCAGTGGGTCTTCTAATAAATTGACTTCTCTAAAAAAATACTTCTGATGAAAGCACAGTGCTGTCAGGAGAGGGATAAAGGTCACCTTGGTAATAAATGATAGCTGTGTTGCAGTCTAGGGAGAAGTTCTAAGGTTTTCCAAAGTTTGAATAGGGATAAGTGGCCCGTTAGGTAATTTTCCATTTCTTGTAATATCTTGCCTTTTTTTTGGCCAATTTGCCCTCTCCCTACACGCTCTATTTTGGCCGCTTTCCCTGGAAGACTGCTAGAAACCCAGCGTGTACTAAAGGCCTGCAAATCAGATGATCCTATAACAATGATTTTCCAGTTCCAGCTGCATGTATCTCTGACTGCCTGGTGCAAGCAGGATTCTACTGGGTACCCAGCGTGTCACACCAGTCCCAGTGTACTGACATTTTGTTGTCCTGTGGCTGTATCATGAATTAAGGGTTGAAGCCACACTGTCTCTGCTGGTCTGCAAGCACGTAATTCCAACGAGCAGTGTTCCCCACAGGGTAATAAACTCTTTAATAACAGTAATGTAGCAACCACAATAATGAAAAAAGTGATTACATTCTACATAAAAATATAAAAGCTCATTTGATCCTGAGGTCCCCAGTGGCACATTACCTGGACTTTTATTTAAAATATAACATTTCTTACATCTTATTCAGGTCCTTTGTTAACACTAATATAAAACACCAATAAAATTGTCATTGGAGGAATTTAATAAGGAGTGGGTATGGCTCAGCAATGCATACTGCTAATTCTGAGTCCTTCCACGAATCTAATCTAGAAAAACACAAGATGCTCTGCTTGAGTGTTTCAGTACTGAACCCCTCTTTGCATATGCAAGGCAGATCAGAAGATCCCTTCTTTAGAAGCAGGGCTCTTTCCTGAAATAGGAGTGCTTTTACAAGCACATGAGTTACATGAAATGTGAGAATCCCTTCTTGTACTTCTACTTGCTCTTCATTCTTGACGGTTTTCCTGCAAATCCAGGCTAACTCCAGAGATCTAGAGTGACACCAAGGGATTTTTTTCCAAGCATATGTCAGGGGTTCCAAAAGCAGAAGCCAGCCAAACCTTAGTCTATAATCCACCTTGCTGTATTTCTGTTATAGCTAATACTGTGAGGAAACCAATCCTACTAAACATTGCTGTCCTCCCACTATAGACAGTTCAGACATTACTGAGCATGTGGGCAGAATTCAAAAGAATCAGAATTCCAGCAGCAATTTTTTTTGGGCTGTCCCTTCTTGTAATCTGTACAGTCGAGCAGAAATATAGTCAGACTTTTCCCATTTCCTTTATTTTTCTGTCAGTACCACATTATTTTCTGCTGGAGACTCTAGCCTTCCCATCATGTCACTGAGGAATTAATCCTCTGCTCTGTAAGTAGGAACATATGGCAAACCATCAGTCATCAGCCAGTGCCTGGACACAGTTTTGTTCTAGAAAGTGGGCTGGATAAGATGGTGAGTGGAAGGATGGGGTTTCTAATCGAAGTTTTTATCAGGGTTTTAAATGTTCTCAAATCAGAGACGGCTCTGAAGATTTAAAAAGTGTGTGAGCAGGTAAAGTGCATTAACAAATCCCCCAGTGGGATTTGCATTCCAGTGTTATAAATAACTAAGCTATCATTATTAACAAGGGCATTATGGTGGCCTTTGAGGTTGTGATGTAAAATAAGCCTCTACCTCCCTTTGTATGGAAGCTTCACATGTTCTCAGAAGCCAAGGGCCTGCCTTCACTTCTAAGTGTGCAAATTGCTTTCTATCAAATGGAAGCAAACTAATTTAGGTAAAGAAACACATTGCTGCTCTTTTTTCAAGTATATGAATCTGTTTACTGTCATTCCAGGAGCTCCCTTAAAAATTTGTGTGGCCATTTAACATCATCTATACCTCCTCCTCACATGATATAGTCCCTCCAGCAGTTGGTGAACCAGCAGGAAATGTCATATATGTTGTAACTCTCTCTGACCACGTTCTTCCTCCCGTTCTTTGATCGTATCCACTGTTTGTCTCACAAGATGTGTATGGTCAATCACAGCTCCAGGGCAAGGATTGCCTCTGTTTTAATAGGCAAATAGGCATGTGATGCAACAGGACTGCAACAGGTGTTTCTGGGTGTTGATGAAAAACAAACACATGATGGTAATCAAGGCAATGGACTGCCTGAAATGGAAGTGTTGGAGGGGGATGTCTTTTCTAGATAGCATCTGCTAAATATCCTTCTCCTCAAGAGAAAGAGAGAAATCCCCATGAAGAGAGAAGTCATGGCAGAAAGCTTTCTTGTGTTCCTTTCCAGTGAGTGACTGCAGCACCAACCAAGATTTTTAAAAATCTTTGTTTTTTTTGAAGTGATGAGCCTTTTAAAAAGAATATTGCATGGGTAGCCTTGGTGAATAGGAATTGAGGGAGATGTGATACTATGCTTGTTCTCTTACTAGTCATTGACTGGAAATGCTCACAAAAGGAATAAAAAGTACATTTGCCTTGTTAATACAATTTGTATTACATATTCATAAACCATTTCATAAAGCTCCCAAGGAAAAATTCAATTGTACTGAAAGCACATAATGGTAGAGCGGCCATACAGAAAACAGGCAGCATGTTGCAGAATTAACTGCACAATGAATGAAATGCAATGTCTATAATAAACCCATTCAGATATAAATTACGGGAGAGTAGATGAAATGTTTGTTAAGCAATAAAGCTTGCAACCATACATATGAAATTGAATGGGATTTATCATAAAATATTGTGGAGGATACAGTCTGAATATGTGTTACAAATTGACTGAATTAAAAATAATCCAAGGAAAGCAAGCTTTTGGGAGACTGAAAATTTTAGGAAATGAGTTCATAAGCTGTTTAGCTCTGACCCAAAGTCCCCCATTGCCAAGAAAAAGAGAGGCAAGAAAATAAGATCAGAATAATTTCTTAGAGGACCGCAGTTATGTTGTCTTAATTTTAACCTCCTAAATTTTGTCCAATAATCAGACTCCCTGTTGAACTAACAGTATCTCCCTGGAGTAGAGGGTAGAGAGTTTGGCCCAGCAGTGTTTGGTTAGTATGATTTACAGTGGAAGATTTTTTTTTCCCCCCAAACTATTTATCCCAATAAGGCTGTTGTACTGAGGGCAGGATAGATGATATTTTAGTTGGACCTTAAAGAGATATGTGGTATGTTTTCCCGAAAGACTTTACCAGATATCTCAATACAAACAACAGAGTTGCTGAAGAACACATTCTGTGTGATTCCATACCAAGCTTGACTGAAGTCCACTTCTCAAAATGACAGAGCCTACGCTTTTGCTCAGTTTTTGAAAATTGAAAATACTTACGGTTTTTACAAAATGATGGAAATATTGTAGTTGTGAACAACAACCAAGAGAATCACTAAACCCTTAAAATTAAATTTAAAATTCAAATAAATATTTATGGGGTAGGAGGATAAAAAGAGTGCATAATTTCCAATCACAAATAACATTTGTAGCTATGGAAACATAGGACAACCTAAGAAAAAGAGAGAAATGAGAGCTGCAGAATCTGTACATGAGAGGATTGAGAACATTATCTGTTTTCTTAATCTTACCTAGATGCTTTTCAGGTCTTCTCTCTCCTTTTGAAGCACTGAATAATGACCAATTCTCAAAGTAGTTAAATGTATACAAAGGAATCTGGAAGCCAGAATACAAAGTGGTGTTTCTGTAGGGGTTTTAAGATGGTTGCTCTGATTTATAGATAGAAGATCCCACCCTAGAGTAGAGATGAGTGCAGCCAACTGACATAGCCTTTATAGGTCTGTTGACCCTAAGATCTTTCTGACTGTAGGTGTGTGTCCCTGTGGTGACATTCTGATAGAGTTTGTCACACTGAAGGAGTAAACACATAACTTCACCCTGAGTAACACATCTGAGTAGACGTCCTTTAATCTCTTTGCCTCTACAGCCCAACAGAATCCTTTTTGGTTTGACTCTGCTGCTGTTTAATAAATAAAGGGGTCCCCCTTCTCAGAGTCACAAGGAAAAAACACTTCCAGTTGTTATCCAGCAGCGTTTTAATTCCAAGAGAAAATGCCGAGCTATTTCAATGGACCATTATTGCAGAGTTAAATATAAGTAAGTGAGGAGGAATTAACTCAAGTAGACTCCATTTTGCCTCTCTGCCGAATGGATGTATTTTCCCATGTGTAAGAGATTCCGTGGATTTTTTTTGTTCCCTTTTTTTCACTGGAAAAACCACACTGAGTACAAACACACATCGGCATCCCGCAGTGTATCAAGAGGCACTGGTAATCTTACCCTTTTAAGAAACGTGGCATGTGCCCAGCACTTTTGGATTGCATTTTATTTGTAGGAATACAGGCTATGAAAACCCTCTTCCCTACTGAGGAAGAAAAGCCTGTTAACTTGTCAGCCTGCATCTGAAAGGCCAGGGGTTCAAAGCTGCTCATCAGTGTTGGTTGACATTCCCCCTTAGAGCCTTTGGAAGTATCAAGTTTGCCAGTTATTGACTGCATTGCTGAGTTATCTGTTGTATAAGCACAATTTCCATAAAGGACATAAGGCCAGGGACATGTTCACCAGGCGTTTTAAGACATGGTTGATTTGATTTTCTCATTTCTTGTTTTCTGTAAACATATTTCTCTCAAATATTAAATTGTAACAATATTATTGATTGTGTTCTGCTCATGGAGCAATAGCATCTATTTGGGTTTTTACTTTTTTTTTCCTTAATGATTTGCTCAGAGGGTGGAAAGAAGTAGAGGTGATGAAATACCTTTGTCCCTTGGAGAGGAGGGCATTCCGGTGGAGACCAGCAGCATGACAATACGGGATCTGTTAGCACCATGACAGACCAGGCAGAGCCCCTGAACACAAAACCTTCCTCTGCATTTCAGGAAGAGATTCAGACTTCACATCTATACCTTAATAGTGAAACACCATGTTTTTCTTCAATTAGCAACTAAATTCCCGCATGATTTGAATAAATCTGGAGGAAAATTCTCTAGGAGCACCAGAATTGTAAAGTCAGTTGAGGGGAAAAACATGCCGTGTATAATCTGCCCTGGGCAAAGAAAATGCATCAGGTTTTGAAACGCTGAACGCTGGCAATTCAGCAGAAAGTGAGTTGTGGACAGAAAGAGTGTTTTCAGCTGGTAGGACAACAGTGAGGATGTTTCAGCCAATTCTGTCTTTTTCCTGTTTACTGTGTGATTGCAAGTGAAGAGGTAATACCACTCAATGAGGCAAATTTAATTCTGAGAATCATGCGCATAATTATCAGTGACCTTTTGTATCTGAGAGAGAATTGATTTTGATGAGAGCTCTACCTCCTGCTCTTCATGCAGGGTCTTACCCAATTTGTTTCACATGCTCAACAGTCATTATTTGGATGAACCAATCATGGAGATGGGCTATTATTGATAGATCTTCCAGGAAATATGTCAAAGTTAAGTAAAAATAAATAAAACATGAAATTAACATGAACATGGGTTTTTCCTAATCAGATACATGTTTCAGTAGTCCTCGCTCAAGAGGCACAATTTAACTAGGAGGGTGCAATTGATATGAAAGGTTTACTAAGAAAAGCAATTCAACATATCTGTCATACACAAGGGAATATTGAAAAAAATTAAAATTATCCTCTAAAAAACATTTGTTGGAAGATGCACAGACCTGAATCAAACCATCTTCTAAGGCTCTTTTAAATGCAAACTTTGTTATTCTGAAACAGATCTTATCTTGAGGAACTGCCAGGCTTTCTGGCACACCAGAACAGGAGGTCAGAGGACTTTTATGACCCGTATTTAATGCCCATTTTGCAGGTGAGAGAAATAGGGATTGCTCAAGCTCATGTGTCCAGTAATTTTTGGTGTAATGATTCAATGTCAAGTCCTGCATCTTCTGGAAGAATTTTTCTTGGGCACAGGAGGAGCTCTCATCTTCCTGACTCAGATGGAAATCGCTTTGTGTCTTGCAAAGTGAAGGTCCAGATCTTGGTCTGGATGGCTGACAGTGGTGCAGTGTATGCCAGAATCTCTCTCTGGCTTTATGAAAAGCAGTAGATGCTCAGTGCCCACATGTCTCTACTTGTTTACGCACAAAATTGGGCTTCTAAAATTAACGAATGCTTTTCAAGAATTTTGTGCAAACAGTTTGCTTCAGTGAGTCAGTAGCAGAGGTATGAATAGAGCCCAGGGCTCCTCACTCCTGGCCCTGTGCACCAACCACCAAGACCATTTACTTTTCTAGCCAGCGCCAGAGTGAAGACGTGAAAATACCACAAGCAAAACTTTTTAATTTTTTTTTTTTTCAACTTTTCCACTCAGTTTTGCAGACTCAGGCAGTTTGGTTAGCTCTCCACGCTGAGCGAGAGGTTAATATTGGCTTTGCCATGGAGTTTTTCACTTCTAGGTGTATGAAAGATGAGTCTTTCCTCTTGGTTTCCCCACTGACCTCTGCTTGAAGGTGAGTGGATATGTGTGTTGAGTTACTTTTGCCTTGAAGAAACTGGTGCAGAAGGAGAGGGGAGCGAGGAAAACTTGGCCCATTGGGGTTCCGGCCCCAACTTCCCATTGGCAAAGAGCAAAGAGGATGGGGAGAAGAGGGAGGCCAGGAATACCAAATGGTCCACAGCCCCGGTCTGTGCTGCTGATTCCATCGTCTGGTGATCCAGCCAGGGGATCAACAGGCCAGTTGTGCCCAGTCATTAAGGAAAGGCATGTCTGTAATTAATGGCAAAGGGCCTGATACAATAAAAGGCATGTCTGCCTTCTGCACTGCGAAGCCCGCATAGGGCTGCGAAAGACGCCAAAGAAAATCAATGTTAAGCAGCTTGTATGGATTTGTGCAGACCTTTACAGTGCCAAAGTCCAGACATATTTCTCATTGAGCTGAGTCTTCATATGTTTTATTTATAATTTAATGCTAAAATTTATGAAGGAGGTGCATGGCAGAAGGAGAACCCATAACCTTGTCATTTCTTTTCTTAAAGCAGCAGCTACTAGATCTAGGAAAGAATTATGTCCTCCTCCTCCTTCTATTTGATTCCCCAGCATAAAATGTAACATGATAGAAATTTTATTCACTCTGAGTTTGTTTTCAGTGAATTGGCTGTACAGATGAGGTGCCTGTTGCACATCACACAAGTTTTTATCAAAATCACTAACTGCCAGTCACTTCCTCTAAACTAAATCACCTCAGCTGTTATTCATCAAGCATGCCATGTTGCATTATAGACTTTCATAACTCAGACACTTAAGGTATGAAAGAAATTAATTGCCTGTATTATTTTCCATAAAACAAATAAACAGCACTAGGTGCCTTTTTAAACTCAATCGGAGGATTGATTTTTAAATCAAATTGTATATCATGAGAGTTCAAGCACTCACCACTAGAAGCTGTAATCTTGGAACTTTAAATATGGGTGCTGTAATTCCAGAATGTCACATGCTTTAAACATTGAAATATAAACCATTGCCATAAGAAAATGTTGCGGTTTAACCCCAGCTGGCAAATAAACCTCGTACAACTGGTCTCTCCCTCTCCCCCACCAGTGGAATGGAGAAGAGAATTTGAAGAATAAAAGTGCAAAATATTGTGGGCTGAGATAATTTTAGTAGGTTAAGCAAAATCCACACAAGCAAGCAAAGCAAAACGAGGAATTCATTCACCACTTCCCATGGCAGGCAGGTGTCCAACCATTCCCAGGAAAGCAGGGATCCATCAGTGACTTGGGAAGACAAATGACATAACACCAAACACCCCTCCTTCCTTCTTCTTCCCTCAGTTTTATATGCTGCAATATGTTTCCACATGCCCTGGAATATCCCTTGGGTCAGCTGGGATCACCTGTTCCAGCTGTGTCCCCTCACCATCCCTTGTACCCCGCCCAGTCTCCTCACTGCTGGGGTGAGGAGCAGAAAAGGCCTTGACTCTGTGTAAGTTCTGCTCAGAAATAACAAAAACATCCCTGAATTATCAACGCTGTTTTCAGCGCAAATCCAAAACACACCCCATACCATCTACTATGAAGAAAACTAACTCTACCCCAGGCAAAACCAGCCCAGAAAATAAAAGGAGCATACATAAAAATGTATTAAACATGACAGCAACATTAACAGCCTGGTTTGGAGAGAGGAAGTTTTTTTAACAGAATACATTATTTACTGGTCTCTACTGTATCGTTCCAGCACGATGTCAGGATTGCATTTTCCCTGGAAATGTGCATCGGGCTTTCCCCCATCTGACATCAGCCACGTTTGTATTACCATACTCAGATGAGACACCAAGATTCAGGATTTCAGCTGGCATGAATCCAAACAGATCAGCACTGCAGAGCCAGCTGAGCTTAATTGAACTGTGCTGGAAACCTAAAAGGGAAGAGGCTGCCAGGCAAACAACATGAGTTCCTGCAATGGAGAAGACCCAGTGACAGGATAACCTCGATATGTTTTGTTCTGCTAAATTGCTGAGAACAGTTAGGAGTCCAAAACTCACACAAGACTCATGGGTAAGGATCCAATAGTTGCATATATTTTTGTGTTCAGTTAAATTAATGAAATGGCCTGGTTCAGCAGAATGTGGCCTGGGAGGTCTCAGGGAAATGTCTGTAACATGAGATGTTTAGTTAAATTTAGTTAAACAGTTAAATATTCCCACTTTTATAAGCAAAAAAGAACAGAAACTCCACCTAATCCAAGACACTTCACATTTTCTTTAACAAAAATATGTTTCCTCTTTCATCTCTCCCCCTTTTTTGGGGTCTTAAATATGTCAGTTGTTTAAAAGATGTGACTGCCCTTATAAGCGTATCGAAGATAAGCTAGGTTGTAAAGGATTCAGGTTCATGAACTGTGTTTATACAGTCTATTGTTTAGTACTCATGAATAATTGATTCTTGTCCTTCCTGCGCAAATATTCAATCAGATACCATTCAAATTGATAGCAGGTGTCTGATCTAGGAAAAAATGGCAATGTTCTTTGACTGGAGATGTGATTGTAATACAACTCTACTCCAGCCATGGAGTGCAGAGCAGTGTCACACATTTCAAATGGGTGGACCTGTTGGGAGGGAGATTTGCTAATTAAACCAGCATACCGTGTAATTGTCTGGTGTGTTTTGGGTAAGCAACCATCCTAAAAAATGCTTATTACATTTTATTTTTATGTACGTATGTGTGAAATGGAGGACGGATCATAATTTTTAATAAAAATTGCTTGTCCTGGTGAGAAGTTTGGTTATGCAGACAAGAATATTTCTATATAGTCTGTAATTCTGTACGATCCTTACATACTCAGTATTAAAAATCTGACTCTGATTTCCCCAAGACCATGTGATGACCAGGAGACACAGAATAATTGCATTATGTGATATATTATTTAAGATCCAGTAAGAAGGTGCCTGTTCCTTAAAGCACAGATTCTTTTCCAATGAATTACAACTTTCCACTACTGGTAGCTTCCTGTAAGTTGCTTTATATACTGCAGGAAAAAAAATGTGCATAGAAACAGAGCAGGGAGCAGGACCACCTGCTTGTGTACTTGAACCTTGGAGCACTGCTCGTTTCTTGCTCAGGGAGGTTTGTGGACGTGAGCAAAGTTATGCCTGATATGGAAAGAGGAGCTGCAGAGTTAATATAGATATATAACTGGAATTTTGCTCCCAGGCACATGGAAATAAGTCTGAGGAGTCAGAGGTCCAATATATTCCAACTAAAGCAAATACCAATTTGATCATTGAATTAACGAAGACAGAAATCAATTCTAAATTGGCGTTAGGAAATACAGGGTATAGCCCACTTGTGATTAACTGATATTAGTAGGAACTCTGGAAGGGCCACTGAGTAAATAAGTAAATTGTTTTTATTTTTTGGCCACTGTCATCCTAAAAATGTTCCTGTGGGAGGCCTCAGCCTTTGGAAGGGTGTGGAAGAGCGGGGACATAGTTCTCACGTGTTTTGCATCAGGGACCCAAAGCACTGTGATATGAAGAAGAAAAGTGCTTCAATTCCTTCTCATTCTTACCCAATCCATGGCTTTCCTTGCTGCAATCTGCAAGAGTGTTTTTAGGCTCACTGTTTTCACTTTGTTGTGCTGCTTCCCCTGTGTTCTCCCACCCCTGAGTTTAATGCTCAAAGACTGATAATTGGAAGCTCTGAAGATTATTTCTTCTGGTTGATAGTAGTGAAAGTTTTCCATATTTCTTTATTTACAGGACTTTATATTTTCATCCTCTTTTCTATCAAAATGGCCCTGTAGGTGTAGAAAAGAAGTTCTGTTATATAGCATTCACGTCCATTCAGTCTTTGACCATACACATTTGACTACCAACACGAAAAGATAATGTTTATGAGTTAGATATGCTCAGGCCACAAACATTGGTTCAATGAACGGTTGGTCACAACAGGATGAGAGTTTTTTTGTAGTCCTGTTAGATTTACACATTTGAACTGGGCAGCTGTTGGTACTGCATAGTTCTCTCACATTCTTCAGCTCACTAGCACTCATGTATTTCCAGAAAATTAATTCAGCTGTGGAGTGCTAACTCTCACTGTTTATTTGGATCTTAATTGCAGCTGGCAATTCTTGAACGGTATCAAGTACCTGCCCCCATGTCTCTCTCAAACCTTCAGACCCATCTTACAACCCTCTGGTGCACTTGACCATCCTTCAGAACTGTCTCACAGCTCTCCATGCACTTGTTCCGTGCCATTCTCCCAGCAGTGAGAGACTTTCCAGAAAGATGCATCTGCCATACGAATGCCAACACCAAGGTTGTTTCAGAGCGCTTTGCTCTTGTCAATTGAAAAGCCCTTATTTGATTTCTTATTTGGGTAAACTGTTTCTGCTCTAGAGCAGCATAAAATGTAGAAGTTCCTTTTCTTTTCTCTTTTGAATACTAAGGAACTGCCTATTTGTGAAGGTTCCAACAAATGCTTTACTTATACTCTGTCTGCTCAGCACTCCAGTGCACAAAACCCGGTATTTTTAGGGAGCGCAGACCCTGAAGCCAGTGGCACACTAAAATGCTCAATCTTCCATAAATATTACCCTTCCCCTGACCTTCCTTCATTTTCCATGCTGGATTCCACTTCTGAATCTATTCATTTTGAATAGGCAGCAAAATCCTTCCCTGGAATAGACAACACAGATACACCTTGCCAGCTGTAGCAGTTCGTAATGTATATATATTATTGAAATATTGGCAGTGGTTTCTGAAACCACAAGCAGAGTTAGTGTACCCACAGAAACATACTTTCTTTCAGTGGCCTGAGTAGCCAACAATTATGAAAACTATCCTTCTCCTTTCTATAATTTCAGGAGATAATGCAGTCTTTAGTGCACAAGTGACGTAACACATGAATTAGCTCTTCATAAAGACTTCTTTTTCCCATGGTAGCTTACAACTATTCAGATGGGGCAGCTCACAAAGACAGCAATTTCTTTCTTTGTTTTTATTAAGGGCATTTAATCCTTGCTAAAGGTTTCAAGCTGCCTGCCTTCCATTACTAAAGTTTCCCTTCAGCTAAGCACAAACCTGAAACCCATCCTGCAACCACCTTACTCACGTGTGGATCCTTATAACTGCAGTGATGTTTCCAGTCCACTGTTGGAAACACTGTGGGGAAGTGATGGCAAGGCTGGGACCAGGTCCCTGGCTCTGGTTCTCACTTCTCTCTCCTGTTCCTCGGGACATAGGAGGAGTGACAGCTGTGTCAACTGAGGTGTGACCTTGCTGTGGTACCTGTGAGGGACTGCCAGGGTGATACTGTGGGAGGAGAACGGAGAAGGGTAATTTTCTTGCAACTCAGAAGATGACATTTGCACTATTTTTTCTGTCAGTCTCCACACTCCACCTCAGGAGTGATCCATAGATTGTAAATTGTTGCTTGTATCAGTGTGTTTACAACTTTGAGGGCTCTGAAGAGCTGTCATATATACCAGTTTTTGAGTGCGTATGAGTTTATTTAGAAGTGATGTGTATTTACAATAATCAAATGACTGTGAACGATATGCTGTGCTCTCAAGTACTAACCAAGTTGGGACACTGGTGGAAGAGATGTGTTGGATACGAGGAAACATCTCGAAATGCTACAGTAATGAGCATAAAAGCCCAAAGTCAAAGCTTTTGGAGATCTGGACTCTGCTGGTATTCCTCAGCTTTGAATGCCTCCTTTTTTTTTTTTTTTTTCCCTAATAAGCCAGAATTTGATGGTGTCTTCCTTGCACTGCTTGGGCGTGATAATACTTTGTAGGAAAACCAACCTAATAACCATCAGCTGCTGGAAGGTATCACTGACCTCTCCAATCTCTTGAAGCTGCGCACTCTGGCATCTTTAGGAGTATCTTTTCCCTCTATACTAATTTTTCTGACAATTTAACTCCATGAATTTGCTCATTCTTGAACGTGCAGAGCCAGGAAGCAGAGATGTAAATGACCAAGTATGTGGGGCACTGCCTGACCTGTAGTGGGAACCTTCACCCATAGATTTGCTTGGAGTGGGAAGCTGGATGGCTTCTCCAAATTCAGTTCGAATTTTTAGCTGTTTTGCTCTCTAGGAAGTTCTTAGAATGAGTCCATCAGTCATTCCATTTCGTAGGAATGAACCACCAGGATGGGTTTCTGTTCAGCAAATGCTAAATGATGTTCTGAGAATTTTAGAGGATGAGGGAAGCCATAAGCTTATATAAGAAAAGTATAAGTGGTCTATGTACCTTTTTAAAAGAAGAAAAACAAAGGTTCTAGAATTCATAAACCAGTCAGCCCAATCACTTTTCCTGCAGATACACTGGAACAAGTCTCTAAAAAAAAAAAATCTTTCTAACTATTCAGATGATAAGAGGGTTGTAAAAGATAATGTGAGATTGAAGCGATTTGTTCTCAGCAAATCCATCTGATTTCTTTCTCTGAAAGAATAACTAGCCTGGGGAAAGGGGTAAGATGTTGCTGAATTATCCTGATTTCAGCTTTTGGTTTTGTCACACATAATGTCCTTGTGGAAAAAAAAATCCAGTGTAGTGTGCACAGCTGAAGAACTGCACTGGGCACCATATTTTACATATCAAGAAAGCATATTAAATTGAGTGGAGTGTGACAGGAAAATCTGAAATTTATAGAACATGATCTATGAAGAAAAGTTGTGGGAACTGATAAACCTACAGAGAAATCATCGTGATAGTCTTTCCAGTACGAGAAAGTTACGCAAAGGCTGGTGCTTATTGTTCTCCCTCCACTTGAGGGAATTCAAAAGAAACCAATTTAATTTTCAGCCAAGATGCATTAGGATGACTGGGAGGAAAACTTTCTAGCCACGAGGGGAATTGAGTAATGATGCAGACTTCATCAGAGCGTTTCCAGAAGAGGGTAGACAGATGTTAAGGGGGGGTCTGGCACTACTAACGATTCCAAGGCTGGGGAGGTCCTACCCAGGCCCAGGTTATTACCTGAGAACAGCAGCCCAGGAGGAGAGAGTAAAAGCTACTGCCAAGAGACTAAGAATGAGCAGTGGTTTTATCAGATGGTGATAAATAGCTCTTTCTTAGAGATGTGGATGGTATTACTTTCTAAAAAAATTAAGTTCTTTCATCCTGAATTGATGGTGATATATATGTTTTAATATATGTAGGAAAGCACAATGTAAAATGTCACAAGTACACAGCATGCTAGCAATAGTCTATCACAGACTCTGCTTATATATTGTGATAATAGCCCTAACTTCTTATTTTAAACATCAGTTACACTGTGATCTAATAAAAGATTAGGGTTTTCTAAAGTAACTTTTACTAGATTTACGTACATTTTTAGTTCACATACAAATTTTTGCAGGCCTCCTGAGAACTTACAATAATAGGACAGGAGAGAATGATGCAGAATTCATTTTAATTTGCTTGTCTTGGAATGCCCTTTGCTGTTTATATTACAAATTTCAATATACATCTCAGAGGATCAGAGCAAGTATAAATATCTATACCAATTTAAAAATGTACCGTGTTTAGAACCTGTCATATATTTTCTGGTAAGGCATGCTATTCATCATCTTCTGAGGACCATTTTTCTTAGAAATATGTAAAAGCGTATATACGGCTAATGTACAGCATCCCAAAAGCTGTAGCTGGGAACATAAATTAAGCCCAAAGTGCTCAATTTTAAATGTACCTTGCTTTTCGACAGCAGTTGGCTGTCTGGATCTGCGAATGCTTTCAAATGTGAATGAGATGAGTTTCACAAAGTTCCAGAGAAGTTGATAGTTGTTATTGGGCTTATGTCTATTATTTCATAATATCATCCTCCAGATAAAATGCTGATATTAAGATTATTACCCAGCTTGCTTTCAAAGCCTAAACTGAAAACTGGTTATGTGTCTAAGGTAATTTAAAAGTTTATTCTCTTTCTTCCCCCACCTCCTTACCTTCTGTAACTTCTAGTACTGAAATGAGCAGCAGAATGACATTAACATCATAATTTTTGGTGCGTGGAGATTTTTACAGCTTTTGGTCACTCTCAGTGAGTCTTCATTCTGAGAAACATACCCAGACAACGTGTACTGAGGAATTACTCAGTTGTAGGATATCACTTTGATGTGCTGTCACTTGGCTGTTCTCATTTCCACTTGCTCCTTGGCATTTACCTGTCTGCGGTCACAGCTGAGCTGACTTTAAAAGTTTCTATCAATAGCAATGCACAGAAACACATGAAAGGAAATATAAATTACTGGTAATGGTGGCGCTCAGGAGTGCTGAACCTTTAGCTCATTTATTGGACAGTTAAATATCTCCACTTTTGTAAGCTAAGAAAAAAAAGGAAACCTCACTAAATCCAAAACTTCTCGTTTTGTGTTTCAAAAAAGCACTCGTTTGCTCTTTCATCCCTCATTCTCTCTGCCACAGAGGTCATCTGTGGTGTGTCTGCTGAGATACTCAGCAGCCAAAATGTATTAGAGCTGCCACGAAGTTGATTAAATTGACTACAAGTGTGTCAAAAATGGCTGGCAGACCACTACTGCTGGGTTATCTTATGCTGTGCTACAGATTTTAAACAGTTAAGAAAACCAATTATCATCAAGCAAGCATACAATATCATTTTGTTCTGTAATTCTGCCTGTCACTTTTTTATTTCCCATTTTATTCTCATCTTTCTTCATAATTAGATACAAAAAATACTAAGCTGTAACTACTTGTGCCAAGAAAGATGAGAGGCAGACCCTGAACAGATCAGCGTGTGCGTTAGGAGCTGTGCATTGTGAAAACCCAAAACCAGTTGGAAAGTGAGGATTCAACCAGTCATGTACAGTGTGATAGATGGGATGTACTGGGATGCCAGAAAGAGCTGAGTTGTGTGGCTGAACCGCTCCAATTGGTCACTGTGTTTTACAGACCAGTGCTTGCACCTCTGTATTGGGCAGTGTCTGTTGAGGAAACAGCACTAGTCATAAAATACTCAGCAATGCCCTATATATAAAAATGAAGATTTGAAGACAAGGACACCAGGTTATGTATTTCATTCTTATGCTTTACTGAGAATGTGAAAAACAAGGAAAAGCAGGTGGCCAGGGTGACTGATGTAACATCTCCTTTGACACAGATTGCATTCCAGGATTTTTAATAACTCATTTTCCCAAGGGTGGGGTGATGAGGATGCTCTAAATATTTTATGATTACTTTTTTAAAAAGACATGAAGAGCAGGCAGAAGAAGGCCCTATTTGCTTATCTAATGCACTTGAAACTCCTCAAGGCACATGGATGAAGGCACTTTTTTATGGGCATCATTTCCAGATACACTTTGCTATCAGTAATGTTTTCCTAGGAGGTGAAGTATTGTATGACGTTCTGTGGCTGTGGGTAGTTCCTGCAGTATGTAACTGGTGGGTTTCTGATTTTTCAAGGAAGGGATGGTCTCTCCTTTTTTCTAATAGAAAAAAATATATCAAACATTCTGTTTACAAATATTGATGATTAAAAGGAGTGTTTTCTGCCTTGGTCAAATATAATAGGAACATTTGGGAAATTTTTATTATGTCCTTGTGCTTTTTTACTCAAATACGTCAACTATTTTTGGCTCTCATTTCTCTAACTTTGTTTCTGCTTCAGTAACTTGCACTGACTGCACGGTAAGGATAAGAACCTTGTCCTTTTTTTGCACCCTGTTTCCCTATGTGGTATGGAACTTTGGGGTGTCTTTCTGCATTTTCCATGACACTAACATTGATGTTACTTTTTCTTTCTGACTTGCAATATCCCTAGATCATTTATGCTTTATTTAGAGTACTGAAGTTTTTCTTTCGCATCCATCCTGAAACTTCACGTCTGCCAGAGAGGGACTTCATGGGACTGAAGGAGGAAATGCTTTCCCACCATCAGAGGGAAAACTGGTTTATCCCAAATCCATCTTTGCCTTGTCTTCTGGGGTTAAAAGGAATGTCCAAATGATAAGTCTGCTCTTTCAGTGATAAGATTTTCTTGGTTGTCTTTTCTTATATTTAGAAGTGTCTAAACAAGTTAAAATGAATTAAAGGTAATAAAAATAGCCAGTGGTTTATGTCCACATCCAGATAGTCTGACTTTGCAGTTGCTCTTGTATTTTTTGGAGGTGATTCACTTCTAGAATTTCTTTGACCCTTTAACCAGAAGAGAGGGACAGACTGACATAGCCGTAGCTATAGCTCAAGGTCAGTGTAATTAATATTATTTCATATGCAGCTTTTAATTCAAAGAACATGAGGGGCAGAATCTCAGTTTGTCCAAAACTTATAACTCAAGTGTATGAAGCCAGGAGGCAGCTTCCAGAGCTAAGGCTAAGAATGCACTTTAGTGTTTTTCTGAACTGGGGAGCTCTTATTCTCTCATAATATAATATTTTGCACAACCCAAACATGTAGGTCAAGAGGCCAGAAAATTAGTACCAAGTTATAACACTCCTGTAAGGGGGTTTGATGAAAATAAAACCTAAAACCATTCATATGTTTTAAATGGTTTCCCTTCCCTCCATTCATGCAATGATACAGAACAGCTGGTCATGAAACCTGGCCGCATATTTGTTAAATGGGAACAGATTACTAAATCAAATTTGTTGACCAATTTTCAAGTATGTGGCCTTGAGATATTAAAAGAAAAAAAAAAGGTGTGTGGAGGGGTATTGCATTGCCTAAAGAGAGAAGGGGTAACAGGCCAGTGATACGAACATTTCATGCTGGTGGGATTTGGCAGGGGGGGAGGGAATCTAATCGCTGACTTTTGTGTGAGTACCCAGCTAAAACCTCAGGGAATTTTATATAGTGCATGTTGTCAGTATTTTAATCATCCACAGCTGTCAAAACTCTTGTAACCCGCCTCTTCTATTTAAAATGTGTCTTCTAGGCATAAAATAATTAAAGGTGCAGGACCATAAGGTAGGCTCAGAGCCGCTGCAATGTGACAAAACTCCACATATGAAAGGCATTATTTCAGGAAGTTTTAAATATAAATTTTGTTTTGTCAGAAGGCTGCAGGGCACACATTTTCTATACTGTCAAGCTTGATAGTAACAATATTTATATTTCAAATAAAAAGATTAAATTGCAGTCTTATGTGTTTCTGGTTTTCACATAGTTTTTACCAGTGTATCATAGTGTTCCATATCAGTGTGTCATCGAAACTTTTTTTTTTGCTGACACCAGTTTTGCTTTATTGTAATATTAAGTCTTGTACTGTCAGTCCCTGAATTGAAATAATGAGGGCAGACAGTGGTTTAGTTGACTAGCCTATATCTTCCCTTTCCTTCCCCCCCAAAAAAACCCTGAAAACAACACAAAATAAAAATGAATTTTTTCAGAAAGGCAGTTGTAAAGACACAGATTTGGAGCCTACAGACATAAAATGGCTTTGTGTGTGTGCACGTGTGTGCTTGTGCAGCCTTGTGTTTGCTGTGTGTCATCCTCGTGTCCAAGACCCCATTTTGCAGAGTGGCCTTCACGTGCCTATCAAGTGATGTGTAGTCTGCAAAAGAATTAAAACTTAGTGGAGAATACAGATGGAAGAGGAGGTGAGAGCAGTGTAATTCCTGAATATTTTGAACTTTGTTTGGTTTTAATATTAAAAGAAGTAGGCCAAAAAAAGAGTGTCTCGATCATTTTGAGCTAGCTGGCTGGCTGGCAAGGCTTTTGTGCCACTGCTTTTTTTCTGTTAGTTTTGAACTTTCTGCTGGCGCCCATAGGCCCTTCTCTCTTTATTGTTCGGAGCTTGAGCCCTGGGTTGGGCTGATGTCATCTGTGCAGCATCATGGCTTGACAGAACAATGGGGAGAAATGGGAAGAGGTTCTGACTCAGGCTCATGTTGGAATGGCCAGCTGGAGTCACTGGGGCTGGGCTGAAATCTGACTATTTCATCACAACCCTTTTGTGGAAGTTTGGAACTGGCGAAGTCTTTCTGTGCTAATTCCCCAGGTTTTACCTCTGTGTGATGGTGAGGATTTTCCCCCCAGTGTCTGACAGTGCTGGTTGATGTGTAACAGCTTCTCTGACCATGATGTGTTTGGTGAACTGGGATTATCAGAAAACTGATTCAAAATTTGGGTGTTACAGAAACTCCTCCAGAATTTCTGTCATCTTAGGTGTGATATGGGATTCATCTTTTCTCTGTGTTTCTGCACACTGGCCCTTCTTTCTGTGACTTTAAGCCTTTGGTCTGTCATTTGGCTAGTCATGATTTTACAATAATGAAAGTTTTGATTTTCTTACGATAAAATGACATTTGAAGTTTTTTGTTTTGTTTTGTTTTTTTTAATTGCTACTGATATACCTCAATAAACATATTTTGTTTCCTTCCATAACCAGCCAAGAAGTTTCTGGTCCATTGTAGAAAGTAGCTGGAAATCTTCACAGATTGTATGAAGTACAGGATGTTAAAATGTCAGTGAAAAGGTTGTGCTCATTGAAGAACAGACATGCCTTTTCCACGAATACATCAGTGTCTCTGTACACCGAGCTCCTAAATGCAGGGTTAATCAAAATAAGAACAATAGGGGAAAATATTTAAAAGTAAAGTTATGTACAAGTAGAAGACTTTTGTATGGAAAAGGAGACAACAGGTGGTACTACCCATTCTGCACTCACAGTCTGATCTCAGTTAACACCCCCAGACACATTTTTTTCCAGTTTGAACTGATGGATATACAAATCAGGCTGTTGCAGCACACACATCTCAAATGAGGGAGCCTTATTCCAATGGAAACATCTGGTTTCATTACACCAGGTAACACCTGCATGAAATTACATCTGTGTGGAAAGTCCTTTAACAGAATTTAGTAATTAAAGTGAGGCAATCTAATCAAAGAAAGGCATGGAGAAGGTGATACATGAAGTTTTGTTCTCTGCCATCTAAATAAACTGCATTAGTATATTGGGTCTTTCAAGAAGCAGTTAACATCAACAGATTGCAACTGAATAGATTTCATGTTAAAAACAGCCTTCCATACTATATCCCCAATATATATTCTGATCTTCCAAACAGATCTCCAGGGTGCTGTTTGGATTTACTGCACTTAATAGCATAGTGTTTGGAGTGTACAGTGTGTGGGTCCGACCGAGTTTTACTGGGGTATTCTGTGTCTCAATTTCCTTTCTGTATGTAACTGTGTCCTTTTCGAATTTTACTTTAAAGCCTTATACAGACTTTGCTTTATACGTTATCAACTGGTTTTTAAAATGTCAACTCTGACCCTGACCTGAGCATCAGCAAGGAACTCCCCCAGAGGAGGAACATGGAGCCTGGGGGCTCTGTGGTATTTGGGGGTTTCTCTGTGTGTTGTCACTGTGCTGTGTCTGAGCCTGGAACCACCTCAAAGCTAAGCTTTTGGAATCAATTCTTAGTTCTCTTTTGTTCTCAGGAAAAGAGATAGTTTCTCTGTCTTGGAGTAGGTTCTGTGTTAGCCCTACATAGCGTACAGGCGCTTCTGGTTTTGCCTGGGATTTTACCATCTGGCAGTGTCACCTGGAAGGCATAAATAAAGCCGTTGTTTCAGGGGTTCTATTGGGGGCTGCATATATTTTTCTTGTCAGAAAGTATAGAATAAAGTATCCAGGATAAATGGCAAAAAAATGGCTGCTACTGTTAGAAACTGATAAAGGACAGCATGGTTAACACTCCAAGCTTTAGGATGAGTTCCAGCAATTCTTTATGGAGCTGACAGACATTTTTTTCCATACTTTTTTTTTTCTGAAAGCTGATTTTTTGGCCGGAGTAAAAAAAAAAAATTACATTCAAAATTTTCATCTTGGAAATGAATGCCCTTGCCAAGATTAATAAGTTTGCCAAAACTTCCCTGGAGAAAGAATAATCCTTGGAGCGTAGCTGGAAGTCAAGGACTCATCTTGGAAATCAGCTTTTTGCTAGAGCGTTTCACTGCTTGCTTTTGAAACAGCATACTGTTAATCACCCGACCTTTGAGCAAATGCAGCTGATTTGTTCAGGCACTTTCATCCACGTTAATCCAGATGTGCCTTTTTAAACCATGTTCCTCCTGTCGATCGATTGATGTTCTCAGAATCCCTTTCTGTGCACGTGCCCTCGAGGGTGGGCGGCGGAGCAGGGCAGGATTTGGGTGAGCTGGGAGGGAGATGGGAGCTTGGGAGCCCAAAGGTCACCTTGCCAGCAGTCTCCTGTTTGAAAGTGGAATGTTTTACACTGGTTGCCTGTGCTGATTGCTGCTGCTGCTGCTCTCTTTTGCCACAAGTTGAGGGCAGAACACATCTCTTTGTGTAAGCTGTAGGTAGAGCCAGGAGCAACCTACGATGTCTCTCTTGCTCGAGTGCTTTCAACATGAGGCCATTTAATGCTTCAGTCTGAGAGTCAAGTAGGTGCATGGAATTGTGGCTCCAAAATACCCACAAAAGTCTTTACCTCCTTCATCTGTAAATACAGTCGAGATAGTGTTCCCTTGCTGTTTAAAAAGGCCGAAAAAAGAAAAGATAAGAAAAACAAAGAAGGCAGTGGCAGTAAACTTTCTGCAGAGCTTCAGCCTACCAAAGATTTAAAGGATTGACATTTGCATTACATTTTCCCCCCACCCAGTCCTCCTCATTAGCTGGATATCTTTATTCTCTAAATATTTACCACCTAAACCAAATTTACAGTTTAATTTGCTGCGTAAAATCATTTATTGACTGATAAAGCTCATTACTAAGGCCTAGCCCAAGCTGTAGCCTGCCACGACAGTTTTAATTCTTGTAGCAGCAGGCTACTGCAGGAGAAAAACAATCCTGTCACGTTAACGGCAGGGGTCTGAATTATTCAAATACACTAAATCCTCCCAGAACAGTTCCCCTGCTCATAATTTGTCTTTTCCCACCAACAATTAAGTAGCAATATTCAAAGTTAACAATGCCAACTCTTTTGAAATCTCAAGGAAAATGAAAATATACACATGCAAGAAACGTTTTTAGAGAAGAATACATTAAAAGAGCAATGCTGGGAGACTTCTAAGGAATATAATCAGTTAAATGGACCCACTGCTTTGTCTAGCCCAGAAGGAATTTGCTGCATGTTTGTGTGTGTACAGATGGGTTTGATGCTGAGTTCTGGTGTCAGGTGGCACAGATGCAGGCCTGCTTACACCTGCCAATGGCTCTTTCAATGGCACTCCTGATGGCTGATATTTGTCAGTTCTGTTGAACTCAGAGAAGGAGTTTCCTGTTCCATCTCTTCTCTTCTGTCAGAGCTTTTACTGTTGCCATGATTATGAGTTATTGTAAATAAGTGGAGTACTAAGTGTAACAAACTGGGGCAAAACCACGCAATATGCTATGAAAAGAGTGGACACAGAGGTGAAGGTTGCTGGTACAGATCATCTTGAAGAAGCTGAAGATCTGAACCCGTCCCATTTAGGAGCATCAGAGCTTTTTTTCCAAGTCAGCCCACAGAATTTAGGCTGGCAGGTGGTCTTTACGCAAATCTCTGATTAGGGCAATTTACAAAGTCAAGACAAACTGAGGCTCTCTGATCTGCTTTGGTTGTTGACCCACTGGCCAGTTTGGTTTGCAGAATAGGGTCTTGGTGTTTTCATAATTTGTCTTTCTTACCAGCTCTCTTGGATGATGGACCCTCTCCTGCATCCACAAACAGCCACTGAACAGAGAGGGGTTTAAGATCATTCCAGGCACAGTGAGGAGGAACTATAATTCCCTGCAGGGACAAAGAGTTTCATTCTGCAGAGGACAATCCCATTCAGGTTTGTCCTTCTGTATGTGTGCCAACCACAGCCCATATATCAGTTAGTGATGGGCAGTAGGAAAGTCTTTAGCATTCTGGTATCTCATATAAATATTGCTTCTACATAGCACTTTAAACTCTTTCAGAACTGTAAGCCCATATTTCCCTTGTCCCATTCATTTTCTCCCTTCAATTTCTGTGGCAGTTCCAGTGCAGAATAACTTCTTGTGCAGGCCTTCAAAGGCAAAATGATGGCTCCAATTTGTGACCAAATAGCTTTGACATTGTCTGTACGTTTGCTTGAGTTTATAAAAGACTTTGGTTTTCTTATTTAATCCTTTGATGTAGAAGCAGTCTGAAAAATCAGTAATTCTTTCTGGTGTGCCCTTAGTGACAATTTTAACTCTCCCATGAAATTCTCAGTTTTTAAACTCATAATGTGTCTTTTTATCCCTTCCTACAGCACACAGAGTCCTTTAATGCTGTGAAATCTTAGATCTCTCTACAAGTGCATAAAGATAGGAGGAAGTTAAAATATATAAAAAGAATACAGAATATTGTGCATTATTTGCTACTCATCTATATCAGCATTTCACAAGATGTGGGCCACAGCTCCACTGGTGATGATCTGCAAAATGACTGAAATACCCCTTCATTCCTATTTAATTTAAAGGTTAAATCTGTGTTTCTAGTCCGCTCCCTGGGTGGTGGTTGAGTGGGCAGTAGCACCTGCTGAATTGATATGTCTTTATTTGATCTGATATCTCAAGTGAGGAATGTGCGTGCTGCAGGAACAGAGGGCACTATAGAAGGTTATGTATGTGCTTTCTGAGTAGCCATTATCTCTCCTATTCATACACCCACAACAGTGGAACTGGACTTTGGCTCTAAAGCCTCTATTGCCGAAGATAAAAGGGAATTATCAGTAGGAGTGAGGCTCCTACCCAGTTTGGACTGGCAGTGCTAGGACTGATCTGTGATATGTGCTCGTGTGTGTGCTCTCCCTGGGTGCTGTACGTGCTGAGATTCACCCTGGTACCTGAGAGCACTGGAGAGGACTCTGGTGCTGCTGATCTGCCCCAGCAGCTATGGCCAGTGTTAGATATCCATCCGTACTGGACACTTCCCCACTGTCAGTGTCCTTGTCTGTTCTGCTGATGTGCTGCCACTGCAGCTAAAGCCGTCCTTTGTGGTTTAAACACAGCAGTGATCAATAATCCACTGCAAACTCTGTTTTTTTCCTTTTACAATGGAGGTAATTTTAAGGCATCACCTTTCTCTCATAGAAGTTATCCATGTTCACAGAAGATTACTTATCTTATTACTTACTTATCCTCATCTGTTTACATTACTTCTTTCTGTATTTTTTGATGGGTTTCTCATCTCACCTTTCTGGTATACCTGTAGTGGCATCTCTTTGCCCTATAACAGTTTTATGGTAAAGACTGAGTAGATCTTGGGCATCCTGAAAACAGATACCTTGTTCAGGTGTCTCAGATCAAGTTTTATCAGAAGATATTGTATGCAGAATTTCTGAGAGTATGCTGGGGTAGCTTGCAGGGTAAAGCCTTACTTCGAACTTCCCATCTCCTTAACTCCTATTTCTATAGAATCTCAGTCATTTTCTTGTATTTATTTCTTGTATTTATTTCTGCTTTTGCTATCCCAGACCTCAGGGCAGTCACCAGACTGTTTAGTTTTTCCCTGGATGAAAAGAAGCATCTGGACCGTGTGCATCTGAGCACTTCACCTGTGCAATGTCAGTGGCATCCACTGTGTTTGGAATTGATGCATCCAGTGCTCTCTGCTCTGAATCAATGGGGCCACAGCGAGTTCAGTGGAGCTCTGCTGGTTTCCACTGCCTTGAGACCTGGTGCTGCAATCCCAGATCACTCATTTCCAGCTCCCTTTGACCGTCTGCCCCTGGTTGTTGCAGACTGGAACGAAGCTGTGGGGAACTTGACCTGTGCTTGTTTATTCCAAACGTGCCCACAACTGCAATAAACCCTCGCTGCTCTGAACATGCTGTTCCAGCTCCTCTCTATGTCTGAGGCTTGGAGACTGAAGCTGGTTAATTGTGGCAAATGTGGTTTTCTGGGACATCTAAGGGTTATGTCACTTTTTCTAAAAATCTCTTTGATCTTGAATCAAAAGAAGGGGGTGGGTTTTTAACGTCATCTTAACTGTGTGGCTTTTACAAAGAGAAAACCTACTTGAAACTGGTTATACAATATGCGCTTGTGTTTCTCTAAGACTGATGAGACCACCTTTGACTCTAAGCTGCTTTTTCTAGCAGATCATCAGGAAAACTCTGGTAATGAACAGTTAGGAAAAGCTAGAGGGAGCTTTTGAAATAAGAACCGTGCTGTTCTCTGTATTTTGCGAGCTTTAATTTGCAATAAGAACAATAAGGGCAGAAATGAAGCTGCTAGTGTGCCATCTCATGTCAGTAAGCAAAGTAGTAGAAAGAAATACATATTTATTCTGTCCTTGTCACTAGAATCATCACAGTCGTAGGTAATTAATATCTAGAGTCCAAATCATATCCCACTGATTTGGCCAGAGTCTTAGAAATTAATAACTTTTGATTAAACTGACTGGGTCTTATTACCTTCTACCTCTATAAGCATTTATAGAATCTCAGGACTTTTTTCTCAATTGTTTGCACCTTATAAACCCATTTATATAAGTTGTGAGCTGGGACCATGTGGCTGAGAAGGGCTTTAAATTAATGGAGCCCTTCTTGTAGGTCTGATAGACTTAACTGCAGCAAATGCAAACCTACTGAATATCACTCTTGACATTTCCGTGTAGATTCCTTTGGAGTAGTCTGTGGACTTCAAAAAATATCTGAAACACAAGTGAAAAATCACTTCTCTAATTTATGGACTGGATTTTGCATTTTGTAAAATGGGCGAAATGTATAAAACATGTTTTTAATCCAGTTTGAAAATCAAGTTTTGGATCTCTAGTACCTTATAACAAAGGCACAGAACATTCTATGTCGCCCAAATTATGCTTTTGCTGTCAGAATTTTATGGCAGAAAAATATTGATGAAGTCCTGTTTTCTAGAAAAATGTGCTAGATGTTTCAAATGATATATCAAGTTTATCAGAGTTTCAAAAAAAAGAAGAAAAATAAGCTTTCCTTGAACAGTAATAATTATATCACTGCCCCGATTGTCTGGATTAAACCAGAGCAAAAGCGTTGGTGATACCCAGTTTTATTTAATACTCTTTTGTGAAAAAAAAAAGAGATTTCTTATTGTGTCTATTCAAATGATGGTAATGCCAGTCTGTTCTAAGCATAACTGATGATTGTTGTTTGTGGATAAGTTACTTGCCAAAATATCTGCACACAGGAAAGACATTCAAATATCATAACCTTATTTTATTTGGTTTCCTTGTATGTGTTCTATTCACAACCATGGAATATGTTTAATTTATGTTAAGTATGGATACGTGGGACAAAGATTACTATTATTCAAAGCAACCAGTTCTTTGGTAAGACTAGATTTTGAGGAATAACTAAAAAAAGTTTTAAGAGACCATATTTTCTGTGAGATAAATTAACCCAACTTCTGAAAAAGTTCATCTTTTCATCAGGACTTTGTTTTAGGCACCCAGAATGACTAGCTGGTAATGGCAAATTTAATCAGGATTAAAAAAACCAAAGCTCAGAAACCAATGGCAACCAGTATTTTTCCGAGTTGCTTTGCAAATGGGACTGTTTGTTTTAAAAGCTGAGCAGGAACCATTTTGAAAATCTGCCTGGTACTTCGCTCCCTTTGCTAATGTGGGAAAGTAGACGACCTGGCTCTGTGTCACTCCTGGTGCCAAAAAACTCCTGGTCTTCCACTGCTTGGGAGCTGTAGGCACAAAGTGGTGTTGAGATAAATGCCCCAGAGCAACTGCTATGATCTCATGTCTCTACTGCTATGACATACCCTTGTTGGCTCCTGCAGCCCTGTTTGACTCAAGGCTACTGTGTACACCTCATTTCTTTTATCTGAGCTTTTAAAAGGCTCATCTGATAAGGTCTGAGCAGCTTATGTGCACATCTGCTTTACTACACCTAAAGCTTAATTCTCTCTGTCCTAAATGGAACTTTTCTGCCGTTTAGTTCGAGAGCTACTTTGCGAGGAAGTTGGTCTTCTGTTCCTATTATTAAATACATGTGATTCTTTGGGGGCACATCACAGAGATTTGAGTTTTTCTTGTGTTGAATTCTGCTCTTGGATACAAATGCACAATTCCCAGAGTGATCTGCAGAGAATTAATCTGTCATTAGCAATATTGGGTGTAGTGCCTCTAATTCCCATGCACCACCCTGAAAATTTCCACCACCCCCACAAATGGAAAAGAAAAAGAGGACTATTCCATTTATTCTTTTTTATATGTAAATGAGACTTAAAATAATTGTTTGATAATGACATGGGTTTTTTGTTGTTGTTTGGAAATATCTCTTGACAATAATTTATCCTGCAATTATTGTTGCTTAGTCCTATCCTTATAATTAAGGCCAAGAAAGTGTTGTTCATCACCTCATTAAATGCTTTCTCTTTCAGGATGCCTGACTCCCTTTAACACAGCCAAGAGCTGATAAAGCCACTTGTATGCAGAGCTGGCTGCCTGCAGATCTTTGATCTTTTTTTCCCCCCTTCTTCAAGAATATGACTTTGTGAAGTAGTTGGTGCTGCAGTTTCAGTTTGTTGTTTTAAACAGTTCAGTTGCTATAAATACTCGTTCACTTTGATTTTCAATTGCCCTTGTAAGACAATTGTTTTCTTGTTGGATTCCCACTGAATAGATAGTCCTCCTGCCTTTTTCTTTTTGTAAAATATGATTAAAATATAACACTCTTTTTAAACTTTTTCGCAGCTCACTTCTTCTTGAAAAGGTGAAATTTTAGCCCTAACCAGTGGTAATGACTGAAAAATTCTTTGCACTTTTGGTATGCATTTCCCTTGGTTTAAATGGTGGCAAAAGGGGTGAAGGAAATATCCTGACTGAGGCCATGCAGAAAATCAGAAATATCTCTTGGACCTTAGAATTATTTGAAAGAAATCTCACTTCATTCTGTTGTACTTTTCCCCCTTTCTGCATTTCTTTTTTTGCATTGAATGTAGAATGGTTCCAAAATTCTATTTCTAGAACCTTTTCTGTTGTCTGAAATATCAGTGGTCGTGCTCCTGCAGAGATTCTTCCCCCTGTGAACACCTTTGTGCACCCTAAATCCTCTGTCATCACCGAGGAAGGTGATTGTGGAAACCTCAGCGAAGGGCTGAAGAAGGGAAATTTTAGCTATTTTTAAAACTTAAGTACCTTAAAGGTCCTTATGACCTTCCATCCCCCTAAAGAAGCTCTCAGTTGTGTATCTAATATTGTAATTCACATCTCTCCAAGCTCTGTCAGTTATATTTTCAATAGTATTATCCTTTAGAATAAATACGTTTTTTGCTCTTTCAGGGCTCAGGATGAGGAACAAAATAAAAACCTTCGTGAAACTCCAGCTAGGAGGAGAGAAGGGTACATCCTCTTGCTGTTTCCTGCCATGCCTTGCTATTCCTGGCGTGTTCGCGTTTCTTTTGTTTCATCCCTTACATTGTGACTTTCATTCTGGAGCTCCTTTTTGTCTGTTTCTCCTCAGCTTCTCCCAAATGGAGCAAAGACCTTTACAAGTTTGAGGGACATACAAATGACATGACCTGATTTAGGAAGAGGCCTCATCCTCCCACTTGTGTGAACATCCCATTTGAGAGCAGAGGTAGGGAGGCTTTGAACACACATCACATAAGGTGTGTGTTTGTATAAATGTGTGTGGGGAACAAAGTGCCCTCCTCTGGGACATTTCCTCTTCCATACAGTTTAATAACAGGAGCTGCGATTACTCCTTACACCTCTGCTTCAGCTTATCCCATGGTAAGATAAAGTAACAGCCAGTGAATTAATAAGTCCATGGTGCTTTATATTAGACAAGTGCCAGTGCACTACACTGGCATTTATTGATTATTATTCAGTGCTTTGTGTAACTTTCATCTGCCTCATTAAAATTGCCTATCAATGACCAAGAATACAAAGGCAGCAGCATGGGTTTAGGATCATGAGTCATTCTTCCGTTTCCGAGGGGCTTCTCACCCACTAAAAGTCACTTTCTGGTTCAGGGATTTTGATAAATTGGGGCCTAATAGCTGGGTGGAGCAGAGGGATTATTTTAGTAGTGATGAGTGCAGGTAGGGAAGCTCCTGAAACGGAAAGGAATGGCAGGCATTCCTGGCTAAGCCACTTAACTGATTAAAATGACCCAGTGATTCATTTAAATAAGAGTTTACTTGCTCAGGCTTGAAGTGTCTAGTAATAGTTGGTCTTGACTATTTGTTTAATCTAATGTAAGTGACTTCCAGTGTTAGCACAAACAGCTATTTTTTTACCTGAAAGCCTGTTGTTTAAAATAAGTTTAAATTAAACCCCATAACTTTCGTTCTTAGGCATTGTAGTCCTTAGATAGAGAAAGCTTGGATGTTTCTTCTGCTTTAATAAAATGCAGAGTTGGTGGCAGGGAATAAAGTGAGATTGTGGTGAATAGAAGAGGGACCACTTGTTTTGTGCTGAAGGAAGGGAGTGCCCTGGCACCAGCTGCCACTGATCCCATGAGAGGTTTGTGTTCACAGCCTCTTGTGATGGTCCCAGGACATGCTCTGCTGTTCAATTAAGAGCAACAACTTCTGCATTCATGCAGCAGCTGAAGATGTTCAAGGAGAAAAAGTCTACTGGGAATTATTGTTAAATGTGAAGCCACCACTTGGACCAGGAGACTTAAGCAGTTGGGCAGTGCTGGTCTGGTCCCGTAGATGTCAGTGATCCACATCCTGCAAATTCTGCTCCTTACAATGTCCTCTGTCCCAGATATTCCCTGAGCTGTACAAGTGAGAGGATCTTCCAAACCATTGACTGGAGAGCCTGTTTCATCTTTACCTCTTATAATGTGCAGCTGGCCAGCCTTGCTTTTATCACTAAAGCCTCTTAAATGAGTCACTGGTGCTGCATGTCCGTGTGTTCAGTGGCTCACAAATCCTGCAGAACCCATGAGAGCAGCTTTAGAGTGGTAGCTACCCGGCAGCACAAATCTCTCAGACGTTAGTTAAAATCCACTCCAGACAGAGTGGTGAATTCCAGATGCTCGAGCGCACCTTGGCATGGGTGTATTGTGCGCATGGAAGCGGGACTGTGCTCCTAAGAATCCTGGTTTTCTCAGCTCGTATGGGCTACACCTGGACTCTGTTGACAGCACAGCCATGAAGGTTCACAGGAACAAATCTCAGCTGTCACTTTGCTGTTTGTTCCTGGAAATGTGTGAGGAGTACTTTTGTTTCTTACACTGGGAAACCTAAATGTTTCCCCAGGAATTAATCTATCAGTGAATAACCAGTTGTTTGATTATTTTTAAAATTTCTTTTAACATGTTTAAATCAATAGATACCTAATAGAAAAGAAGCAGAATGTTTTTCAAGATATGATTTTACTGGCTGAAACCAAGCTAAACATTAGAAATAGAGTAAAATTTGAAGTATTGTCTTAAAATTTAAATTAAGGAGCTTGAGATCCTCAGACATTTGTTCTTCCTTATTCAGGTCACTGGGCAAAGGATTGTCCAACACTGTCACTTTTGCACTGTCTGGTCAAAGCAATGCTCATTTTTGCTATTTTTACCTCCTGCATTTTTTCATTTTCTGGTATGAAATCTCTGTTGTTAAAACTGCTGGGCTAGTTCTGACATTTTTCATAATAATTTGTACTCAGATGGTGCATTAAAAATGTTTTCTGGTTTGGCCTATGCCTGTGGCACACTGTGAGCAGCTCAGGAGGCATAACTGGAAAAGCCATTTCTAGCTGTTGAACAACTTGGC
The DNA here is from genome assembly GCA_013397725.1 of Rhagologus leucostigma. Taxonomy (NCBI): domain Eukaryota; kingdom Metazoa; phylum Chordata; class Aves; order Passeriformes; genus Rhagologus; species Rhagologus leucostigma. The sequence continues at coordinate 2,781,622 of VZTD01003599.1, forward strand.
ACTTCCATATCCCATATCCGTGAGGGCCAGACTTTAGCAGGAAGCCATGAAAGCATTTTAACTCCTTTTGATAATAAAATCTGGGTTATATTAATGATTGAATACATATCTTGTATGTGGATTATGGTTTGTGCTTGTCCAAACTGGTGATTTCCCCCAGAAGTAAAAGTTGCTGCTATCCATAGGTCACTTAAAGAGTTGCTCTTTGACCATCAGTTCAGCAAATCTTCTGTGGGCCTGATTGTGGTCTTGCCTAAATCAGTCATATATAACCTTTATAACCATATATAACACTGATGTTGGTCCTGACTCATCCCAGGAGAAGTGAGAAGAGGATATGCCCTGGTGCTGTGGTGGCTACCTGAGAGATGAGCATGGTGTATTTTCTAAGAATATTTCGCTCTTGTGAAGAATGGCTTAAATTTCTTTTTCTGAACCATGTTGGGATCAGGATGAAGCTGTGTGCATTTTGCTGTCCAAAATATTCCTTTCCGTATTCATCTGTAGTTTCATGTATGATATTTCAAGGTTTTGAGCAATTTTAAATTTTAGTAAAATTGAGCGTTGCCTTTATCGCTTTCAGTTTTATTTATTAACTTCTTCATCCTGCCTTCATTGATGACAAGCAAGGCTCCCGCTGATTTTCATGGTGCAGAGTAAAGACCCTAGATATGGCTGGAGTCATCAGATTTGGTTTTCTTTTCAGGTACATGCATGTCTTTGATTCTCAGATTATCAGTTATGAGAAATTTCAAAATCTCTCTTAATCAGGATTAGTACAGCCAGGGATATATTTGCCAAGGTTCTGTTTTGAAGCAAGTTTGCCGTATGGGTGAAGGCAAGGTTTAATTTCCATGGCAGTGTGTGACTTCCATGGAAAATGCCATGGTAACAAATATTATGAGTTGTAGTGATACTGATCTCTTATGAATCATTAATGTGTCCCACCAGCTAATTTTATTTAAACCATTGAGGATTAATAAAAGACTTGTGGCTTTTAGTGCAATCACTGTGGACTTCACTGGAGCTAAAATTCTGGTGGCAAAATTCCTGAGCTAACTGCTTTCCACTCTCAAGTTAAATTTTAAAAACCATTATGATGATTAATCCTGGCTAATTATTGTTGTCATGAACACTAAGCCAAATGTAGGGCCTCCAGACTGTCTCATGTCATGCTGCCTCATTGATTATTTTGTTCCCTCCTTGAAATATATTCTGGGAAGAGTAGCACACTGGTCTTCATGAGATGTCCTCAAGTGCTCCCGGAGTTAAACATCAATTTCTATTTACATTTAATGAAAAAAAAAATTAAAACAAGAGGTTCAAAAACCAGAATAAATATAACCATCTAGGATTCCAAAGTCTGGATCCCATGGTGCTCGTGGCTTACATAGTTTATGGCTTGTAGCATATATGGGGGAGGAAAACAGGTGAAACACTTCTTTCACCTTTCAGTGCTCAATCAGCGTAGCCCATGTTCATCCTTCTGCTCTCAGAGCTGTGCACCTTAATTATACTTCTGTGTAAAGAGTTCTGGGTGAGGCTCAGGCTGAACTCTGAGTTTGCTGTTGCTGCCTTGGTCAAATGAGATGATACTGCAGTGGAGAATGAGCCATTCCTTCAGCGGCAGAGATGTGAGAACAAATAAGGTTTCCTGTAATGCACATTCATTATCCTAATGGACTAATTCTCTGTAGTGACTTGAGACAATATTCTTTTCTCATTTCCCTCTTTTTTATTTTTTTCCCCTTCCTTGCCTCCTCCTCCTCCTCCTTCTACCTTTCTGGATGTCTTCTGAGGACATTATATGTGTTTGGGGTCAGACATTGCTTCTGCTCATACTCAGGTCCCCTCCATTTCGCTTGTATCACCAATGCTGTGGATAGTTGGCTCAGGAACATGATCCTCTGCAGCTTCACAGCACTGCTGACACACATGCCTGAGAGTTTTGCTGTGATTAAAGTTGATTTAAAAATTCAGGAGGGAAGGCGGTGATGCACCATTCCCCCTGCTGTGTCTGGAGCAGGTAGTTCATTCTTGAGAAAGCCTAATGGCTGCAGGAGAGCTGCATCTCCTGTGGGTGTTGGTGTAATCACAAGGGCTAAAATTGTATATTAGGTGGTGGAATTTGATCTGCAACATGCAGGGGCAGATTGTAAATGTGGCACACCAAGGAGTACTCCTGTCAGATTTGCATGTCAGTATTCCATTGCTTGGGAAATGTGTAGGACATGGATTGAAATACAGCCTTGGGGAGACTGCAGTTTTGTCCAAAGAAATGAAGAGGATATTAATTTCACATAATTGCACAGATCTTTAGGAGGTGCAACTCTGGAACAGGATCCAGTGTTTTCTTTGTCAGGTCCTGTCAGCGACGGCAAATCAATCACAGTGCACAAACTTGAATTTCAGCTGGTAGATCCAATCTCCATTGCACCTGTGCTGTTCCTTCAGCCCTCTAAATAGAACATGGCACACTAAGTTTACGGTTTTTAAAGACAAGCATGAAACATAGGACACTTAAGTTAAAAGTAAAATTCAAGTATAAAACACCAGTTTATATTAACAATTTGTATGCATATGCTCTCCAAATTAAACATTTGCGTGTCCTCTAGGACCTCTGCAAGGCAGGTACACAGCAGAGGTATATACTGCTAGTCTTCCGTAGAAAAAAAGGGTGGAAATCCAACCCCGTTGCTTAACAGGGTGGCTGGTGCAGCAGGGCATCTTTATTAGTCTGCTACTAATGGGAGCAGTGATGGGAACCAGGACAGGAAAATGTGTTACTTTGACTAAGTGAAGGATATAACCTCAACTTTCATGTATGGATTATTATAGTGAAGGTGTTAGCTATCTGTCATTAACCAAATAGCTATTGAGCTGATCAGGGAAAAATAATTAAATCATCATGGTATGAAAACACCTGAAAAAAAAATGCCTAAAACCTAAAATGTTTTCCTCTAGACAGCAGACACTAGACAGGTACTCTTTGGGAAGAGTAAATTGTTTTCTACGTGGTTTTCGTGAGAAAGTTGTTACCAATTCTTGCTACTCAGCTTTTTCATGGCTAGGACACTTTCCTCCAGACTGAGAAGCACATCCTTGAAGTGGAGTCTGTGGCTAAAAACCTGACGTTTCCCTTCAGCCCTCACTACAATGCTGGTGGCCATTCACGGAGGTTTGGATCTTACCACAGGCCCTTCCTGGGCCCAGGATCTCGACTAGTCAGTGTTCAAACCACATTATTTCACCCCAGGGTGGTACCAGGTAGCCCTAAGTGTCTGTGTGGAGAGCTCCTGAATTTCCTGCTTGTTCCTCTCATTCTCATGAGCAGCACAGCCCTTGCCCTGTGAGATACGGGCTGTATGAGGAGGAGGAGGAGGCACCAGGCACATGGCTTTAAGAAACAAGTCTGCTGCCTTGCAGAGTGTTACCTGTTGCTGCTTAGTAAGTGTTTGCTTCTTTTCAACACTAATCTCTCTCAAAATATTTAACTCAAAAACCTTGGAGGCTTCCAGAACAGAGAGAAACTGGCAGAGCCAACTCAGGGCAGGCTTTGGAGCTGCAGCTGCCCTTTCCTGGGATGGGGGTGCACAGGAAAAGCCTGCTTTTGGGAGGACGTGCAATAGCATATTACTTCATTTTTCTCTGGAACAACTCCTAAATTCAGTCCATTCCAGTTCCATGTGCTGTAGTCTCAAGGGAAGGAGAAAGTCCTATAAGCTACTCTTTATTTTTTGCAGCGGTTTTCTTTACTCACCCAGGGCCTTGCTCTGGGTTCCCAGTTGGGTTGGTACATCTTGTCAAACCCAAAGTGAAAGCAGGAACAGAGGACCTGCCCAGTTCCCATGCTGACCCTGCCTGTGCCTCCTGTCAGCCTTTCCTGCCCAACACTGAAGCCTCAAGCCATTTGACCCTTTCCTTCCTGAGCCTTTGTCCTCCAGCATCCCCCAACGTGCTGACCCCTGCAGCAGTTCCTGTCCTTCCTGCTGCCCGCTCTGCACAGTCCAGCCTCCTCCACCACCAGCTTCATCTTCTCTCCCCTTGCCCTCCTATGTCTCCTCGTGTAATGACTTCAAAACCCTTCTCCTGCCTGATTCCTGCCTCTGGCTGTTGTCTTGCTGCCTCCTCTGCGTCCACATCTTTACATACGATTCAACTATATTTCAGTCCCATGATCAAGCAAAACAGGCAGATGGGGGCAGAGAAGAGTCCGTGATGTGGCTTTGCTCTAATCTTAGGTTTTCCCTGTCTTTGCTCCTTTGTTTGTGGTTACCCCTTACTGTGCTCCTGCGATTTCTAACACAGATGATAAATTAGGACAGTGAGGACTGTAAAAGATAAGGTAATAACAGAAATGAAATACCAGGCCAGGATTTTAGCTGGAGTAAATCAGCTGCTGATCTAAACCAGCTGGGGATTTGGCCCACTCTAAAATGAAACTGTAGGATACGAAGAATCCATATAATTATTCCCCAAAGAACACTTTTGTCATGATGCCAGACTGATGTTTCTATTCTTGTTTTTAAAATGATGTATTTTAGAAAGTGATTGTCTCACTGTTGCCCACCTGTGGTTGCAATACTGGTTCTTTCAAAAGCGAAGATGCCAAGTCCTTCAGGCACTCAGTGGTGCCTCTTGAAATGGCTCCCTTCAGCACCTGGAGTTTCTCTTAAAAACTTCTAATCCAAAAAAGAAACAAAGCCCGCATTCGTTTCCCTGCCCGGATCCCGGCAGCAGCAGAACGCTGCACTTCAGAGTCTCACGGTCACAGTCTGCCTTGAGTTCCAGATTGTGCTTTTGAGTTATTCACCTTCCTGCAAGCCCCCTTCAGTGCTGAACTGTTAAGCCCAACCCTCTGCCAGGAAGAGCTTGTGGTGGAGATCAGTGGAGGTTGTACGTGCTGGAGCCTGAGCAGCATGTCCAGAGCCAGTGTGAAAGTGTCCCTTGTGCCTGGCTCATGGCTGGGGTGCTGTGCTGGGAAGATGTGTGGGTTTGGTTCGTGTGATGTGTCTGTGTACACTCAACACGGAAGATTCAAGAATGGCCTCCTCTATTTCTTTCAAAATTTGGTGGAAGGCAGCAGGTTGCCCACTTCCTTTTGCAGGAAAGATGGCATTTATCATTATATCAAATATCACCCAGTTCTTTCTCGGCTCCAGATTATTTCTGTTTGCTGCCTTGCGTGACCAGGCAAAGAGTGAACCTGAAAGCTTGAACTTCAGGGTGCTATGAGAGCTGGGCTTTCTAGATGGCAGTCTGAAGTCTCCTATTGCTTGTGATATCTATCAAAGTGTAAACCGAGGAGATGTTCTCTACCAATCATTGACAGCAAGGCTGGCACAAAGGGCTAAGTCTAGTAATCATACTAAAAAAAAATAAATTAACAACTCTCACTGTAGGCTCAGTTCAGCCTCACCAGCCGTGACATGTCCTTTCTTGCACATTGCAACGAAAATAGACCCAAGTACTGAACGAGGAAAAAAAAAAAGAAATAAAAGAAGAACCCAATTTGTTCCCTATTAAGCTGCTGAAAAGCTTAAACCCATTTCTATTCCAGTTAGTAGCTAAGTGAAAATGTAACTGCTTTATATATTTCACTAGAATTAAACTTAAACCTACAGAATTAGGTTTATTAATTTCTGTCAGTGCTCAATGGGGAAATAAGAGTGCCCATTCATTAAGGATACACAATTACTGCAGACAAAAATGAAGCACAGTGCTATTAACCATAATAAAAATGTTGAACACTGTGGAAATTTTCATTAAATAGAATCTATTCCTTATATGACTCTACTTAATCCTTTCTGTCTTTTTTCCCCCTTTGTGTTCTCCAACTCATTTTATTTTATTACTTAGCTCTTATGTATGTTTCTTAATGTAATTATGATTAAATATTTTTAGTAGTAAACACTATTATTCCATTAAAAAAAAAATCTGTCCTCACACTTACTTCAGCAAAAAGTAGTCTTTGGAAAACAATTCAAGCATTAAGTAGTTTCATTATTATTATAACTCATGAAGATAAAAAAGAAACCTACAACAAATAAAAAAGAAAACTGTATCAACCCATCCATTAAAGTAGAGCTGACTTTGTGGAGCAGATCCGTAGGTGGAGCACCCAGGTGGACCAGAATAAATCCATTGAAATCAACTGAAAATCAGGGTGGTGATTATGACTAAAAAAAATTAAATACTGACTAAATATCAAAAGTATTTAGGCTTTGCTAAAAACATTTAAGCCAAAATAATTATTTATAAAGACTATATTGCCAGATTTTCATTATCTTCACATAACACTTTGAGGAATCACTGCACCCTCATGTAGACTTAGAATTCTTTATAGGAAACCATATGTCATCTGAGGGACACAGCTTTGATTGCTTGAGAAGGATCATCAGTTAGTAACTACGATATGGATTAGCTGATGACTTCAGCTCGTGCAACTCTATTGAAGCCAATGGGATTATGATCATTTCCAATAAAAAAAAGACTTATCTCCACCTGAGTTAAAAATGAATGTGACAGTGCCTGGTTGAGTGGGTGACCTGTATTTCTTGCATAGAAGTAAATGAATAATAAATAACTGTGCCCTGTTGATCAAAGATATTTATTTAACCTGAGGGCTACATTATTAAAGACCTCCTTAGGAATGCCAGAGGAGATTTTGCTCATGATCTTGTACTCCACGGTCTTGGGCAGTTCTCAGACTGTCAGCACTGGATCCACAACTCCAGCAGGTCTGTAGGTTTGGGGAGTATGACCACAGAGAGACTTTGATCCCCAGTGTTCATATTAGGCACAGGAGATGCTGGATTTGAGGGCTCAGACTGAACTTTTGCTTTGGTTGATAGGGATCATTACCAGAACTCACCAAATCCAAACTGAGCATTGTCATTATTTTGGCTTAGCACTGTGCTTCAGAGCTGTACTCCAGATATGAGGGCCTGCTCCCTGGAGCATTTGGGCCTTTTTTAAAATCAGGGATCATTTAAATGATAAGTCCTGGCATAGCAAATTAAGGGCATAGACAGGAAACTAAGTGACTATACTGTATTTGAGCTATGTGGGGCAAGTTACCTCTCTGCCTGGACAGAAGCGTGGACATTCTAGGGCAAACCTGGGCTCTTTTTCTGGTGCTCACAGGTCCTGATGAGGGACTGCAGCTGGCTCACTGTAGTTTTTGTTTGTGCTGTTCAGAGGATGCAATCAAATGCGAGCATGAAAGATTTTTGACCAGCTAACTGCTTTGCAGGGACAAGTGACTCTTGTGCTCACAAGTAAGGTGGTCTGAATGTGGCCATTTGCACTTAGGAAGGGTTGTATCAAAAGCCTTTTCAGAGTTGGTCACATAGGTTATTTATAGATCTTTTTCTTGGATGACCTGATTGATGATATGCAGATGGTCAACGGGACATTAGATTATTCTAAAGCCTTATTGTGTCCAGAGTTGTTTGAAGTCTAGTTGCTTATTTCTCTCTATTAATAGCACCTTTCAGTTGGGGCCTTGGTTGCAGACTTGGATGTTCTGACAGCATCTGTTTCTTTATCCCATCTCACCAGAGATATGAATAGGACACTTGTTAGACTTTCAGGCATTTAAATACTGGAAAAGAAGGCACCCTGAGATAGAAAAGATGGGAAACCACCATGTCTGTCCACCTTCACGTTCACCAATAACAGAGCACAAAACCCTATTGCCATGATTTTGGTATTGCTGCTGTAGGACTCATTTGCACACTGGGATGTCCTCTGCTGTTGCAGCTCTGAACCAGAGAGAAATGGTCATGACCTTTCTAGTTCTTGGACTTAATAATGGAAGAAGTGAGGTGTGGAAACATGTAGATGGATTACAGCCAAAATAGACTGTTTTCTGAATAGACCTCAACTACTTAGCATTCAGTAAACAGCTTTAATACAGGACAGTAAAAACTGCCTATGCACTTATTACCTTGGTATGGTTAACTAGGCAGAGTGTAACCACAGAAATATGAGTGCATTTCAGTAAACACACAAAATGGCTTCATTTTCAGAGTACAGTAGTTCCCCTAGGTATTCTAAAATCTATTCTTCTGTAGACAAATATTCATTTTCTTTCACCATTAATTGTAGCATTGTTGCTGATAATGTTTCCTGCATTATACTCAGCTGCCTCATACTGTGGATAAGAGAAACCAGATTGAGAGCAAGAACAGAAAATACTGAGATTGCAGCTGCATCTCCTGGGGAAACTATTGCCATTCCAAATGTCATTCAGCCTGATTCATTATTAAGGGGGAGTACAAGACACCTCCTGCTTGAAAACTGGTCGGCACAGAAATGGCAAGCTGGTTTTATTGTTGCTGTCCTGATGATGTAACCTTATCAAAATATGCGCAGGTTCTGTTTTGTCTCCACTCTAAGCATAACCTTTGGTATCCTGGGTAGTGGCTAAATTAATCCGCTCCCTCAGAACAATGCAATTTTGAACACAACAAACCCCTCCTGTTGTTAAAGAACATTTATCTGCTTTACTTTCATTTGCATTTTCCATAAATTGAGTAGCAGGAAGTGTGAAACACCTGAAGTTCAAAGTCTCTGGAATGCACAGATGTTGATTTTCATTATAGACTCCAAAGATTGGCTCCTAAGCAACACTGCAGAGATTTTTGTGTAACTTAACCACCTTCCATTGGTGTGCTGGGACTCTGAGAACTCTCCAAAGAGCAATACAACAGATTCCTGGAGGACTGGGAATGACTAGTGTGCCAGAGTGAGAATTAAAGTTATTGTCAAGTAACCTTTTGATTATCTGGTGAGATATTTCCTTAGTCTGATTGGGTTTCTTTTTAAAGATGAAGTTAAAAAATACCATAATACTTTTGTTCTTTTACTACACCTCTCCCCAAAGACGTGTGAGTGTGTTGGCGACTCAAAGTGGTGGTTGTTCTTCTCTTACGTTGGTATTTATAACTCACAACAGTGTGTGCACTCTGTGCTCCCACAGCTTTGCGTGTGCTGCCTGCTCAGATTTTCTCCTCTGGCATAAACTAAGGAATGCAACTGCCCCAACACGCATTCACTGGGGTTGGACTCCTAGGGGTTTCATCAGTTTTCCCTCCTGAAATGTTCACAGAGCATTTTGTGACATCTCTGTCTACACCCCTATGTGTGAGGCAGATCTGTGCCCAGGTGAACCTGGGTAAGGCATTTTATACTTAGTGTTGTGTAGAGCAGTCTTGATACTGGGATTTAGAAGACTATAAATTTATAAGACTGGAGCTTTTGTGCACAGCATGGAAAGATGAGTGTTTAACTTGTGGCATCATGTCTAAATAATAACATGTGATGCTTCCTGCAAGTACCATCCAACACAGGTTTGGCACAAAATTTTCTTCACTTCAGCAAAGGGAAAACTATGGTTTAAAATTCCAGTCCTCCCCTTTGCCATCTACACCAACACAGCAAACTCTGTCTTGGCTAAATGCATCTAAAGGTGTATATTATTGTTTATTGTCTACTGAGTGGAAAAACTGTTTTGTCATCCTGCAGCTTTGCCTCTTCTCTTTTCTCCTGTAGTAGGAGACATTCAAATTCAAACTTTTGGATTGCAGTTATAGGGGAAATAAAACAAGTCACCAGTGATACCTATTTGTGCACCTCCATCTGAAGATTAAATTGTTTCTAATTGCCCAGCACATCATGTGTAGATCTAATGTGAATAGTGTGTTTGAATTGACTAATGAGTTTGTAGAAGGAGGAGAAGAAGAACTAGAATCCCACTGTGGTACCATTAATGAATATTTCCCGATTTTCCATTCTTCTCTTTATTGGACGCTTCCAAAGACCAATTTCAAGCAAGATAGAGACAAAGTTTCTTTGTCACTAACAGCAGGATAAACTCTCTACTTCACACCTCTTATCAAACTCATGTCTTCACGAGGAAATGAAAAATCCCTGCAAATGGTTCTGAAGGATTAGCAGAGGTGTGAAATCTCACCTTGCATAAGAAATATATTTTGCTCACTTTGTCACTTCTGTGTGATTTCATGATTGTGAGTATTGACTTCTCCTGTCAGGCATTCAGGCAGTAGATGCTGACACATGTCTGTATCAATCACTGGAGCAGTCTTGAGGATATGACCCATGCATGGAGAGGAGATAGAGTCTTGTATTGAATTATAGCCAAGAAGCACTCAACAGAATTGTGGCCAGGTCAACTTTGCACTTCACTGATCCTCAGCAGGTCGTTCAGGCCAGTTTAAGTCTACCCAGAGGACCAGCATCCCTGGAAACAACTATAGCACACAAGAATTAGTTTATTCTTTAACTCACAAAGCAAGGACAGTATTTCCTTTATTCAGTGTAGCCAGAGCCAAGCTCTATTAAAATTCATAAACACTGGTGGATAAATTTCTTTAGTTTGAAAAGGTGATAAAAGTGATGAGTGCAAGCAAGTTTGCATAGTTGTCCTTTTCTTTCAAAACCTTGTCGTGATGATCTTGGCTACCTTGCAGTGCTGTGCTGTTAAATCATCCAACAGGGAGTGATGCAACACCAGACATGTGCAGAACCTGCTTGAGTGGCACACAAAATTGCTGCGCTAGTTCGTGGGGATGAGTCAGAGGAGGAAGTCGCTGCAAGAGTATCTCACAAAGTATAAAGAATCTGAGGTAAAAAATGTGAAGAAGAGTGTTAGGGGTGAGGATGCTGGATCTTTATATACAGATAAAATAGTGCTGAAATGCTGATGAAGTGAACATCATTTCAGAGCACATGAAACCTACAATTTACATCAACTAAATGTGAAGAGGGAAAAGAACAAACACGAACCATTATGGAAACAAGTTCAGCCATATTTGTAAAGAAGCAAATCTTGTGATGGCGCGTGCACATATTTTAGTGCGTGCTCTGCAGTATGAGAACATTTACTTCTACTTGAAATTCTGTAATTTGCGTATTTGTTCCAAGCAATAATCAAAAAAGAGCTAGCTCACAAAGTATTTGGCCATCTAGTTTTTCTCTGCTGATGATGGTCTGCAATTGGAGGGGCTTCCTGCAGTAAGTGCCGAGGGTATCTAAGGCCAACTCCTGCTACAGCCAAATCTCAATTCAGGTCTTTTTGGTCAACGTTGTTCTGAAAGGGTTAAGTTAAGCTGAGGACTCTGTTTAAGTTGGTGGACTGATGGTGTGGTGTTGGCTGCTGAGGACCCAGTTCAGATGTGCCCTTGCATGCTGATGTTCCTGTTGTTTCAGTCACTGTCAGCTGGTTTTGTGTTAATCTTAGAGACTGTGACCTGAGAAAAGTATAATTTTTTTCTCTTCTATCATTTTCTGCAGAGCAAAATCACCTCCTCTTTGATTTTTGTTCATTATTTCTAGTGAGGCATTTGCAAATCCTTCTTTATTAAAGGAAACTGAGGACTGGTATCTTCCAAGTGACATCAAGTGGAAGGAATCAGTTACGTTCTTTAGAGTGTTGGAGAGAAATATTGAAATTATCAGGATTACAAAAATCTCCTGGGAAGTTTTTTAGTAAAAGAGGTTTATTTTATACATGTAAAACAGGATATTTAAAAGAGTCTTACAAAATGTTAATGCATTTTTTTTTAATGTGACTATAAGAAAACTGAGGCTGGGTTCAGTTTCTCCCTAAGAAGGAGGAGCTCATGAAGCAAAGACATTCCTGCATTTCTGGAACAGTGAGCAGCAATCGTTTTCAAAGCATACTACCAGGTATTGTGAGAACTATCTGTGTCTGAAATATATGTGAATTTTGAGTGAATACTCAATTTTCTTTATAAAGTTTGAGACAGGAGACAAGCCAAAGTTTTATTATAAGCACCTCAGGTATTACCAGCAACCAGAGCAATTGTAAGAATTGTGATTCTAACACAAAGAGTCTTCCGATTTTTTTTTACACCAGGCAAAAATAGACAAATAGCAAAGAATTAACAGAATATTTTCAGAAAACTGAAATAAAAATAATAGAAACTTCCCCATTTGAGCTTGGTTTTTTTCAGTCAAGTAGGAGAATATGATGAATTTTTGTTGCTGGCTGAAAAAACAGAACTGGACACAAGAAGTTGGGTAATATTCATGGACCAAAAAATATAAGTTTTTCTTTCAAAGTTCAAAAAATAGCTTCAGTGTAATAGACCTGAAAACAGTCTGCTTTTGGGAACCAGGGTGTTTGTAGTATATCAGATAAAATAGCTCTCTTGGATTTTTTTCCTGTGGTCACATTGTTTAAAAGCTTTTAAATTTATGTTGTTGTTTTGGCAAAAAAAAAATGAAATTGATGAAAAATTATGGCTGACAATGCAAGCTCTAATGAATAACTACACATATATGTTGATTTTAGCCGTTGATTTTGAATAGCAATAAATCTAGAATTCTACCAGCTCAACTTATGGGAGGCTTTCAGCACAGTCAACCACAAAATGCAGTTGAACCACTCACAGAGCATAATTAGAGCAGATGCTGGTATAACATCCAACTGCTGTTCACGCTTTATTACGTTAAATCCTGCCTTTCCTGTTTATTTGGGTTTCTTTTTTTTTCCTTCCTTCCCTAATACTTACCAAGACAGCTTTTAGAAATTCCCCACTAAAAGCCCGGAAGGACCTTGCTATTTTATTCCAGGCGCAGCCCAGAACAGTTTTGTGTGTCTGTGTGTGATCTGTTCTGTACAATGTATTTTAGAAAGAAAAGCAATGTTTTTGCTAGCAATGAGGCACATATAACTGGGCAGCATCAAGAACACTTATGATTGAATTCAGGTTGCACTGAAAAATTCAGGTTTATTCCCAGCTTTTTACCTGTGATTGAGCCTGATGTATTACTGCTTTGTCTGCTATACTCTGTCCCAAACTTCTACTTTAGATTGTAAATTAAGCTGTGCCAGGAGATGGAAACTCCTTCTCCAGCATCTTGTGAAGGAGAATGGGATCTTAGTCTTGGTTGAGACATCAGGACAGTATTGTGATCTAAATAAAAAATAAGCAGAATGAACATAAGTTCAGGAGAGCCATAAATTCATCTTCCTAAATACAAATTGGGGTGGGTTTTTTTATTTTTTTTTTCTTCTGGATTTATTGCAAATGGTTTGAAATGAAACTCTCTAGCTGACAGAAGATCATTCAGCATTAGCTATTTAAAAACTTTCACTGAAATGGAGTGGAATAAGTTTGTTATTTATGAAGTTCATCTCACAAGTTCCCAATTTGGTGAAAACTGTTTTATTTTGCTTCACATTTTAAACCTGCAAATAGCTGAGTTAATTTAACTAAAATGAGCATTCTCAAGATGGCCTGTAAAGAGGAAAAAAATCCAACCCAACTGTACTTTAATCTAGAAACCATCAAAGCCTCCTTGACACATGTATTATTGTAGGGCTCAGAAAAAATAAACAGTTTATGTAGAAGATTAAGAGAGAGTTTGGATTTTGCTTTTGACATATCTTGTCTCCAAATCTTAGCTGAGGATTTATTAGAACACTATCATGTCAAAGCTACCTCATTTATATGATAACACATCTGTAATGTTTTACAAGTGCAGCAGTCCTCGTTCAGAATGTTGCTCTTTAAGTCCTAAATTACAGTACCTGGAGAGGTATGCATAATTATAGTGCATGTTAGCAAATGATAGGATGCATTTTCCCCCAGGCTCTCTGCATTAATCATCAGCAGAGTGGGTGCAATAAAATCATAATTGCTTCTTCAAAAGTTATAATCTAACTTATACAACTTTAAGTTAGTTGTATGGCAATATGGTATCGACTGCCACGGAGCAAGCCCGTTTCCTTCATTTCCTTAAAATTAAGGTAGTGTTGCTAGGTGGTGAACTGTAATTAGCATCAGTTTCATTTACAGATTTGAGTTTTAGATCCTGAGTGAGTGCATGATGGTGTGAGCTCCAAGCTTGATGAAACGATGCTGATTTACATGAGCTGAGGGCCTCTGGGCTGATCTCTGCTTATTTGTTGGGCTGCCTGCAGTCAGCTGGGTGGATGATTAACCTCTTCTGTCTCCTTAACTAGCAATCGTAGCTGAAAAAAGACAGTCTTAAAGAAAGAAGTTATTTTACATAAGAATCCTGTTTTGTATTGTTGAGCTTGGAAATCGGTTTCACCAGAGGAAATTTTTGCTGCAGAGGGGTGAGCTGGTCCTGTGCAGCTGTGCCAGGGAGTAGTTTGACACTTCCAGCAGCAGTGAGGACTGCAGAAGGTCTGGCACCTCTCTGGCTGCCACCTGCCTGCTCAGGTAACTTCCTTGGTGTCAGCACTTGTGATGTTTTGACCTCACGGTGATTCAACTCGGAGATGTAAACTGGCAGGAAACTGGATCCCGCCCCTCTCCCCAGTGGAATAGTTTCATGCTAGTTTTGTTTCCTGAATTCACTCATTTGCTTGTCAGATGAACGGCAATGACCCCGTGTGAGGCTGTGTAATAGATAAGTGTAGCACAGAACCAGTTAAAGATACTCACATTAGCTGTCATAAAACCAAGCCTACAATCAGAGATCAAAGCAAACCTTTAATTATTTAGGAAACATCACTGATGTAGTCAATACACCTTACAAAAACAATTGTTTAACTCTAATTCATTGCCTCTTAGGCTGATACATATACACACACAGCGGCATGACATGCAAATGTACACACACACATGTATATATATATTTATATACACACATATAGACACACACACATAAAATGAAGTTTCTATTCTTTGAAGTTTGGCCAACTTTTCGGTGTGGTTGCAGCAGCCGTGTATAAAGGCGTGTCCACAGGGCCTATCTGAGACCCAAGGGACTCAGAAGAGTAATGGGTGTGATAACAAAGCAAGTTTTTCAGTTTTGCACAATCCTATTCCCTAAGATCAGGTGTGAAAATTAAGATCTAAACCTAGGTATTGAAGGCTGGATTCTGCAGACAAGGTGTTCTGGCCCCAATCCAGTAAAGCACTTAAATATATGTTTTAACATTAGGTGCAAGTCTTGTTATGGTATGACTTCAAAGGGACTTCTTTTGCTTAAAATTAAGCCCATGCTTAAACACGAGGTTATATATTTGCATGAGCCGTATCCAAACTGAGCTACTGCTGGAGAGCTCAGCACCTTGCTTCTTCACTGAGCAGGTATAATCACAAAGGAAAGAAACAAACAAGACAGAAGCCTCCACCTTTTCTAAATAAGCGTTTCCATGGTTGGTTTGTCCCTAATTTGCACAGAAACACAGAAACTCACACTTCTTTCCGGAGCTTCAAACACATGGTGCTCACCGTGATTGGCGTTGCAGCATCGAGGTCAGTGGAGGGACTCCTGCTCACTGCTGCTCTCAGACCTGGCAGTTCTCCTGTGGAATGCTCCGTTTGCAGCCTGCTCCTTTGCTGGCGACAGAGAAAATCAAGGCTGTTGCCATTTCCCCCAATATCCAGAGAGCAGTGGGTATGTAAAAGTATCCCCAAGTCGTAACTCACATGCAAGTTATGCTCAGCCTCTGCGGCCATCCAGTTTTGCCCTTCTGTGATTCCGGTTTTATGAGCATGGCAATTACACTTTTAATATTTGATTTGCATGAGATTAAGCTGCACACTTGTGAAATTCAAACTGGTGCTAAACAACCTTAAAAGGGATTTGAAGCATCCAAAAATAATGTGTTTCACACCAATTGAAGTATTTGCTGAAGTGCAGAAAATGAGAAGTTAGTCTCCACAGTTCACTGTCTTGATCAGTTTTTGAAGGAAACTGTCCTTAAAGATACAAGGCTCTCCCTCTTTTATGCCAGAAATAAAAAATATAATAAATAGAGAGTAATATCCTACCAATCAAGGCATCTTCACTTAATTTTCTAAGGCTTTTAAGTCTCCTGCGGATCTGAATTTTGTTTCTCTTTCCGACTTGCTGGTGTTAATAACCAGTGCTGTTAAGCAACGAAATTTCGGAGAGTTAAAAATAGTCTTTCATTAGCTAAAATGTACCATGCAGTTGTGCATTTAAATGCCATGTGCAGTTTGGGGGAAAAAATCTTAAAGAAAAAAGAAGAAAAAAAGATTGACTTCATTTTTGTACTCTGAAAAATTGGTGTTAGATTATTTTAAAATGCATCCCAAGTCACAGCAAGCTGCTATGTATCAGGTCACGCTGCCTCCTCCAAAATCATGCTTATCTTTAAATTTTCCTTTCATAAACATTTGGCAAATGTAACATCAATTTAAGCTGTAATGACCATATTTAATTTTCATTTTAAGTTTATTCTGTTACTATATATTGGTATCCTGGTTGATGCCAAGTCAGCCAGCCACAGGTCTGTTTTTCATTTGTGCATTGAACTTCTTTAGGTTAGACATGCTCAAGAGTCCTGGTTTAATGCATAACCCTAATTATAACTTAGAATTAAGCTACTGCTGACTGCAGCATTTTAGGCAGGGGAATCAAAGAATGTATCTAATGAAAAAAACACAACTCCACCCCTCACTGGTACCTTATCTTTATACATTTTTTTATGGGTTTTTTTTTTT